>CM049384.1:25751989-26189489 GCA_026937815.1 Etheostoma perlongum | reverse complement strand
CAGGAAACACGTCACCTTCCTCTTCCGCCGCGGCTCCGGCGCCTGAAACACGAGTGTTCATCTTTTCTCTCCTTACGGGAGGCGTATTGAATATACCGGACCGATTGGCAACACTTAGCTGACAAAAATGGTTAGTATATTTCGTGGTTACCGTTTACTATGGCTTACATCTTGCCAAGAATAATACACATTCTCTCGCTGAGACTATAAGCGCCGGTTAAGCTAGCATAGCTATGTGGCTAACGTTAGCTTTCAAGTTAGCTAATGTTACTGTTAGCTGCGTGAGTTGTGTGATGCAAGATGATTCACCGGCCCCGGCAGCTGGTTGCACTGGACTAGTGGACATTATGTTAAGATACATATGTGAACCTAACATGTATAGCAGGTTCAAAGACCACAGTTCCCAATATGTTTCCCTATTAAACAACGCCATAACACTTCATGGGATGACCTGCTCGGTTACTTTAGTTATCTCAAGTTTACATCTTATGGGCTTCCCTAAATTGGAAACACTGCCTCCATGCTGATTACCACTCCTCTCCACAGAAACCCATCCTGCTCCAGGGACATGAGAGGTCCATCACTCAAATCAAGTACAACAGAGAAGGAGACCTGCTCTTCTCTGTAGCTAAAGACACGGTAAGCTAGATAGGTCTTTATTGTCATTGTATGCAGTAATACAAGATGAAAGTACTTCATATAACCTCTGCCGTTATTGTATTATTCCACCTGCAAGTTTGCTGTTCTATGTATTGGGTATATCCATTGTAATGTCTCCCACTGCAGGTCGCCAACGTTTGGTACTCTGTCAATGGCGAGAGGCTTGGCACCTACAATGGACACACAGGAGCGGTGTGGTGTGTCGACTGTGATTGTATCCTTGTCCAAGAAAAACTTATTATTTTTTTATTTGTTTATGTTGCATCTCAACAGAGAGGGTGGTGGCCGTAGCTCAGTCCGTAGGGAATTGGGTTGGGAACCGGAGTTTAAGTTTAAGTCCCCATATGGACCAAAGTATGGCGGTGGACTGGTAGCTGGAGAGGCGCCAGTTCACCTCCTGGGCAAGGTGCTCTTGAGCAAGGCCCCAAACCCCCAACTGCTCGAGGCTCCTTTCCATGGGCAGCCCCCTCACTCTGACATTACTCCTTTATGTGCATGTATAGGTACTGAGCGCGTTTGTGTGTGTGTAATTCAAGCCTGTGTGTAATGTGTGTTCATGGTTTGAAAATACACACGGCACAGAATTGAATCATTGTAGGTAGGTATACATGTGTTACTTTTTTTGTTTATGTTTCCAATATCATAATCTTTACTTTAACAAAGTTAACTTGTGGGATAAATATAGTATACATTATTATTGAAAGATAATGTTCGATTTTGTTATTATACATGTGGGGACTCCTTAACATGTTCTCTCTCAGGGGACACTAAAAACGTATTGACGGGATCAGCAGACAACAGCTGTCGGCTGTGGGACTGTGAGACCGGTATGTAAAACCAAACTGCAGCCCAAGAATGAAGACTTTGTGTGTTTCCCCCGGTAGTTAGTTTTTGGATGATTTTATGCAACTTCGGTGCCAATTTTCCAGTAAAAGCAGTAGTTTGGGAATGTGGATCCTACGTCCACTGACCACTGTGTCTCTGTGCCACGCAGGTAAACAGCTGGCTCTGCTCAACACCAACTCTGCTGTGAGAACGTGCGGCTTTGACTTCAGCGGCAACATCATCATGTTCTCCACAGACAAGCAGATGGGTTACCAGTGCTTCCTGAACTACTTTGACCTGAGGGATCCACAGCAGATTGGTACGCGCCACATAATGCACACTAGGGTAGTAACGGTAGACTAGTCTGGCTCAGCGGATGCACATTGCTGGGATCAAGACTGACCCGCCGGTTGTTGTTATCGGGCCTTAGCACCGCCCAGGATGGGATCACAGGGTTAGAGAAATACAAACAAGACAGAGCGCTTTTTTCCCTCCCAACATAGGTAGAAGGTGTAGCCAGATACTCGAGCACTGACCCCACGCTGTGGAGAACGCTAGGTACCGGTAACGTTACGGTTCAGTACGTACAGCGCTTTATGATTTAGGGTTCGGTGCAAGTCTGTCTCAGAGCTCCGCTCTCCGTCAGTACGCAGAGAGGACAGATAAGCTTGCGCTTACCAAGGTTATTATAGTTTAGCTTTTTTTATTTATTTTAAATTTGTATTTCATTTTGACTTTTTGTTTTCAAATTCTGTTTAGTTTTAATTATTTTGTAATATGGGCAATTGGTCGGGGGATTCAAAAAGGGCTGGAAAAGTACTGTGTAATAAAAACTCAACAAAAACATCACACAATTTTAGAAATATGTATTAAACAATAACACCAGTACAAACAATGTACATATGATGATGATGAGCACAGATATGTAATATGATATATTAGATATGTAAACAGTCAACACAAGACGCAGCAGTGAGTGCAGAATGTGTTTGACGTGTTCAGGAGAAAAACCTCAACCAACAGACTAAAGACAGACATCAGCAGACTAAAGACACATCAACAGACTGAAGAAGACAGACATCAGCAGACTAAAGACAGACATCAACAGACTAAAGAAGACAGACATCAGACTAAAGACAGACCTCAGCAGACTAAAGACACATCAACAGACTAAAGAAGACAGACATCAGCAGACTAAAGAAGACAGACCTCAACAGACTAAATAAGACAGACATCAACAGACTAAATAAGACAGACATCAACAGACTAAAGAAGACAGACATCAACAGACTAAAGAAGACCGACATCAGCAGACTAAAGAAGACAGACACCAACAGACTGAAGAAGACTAAAGACAGACACCAACAGACTGAAGAAGACAGACATCAGCAGACTAAAGAAGACAGACACCAACAGACTGAAGAAGACAGACATCAGCAGACTGAAGAAGACAGACATCAGCAGACTAAAGAAGACAGACACCAACAGACTGAAGAAGACAGACATCAGCAGACTAAAGAAGACAGACACCAACAGACTGAAGAAGACAGACATCAGCAGACTAAAGATGACAGACACCAACAGCCTGAAGAAGACAGACATCAGCAGACTAAAGAAGACAGGCATCAGCAGACTAAAGAAGACAGACACCAACAGACTGAAGAAGACAGACATCAGCAGACTAAAGAAGACAGACACCAACAGACTGAAGAAGACTAAAGACAGACAGACGCCAACAGACTGAAGAAGACAGACATCAGCAGACTAAAGAAGACAGACATCAGCAGACTGAAGAAGACAGACACCAACAGACTGAAGAAGACTAAAGAAGACAGACACCAACAGACTGAAGAAGACAGACATCAGCAGACTAAAGAAGACAGACACCAACAGCCTGAAGAAGACAGACATCAGCAGACTAAAGAAGACAGACACCAACAGACTGAAAAAGACAGACACCAACAGACTGAAAAAGACAGACATCAGCAGACTGAAGAAGACAGACATCAGCAGACTAAAGAAAACAGACACCAACAGACTGAAGAAGACTAAAGACAGACAGACGCCAACAGACTGAAGAAGACAGACATCAGCAGACTGAAGAAGACAGACATCAGCAGACTAAAGAAGACAGACACCAACAGACATCAGCAGACTAAAGAAAACAGACACCAACAGACTGAAGAAGACAGACATCAGCAGACTAAAGAAGACAGACACCAACAGACTGAAGAAGACAGACATCAGCAGACTAAAGATGACAGACACCAACAGCCTGAAGAAGACAGACATCAGCAGACTAAAGAAGACAGGCACCAACAGACTAAAGAAGACAGACACCAACAGCCTGAAGAAGACAGGCATCAGCAGACTAAAGAAGACAGACATCAGCAGACTAAAGAAGACAGACACCAACAGACTGAAGACAGACACCAACAGACTGAAGAAGACAGACATCAGCAGACTAAAGATGACAGACACCAACAGACTGAAGAAGACAGACATCAGCAGTAGAGTGCGGATCGGGACGGATTTTTCTGTCCGAGCCCGACCCGCATCCGACAGAGCAGTAACCGAGCCCGACCCGAGCCCAACACAGTTAAAATCGCATTTGTTTCTCATACTAATGACACATGTACATTTGTTTGTGTGGAAAGCCGCTTTTATTAAGCAATTGTAGGAAGGCATTCAGAAATGTCAACAGATGAGCGCATCAATGCACAGCTGACTTTCCTTCGTTTTCAATAGTTTTAAAATCTCCTGCGGCCAACTTCTTTTTAACATCTTCCATCGTTGCGCTGCCACATGGAGCTTAATACGCACGTCTTTGGTTGTCACAGCACACAGGAAGACGGATGTTAGGGTAATATTTGACATTTATTTTAATCCAAAAACAAACATTTGCATCAGGTGAAACAGGCCCATTGGTTACCTACATAATAAGCTGTTTTAAATTCAAAATGTTCAATGCCTTATCGCTGATGTGACCGAGCCCGACCCAAACCCGAGCATCCTTTCTAAAAATCAGTTCGAACCCGGCCCGACCCGTCGGTTACCGTCGGGTCCCATCGGGTCCCATCGGGCTCGGGTCGGGTATCCATCCTCTAATCAGCAGACTGAAGAAGACAGACACCAACAGGTGTTTTGAACTTAGGTTCCAGTAAAGTTTTTGAAGTCACTCGACTCTCACTGTAGTTTAGACATCCCAGTATTAATCCACATATCCCCCCCCCCCCATCCCAGTATTAATCCACATTAATACTGGGGGCCTGGGAGTATGCCCAACCAGTCTACATGTGTTTTGTGGATCTGGAGAAGGCGTATGACCGGGTCCCCCGGGAGAAATTGTGGGAGGTGCTGCGGGAGTATGGGGTGAGGGGGTCCCTTCTCAGGGCCATCCAATCTCTGTATGACCAAAGCGAGAGCTGTGTCCGGGTTCTCGGCAGTAAGTCGGACTCGTTCCAGGTGAGGGTTGGCCTCCGCCAGGGCTGCGCTTTGTCACCAATCCTGTTTGTAATATTTATGAACAGGATATCGAGGCGTAGTCGGGCGGGGAAGGGTTGCAGTTCGGTGGGCTCGGGATCTCATCGCTGCTTTTTGCAGATGATGTGGTCCTGATGGCATCATCGGTCTGTGACCTTCAGCACTCACTGGATCAGTTCGCCGCCGAGTGTGAAGCGGCTGGGATGAGGATCAGCACCTCTAAATCTGATGCCATGGTTCTCAGCAGGAAACCGATGGAGTGCTTTCTTCAGGTGGGGAGTGAGTCCTTACCCCAAGTGAAGGAGTTTAAGTACCTTGGGGTCTTGTTCGCGAGTGAGGGGACCATGGAGCGTGAGATTGGTCTGAGAATCGGAGCAGCTGGTGCGGTATTACATTCTGTTTATCGCACCGTTGTGACGAAAAGGGAGCTGAGCCAGAAGGCAAAGCTTTCGATCTACCGGGCAATTTTCGTTCCTACCCTCACCTATGGTCAAGAAGGCTGGGTCATGACCAAAAGAACGAGATCCAGGGTACAAGCGGCCGAAATGGGTTTCCTCAGGAGGGTGGCTGGCGTCTCCCTTAGAGATAGGGTGAGAAGCTCAGTCATCCGAGAGGAGCTCGGAGAGAGCCGCTGCTCCTTCGGCGTCGAAAGGAGCCAGTTGAGGTGGTTCGGGCATCTGGTAAGGATGCCTCCTGGGCGCCTCCCTAGGGAGGTGTTCCAGGCACGTCCAGCTGGGAGGAGGCCTCGGGGAAGACCCAGGACTAGGTGGAGAGATTATATCTCCAACCTGGCCTGGGAACGCCTCGGGATCCCCCAGTCGGAGCTGGTTGATGTGGCTTGGGAAAGGGAAGTTTGGGGTCCCTTACTGGAGCTGCTGCCCCCGCGACCCGATACCAGATAAGCGGATGAAGATGGATGGATCCCCCCCCCCCATCCCAGTATTAAGCCACATATCCCCATATATTTACTCGATTATTTTAGTTAGTTTTAAAAACAGACATTACCGTTTTAGTTTAGTTATCGTTTTTTATGCCTCGTTTTTATTTTTATTTCAGTTAACGACAATGTTTTTTCCCACCTAGTTTTTGTTGTTTGTTTTTGTTAACTATTATAACCTTGGCGCTTGATTTAGCTCTATGTCAATACTTAACCCGTTTGTGCCGGATGCTTCGCGACGACACATCTACCGCCGGTTACTGCGTTGCGCAACTCTGAACCTCCTGCCGGCTGCTGCGTGGCGCAGCATTTTGTATTCGTCATTCTTTTCATGACGCGTGCAGCAGAGAACGCACTGTCATTGGTTCAAATACATGAGGCGGGTCTGTCGGAGCCATTTTCTCACTCGTCTCTCAAAAAATCATAAACAAACGCACGTGTATGTGTGGTTGATTGACATGATTTTCAGCAAACCACAGTACATTTTAGTGGTCACATGGCTTTAAATGGCCAACAAGACCCGCCTCATGTGTATTTGAACCAATGACAGTGCGTTCTCTGCTGCACGCGTCATGAAAAGACTGACGAATACAAAATGCTGCGCCACGCAGCAGCCGGCAGGAGGTTCAAAGTTGCACAACGCAATAACCGGCGGTAGATGTGTTGTCGCGAAGCATCCGGCACAAACGGGTTAACAAAGTGATGAGGTCACTCATCACTCATTTACAATTAGGACATAACATGAAACTGAACACTCACTACGGCAGAATGGATGTACCTATTGGCCCTTGCACTGTGGTAGAATATATAGCCCAGCAGGAGTATGGCTCCTCTCGGGTATAACGAGTGTCTCTCTCCCTTCTGTCTCTGCAGAAGACAACCAGCCCTACCTGTCGATACCTTGTGGGGACCACAAGATTACCAGTGCTGTGTGGGGGCCCCTCGGAGAGTTTGTCATTGCTGGCCATGAGAATGGAGAGTTCAACCAGTTCAGCGCCAAGGTTTCTCTCTCTCTCTCTCTCTCTCTCTCTCTCTCTCTCTCTCTCTCTCTCTCTCTCTCTCTCTCTCTCTCTCTCTCTCTCTCTCTCTCTCTCTCTCTCTCTCTCTCTCTCTCTCTCTCTCTCTCTCTCTCTCTCTCTCTCTCTCTCTCTCTCTCTCTCTCTCTCTCTCTCTCTCTCTCTCTCTCTCTCTCTCGTAATAAACTGTGTTCACTTTGCACTGGCTGCAGCGTTTAATGCTAGTACACAAAGCTGATATTGGTTATGGAGCCCAAAAAAATAATAAACAAGAATTGGAAATATCTGCTTAGTTTGCCAAGAAATATGTCTAAATGTATTGCAACGCAGTGTTTCCTTATGTTTTTATTTTTTCTGTGGGCAGGTCTGTCCGCTCAACAACCCTCATCCCCCCCCCATATGAAAAGGAAATGCCACTCCACTGCAACACAAACAAATATATTTATTCACCTATCCACACACAATGAGGCTATACTTTCAGTTGTGATTGAACTGTATTTTATCTATAGGGCACTTAACATCTACAACAGGTCTGCAAAATGAATTTTACAAGAAATTCTTCATTGGGAAACCAAAACCCAAATGACTACATCTATCGACTATTTCCAATGTATATTATATTACACTGACTCACTTACCGTTTAATGTTCCCATATGTTTGATATCAGGACGAACATTGTCCAATCAGTACGAACCCTCCGCGGTGACGTTTTTGGTGAAGCTGTTGGTTTAATAGTTGACTCGGAAGAAAGCAACCGTTTTGGCAATAAACCCCATCAGTATGTGGAGTTAAACTGGACGGGCCCAATAACCTCTGAATGGTTCTGCTTGTTGAATTGCTATGTGAGCAGCAGCCAACGGGGGTGCGTTATGTCAGCATGATCATTTAAAAGGTAACCGCGACTACGTTGTGCGTCTGCCATATTTCTGATACCGTGGCGGCAGGAATGTTGCCATGGCGGGCCACCACTAAAAAAATCAACATAGGGGAAACACTGGCAGTGATTAAGACTCAGATTTCAGACAAAGCTTGGCTCAAAGTCAACATATTTTTTTTTTTTTTTTTTTTTTTCATTCCGAATCTTTTAAGTGAATGTTGTGACTGTGTTGTCTGTGGGCAGTCTGGAGAGATCCTGAAGAAGGCCAAGGAGCACACCAAGCAGATCAATGACATCCAGACATCAGTGGATCTCACTATGTTCATCAGTGCCTCCAAGGACAACACCGCTAAGGTAAGCCCCCTTCCCCGTCTGCTCTCCTGGCTTATTGACACAGCCAGAACCAGGCAGCTTGTGAATATTTTGCTTATTTTGTTTTCATGAAACACCAATAATTATTTAATGTATATACAATTGATATTTATGTATTTTCTAGTCAGATTTTAATCTCTATTTGCCTGCTGTCTGATACTTTATTGATTTCCTCTCAGCTGTTTGACTGCGCTACTATGGATCACATCAAGACTTTCAAGACTGAGAGACCTGTCAACTCTGCGGCCATCTCCCCCATTATGGATCATGTAAGAGAAGATTTGCACAGTTAAAACAAGTAAAGGCTGTGTATCCTATGACCGTGTCCGCATTTGTTTGCCCCCTAGGCTACATCCACACTACTAGGGTTTCATTGTTTTAATGGCGTTTTGAAACAAAAACCTTCTCTGTCCACACAATCTGTTAGGCTCTGTAGCAAAAAAAAACTGAAATGAGACTCGTCTGTTGGCTCTCACAGCGCTGCATCAGCGCTCTGTGCATGTCCTCTTGTAGGAGCTCGGCTTCGCGGCTGAGACACGAATACACTATTAATTTAGAGCTTTTACTATTAAACACAAAAGGCACGTCCACTTTAATGTATACTGTATATTTAATCATATCCGTGGTCAAGCTCAGTGCCTCGCTTTGTTGCATTAACTCGGAAACTTTCTCTTTGAGTCCCTCACATTTTGGGTTAGTCCATGATGGTGGGGCGTGCTGGCGCTGTATATTAGTCCATGATGGTGGGGCGTGCTGGTGCTGTATATTAGTCCATGATGGTGGGGCGTGCTGGCGCTGTATATTAGTCCATGATGGTGGGGCGTGCTGGCGCTGTATATTAGTCCATGATGGTGGGGCGTGCTGGTGCTGTATATTAGTCCATGATGGTGGGGCGTGCTGGCGCTGTATATTAGTCCATGATGGTGTGGCGTGCTGGCGCTGTATATTAGTCCATGATGGTGGGGCGTGCTGGCGCTGTATATTAGTCCATGATGGTGGGGCGTGCTGGCGCTGTATATTAGTCCATGATGGTGGGGCGTGCTGGCGCTGTATATTAGTCCATGATGGTGGGGCGTGCTGGCGCTGTATATTAGTCCATGATGGTGGGGCGTGCTGGCGCTGTATATTAGTCCATGATGGTGGGGCGTGCTGGCGCTGTATATTAACAAGTTCTTAAAACTTCAGCCCTCCACAACAGCAATGGGCCTCATATCCTGAGACATAAAGTTGACAATTCCTTCCGGGATATTATTTTTGCGTTTGGATGGTAGAGGCTTAACATCCAGCGGGGTCTGGGGAACGCTACCGTTGCTGCTGTTGGGTTCTAGTTCTTTCTTCAATCTGTCCCCAGTGGGTTGGGCTAATCCAAAAAAAGTGAAAAAAGGGGGGTGTTCTGAAGACTGACTGTTACCTGTGAAACACCCCCATTAGCAATTAGTGCTTTCCACCCATAGACCGTAACGGTCTATGCTTCCACCTGATGAAATAACACGGCAAAAAATCGACCAATCAGAATTTTGGTCGAGCCAGAACGTATCGACCAATAAATGGACCAGTCAACTGGGAGATTACAGCCCTAGAAAATACAGACAATAGTTCAGACAGAAGAACATTAATGGTGAAAACACCTGGGATTCATTTTCTTGGACCGGCGACGAGATAAAACTAACCACTAAGACGACTAATGTGCGTTCCGTCTGGCCTACAAAACCAGCCTGGAGTTTTCAAACTAAAATTGGGTCAGCAGTGATTCCAGATGTCTCTGTTCAAGGGGCTAGGAAACGCCGCAGTAGTGTGGATGTGAGGCGTAAGAGTAGAGAAAGATATAGATTGTTTTTTTGTTTTTTTTTTCACGAAAACGCAGTAGTGTTGCAAACTGTATCTCATCGTTAACTGTTTTCTGGATTCAGGTGGTGATGGGAGGTGGACAGGAAGCCATGGAGGTCACCACTACCTCCACCAGGATCGGCAAGTTTGAGGCCAGGTGAGATAAAGTGGGCTGGAGAGTCACTACAGAGGTTGGGGAAGAACCCCCTCCCTACATTAAGTTCAACCTGATGGTAGAAGCCATTTCCACTATGCCAAGGACAGTGCAGACTGACTAACCTGCTTTTCTTCTTCACCCACAGGTTCTTCCATGCTGCCTATGAAGAGGAGTTTGGCAGGGTCAAAGGTCATTTCGGCCCCATTAACTGTGTGGCATTCCATCCTGATGGCAAGAGGTAAAAGAAGACGAACACTGACCTAAAATGTAAAGTCGGCTTTGTGTGTATCATTTCTAACATTTGCTTTGTACTATGCTTGTTTACAGTTACAGCAGTGGAGGAGAAGACGGATACACAAGGATTCATCACTTTGACCCACAGTACTTTGACTTTGAACTGGAGGCGTAAACAGTCAGACTCCTTTACCACACAGCGTCAGCTAACACGCAGTCCAGGAGGAAGAACCGACTGAAGTGCATTTACAGTCCACTAACCACCTCGACTCATTCCCTTCATCTGGACTGATCTGTGAATCGGTGTACTTCTCACAGATTACTTCAAATAAAAGTAATGAGGTCAGAAGAGGTGACTCGGTGACCAGAGGGTTTCTGCTGTTTTTAACTCATTTTTCTAACATCACTTGGAAACTGTCTTGATGGGATCAGAAGCATTTTTTTCTACCCTGGACTGCAAAGCTATTGTGACAGGACTTGAAAACCCACACTCTGATTCCCAAGTCTATTTAATCTGATTCTACAAATAAGTGGAATTTGAGTTATATATTTTCTGTTGTAAGCCATTCCACTATAAGTCACCATAAAATGATTCGATTCAATTTGTGTCTGTGTGAACTATGCCAGGGGTTCCCAAAACTTTCAGCCCACGACCCCCAAAGTAACGGTGCAAGTGATTTGCGACCCCCCCACTATAAACATATATAAACATTGCGCGCAACCGCGCACGCACTATAGGAGTATCCAAACACGAGCATATTGACAACACAAAATAACACAACAGCCATAACATTATTCTACAGTAATTTACTCATTACTTTAATCTGAACTTAACCTCCCCTAGTGAGATGGATGGGCAACATGTTTGGAGCACAGCAAGTGAAATCTTGGTTTAATGTTGGAGACCGCTACTCGGAGATCATCCTCCACATCCAGTCGCCATCTCTATTTATTTTTAAGGGACATCAGTGCCGAGAAAGTCTTGTCGCACAAGCAGGTAGTGCCAAACGGCACCAGCACAGCCGTGGGTGTTCCCTCTCAACAGAAATCCAAAACTCAGCCAGCATCTTAGAACTGAACGCCGTCTTCTAGGTTCTTCTAGGTTGGTCGCTGGACAGGAGGTCAGATGGTTTGCCCCGTCACTCCCTCGGAGGTCAGATGGTTTGCCCTCGTTTCAAATCAAAAGAGCTGTTCCCTTTTTATTTATGTGCTTGGTTTTATTTTAAATTTAGCCACTAGTTTTATCTTGTGTTAAAATCATGGCTAACATATGCTATTTCTAAACGTTTTTAACCCCCCCCCTCTCTGGCTCGCGACCCCCCTGTGGGTCACTGACCCCCACTTTGGGAATCACTGAACTATGCAACTCTGTTACTCAACAGTGTGTAATTTGTTACCATGAACCCTGAAAAGAAATTAGGTAGCACTTTACATCCCACCACGGAAATAAGATGTAATTCTGGGGTAACAGTGTGATAATGAAGATTTAACATATAGGTAATAACTGGGTAATAATCACAGTAATAAGATGTAACACTGGGGTAACAAGGTGATAAGAGGGTAACAGATGTCATAACATGCAATTACCAATGTAATAACTAGGAATGTGTTTGATAACACTATATTAATAACATAGTGGCGTAATGTTTTCACAGTATTATAGGCTACTATCAGTGTAATAATACCTTCCAAATTAGATAAAACTTCTTGGAATTTAAAATTGGTAATTATCATATTATAAAGATGAAATTAACCATGAATCAGTGGTGCAAAATGCAAAGCTGCCTGTTTCTATTTCATTACATGGTAATATTAGAATAACAGGTGTAAGGTGCCCACTGGTCCTTTTAAAAGTCTTAAATCAATTGTCCTTAAAAAGTATTAAATTGTCTTATATTCAGATTGGATAGGTCTTAAATATGTTTGTGTCATGTCACAGCAAAAATGCAGGCCATCTGTTCTGCCAGCCAGGTCGAATATTTTTTCCGGGTAGGCTTTGCGCTGCGTTGTCGCCAAGACCTGCCCTTTAACCCTTGTGTTATCCTCGGGTCAAATTGACCCGTTTCAAAGTGTTTTAAATCCGATATATGGATTTCTTTCAACCAAATTGCCCAAAAATAACATCATCAGTCTCCACCTCTGGCTGGGTGGGGATCTCTTTGTGGACATCTTCCACCTCTGGTTGTCCTGGAGACTCCATCTCTGGCTGGGTGAGGATTTCGTCGTGGACATCTTCCACTTCTTGGTGTCTCAGAGTCGCTACCTCTGGCTGGGTGAGGATCTCTTCATGGACATCTTCCACCTCTTCCAGATGAGTTTCTACTTCAGTAGGATCATTATGGAGTAGCATCACGCTGCTATCAGAGCATTAGCATGTCCCTGTTTAATCCTGAGCTCCTGTGGTACGTCCCAATCCAGTCCTTGTCAAACACCATTGATACTGCCAAAGTGAGGTGATACATCTACTGCACACCAGGTTTACATTAAGAAGGTGTAATCTTCATTAACAGCATTCGTATTTGGTGTCACCTTTAAGGCGAATGCTTGTTGGGTTCAGTTAATAGTCTGGATCATTTCCAGGTATCGCCGGGTGTTCCGCTCTCTGTTGCTGTTTTCCAACTTTGGGAACTAACAACAAACTTGGAGCTTGCAAGCCACATGCTGAAAATGGCAAGTTTTGAAGACTCATTACTAGAAGAAAATAGTAACTCAGGTTTCTTTTCAGCACTGTAGCCAGGCTGACGGAAGGTCACAGCTCTACTGAGCCAAGTATTTCCATAGCTCTTAGTAGTAATGACTTTCTTCAATGATAAAATTATAATTATTAGAAACAAAATTCACCAAGACCTGCCTTTAACTGTCAAGTTATTGCTCTGGGACCCAAGCACCTCCGTGTCGCATTATCCAAAGAGATAGTTACTCTGGATGGCATCACCCTGGCCTCCAGCACCACTGTGAGGAATCTTGGGAGTTTTTTGATCAGGACATGTCCTTTAATTCTCACATAAAGCAAATTTCAAGGACCGCCTTTTTTCACCTATGTAATATTGCAAAAATCAGGAATATCCTGTCTAAAAATGATGCAGAAACACTAGTCCATGCATTTGTTACTTCTAGGCTGGATTACTGCAATTCTTTATTATCAGGCTGCTCGAAAAAAAAGTCCATTAAGACTCTTCAGCTGATCCAGAATGCTGCAGCACGTGTTCTGACAGGAACCAGGAAAAGAGATCACATCTCTCCTGTTTTAGCTTCTCTGCACTGGCTTCCTGTGAAATATATTCCTGAGTATAGTTAGGGCTGGCTCAGGAGAGTCCTGAACGATCCCTTAGTTATGCTGCTATAGGCCTAGACTGCCGAGGAACTTCCCACGATGCACTGAGCACCTCTCTCCTCCTCCTATCACTTCCTGCAGGTGTTTGGGACTCACCACACAGCCAAACCCACAGCGGTCATCAAGAAGGCCTAGCAGCGACTAAACTTCCTGAGGGTCCTCAGGAACTCCAACCTGGACTCCAACCTGCTGCTGACCTTCTACCGCTCGTCCATCTAGCGCCTGCTGACCTACTGCATCACAGTCTGGTACGGCAGCTACACCGTGGCAGACAGGGAGAGGCTGCAGAGGGTTGTAAGGTCAGCACCTGCCCTCTCCCCTCCCTGATGGACATCTACACCTCCCACTGCCTCAGCAGAGCAGAGAACATCACCAAGGACAGCTCCCACCCCGGCTCTGATCCGGTTGACCTGTTGCCCTCAGGAAGGCGCTACAGGTGCATCAGAACAAGGACCAACAGACTCAAGAACAGTTTCTTCCCAAAAGCCATAACCACCCTGAACTCACACATGCACTGACTTCACTCCACAGCCTCCCCCCGGCCCCCCGACTTTCTTCTCCCACCTACTGTGCAATACAGATAATACTTAAAAGGACACTGGAATTCTGTGCAATTTCATACAGTACAATATTTAATATTTAACCATTTAGTATTACAGTGCAATATTCATTTATTTGTAATTAATACTTAACTACTTTTCGCATTATGTGTATACAAAGCTATTTTATATATGTATAAATGCTCTCAAGACTGTGCACCAGGTCCCCCCCCCCCCTCTTTTTTTCTGCACTACCTGTACTTGATATTTTGATATTTCATGTCAACACTGTAAAGGGGTTGCATCAATCTCATTGCACAGGTACTACACTTGTGTATAATGACAATAAAGGCTTTCTATTATATTCTAACGGGTATCCCTACTGCTTTCATTGTTTATGCTAAGCTAAATACCTGCTCGCTCTAGCTCAATCATCTCTCTCTAACTGTCAACCTATTCCTTTAATTTCATGAATTCATTTTATTTATTATGCAGTGACCAAAGAAGCACTGCAATTTCACTGAATACCTGATGTGCAATGACAATAAATATTTCTTATCTTAAAACACAATTCTAAAAAAGGCACCTGGCCCTGGGTCTGTCTCCCGTAAGGGCCAGAACTACCACAGCAACCCCCCCCACATCCAGTAACTAACCATAACCCTGGTAGAAAAGAAAACTGTAAGTTTGCCTCTGAATGTGGACAGGCCTCAGGTCATGAGGCAGTTTGTTCCAGAGAGCAGGACCAAAGTAACCAAATACCAACAATGCTAAAACCAAATGAGTGTAGGTCCCTGAATGAAAACACCAGTCAATCAGTTTGGGAGTGATAGTAGGTTGAAATCTTGCATTATGAATTTTTGGGGGGGGATGGGGGGCTTTAAAATTGAATTATTATTCTTTTGTTACATTGTGGCTTTAAAATTGAATTATTATTCTAAATTATATATATATATATATATTATTTTTAATTATATTATATACAGTACATATATATGTATATATGCACAAACACACACATTTTGGTCACAATGACAACCTGTATCAAATAGTTCTAATAAATAGTTCTAGATCTATAGAATGTGATGTCACAGCAGGGCTGACTGTGACAGAGTTTAGAATCTACAGTTTCTGTTCCAACTGTTGCCAATCCTGTCATTTCACACAGACTGAAAGTGACAAGAGTACAAACCACATCTGATTTACTGTTTTTGACTGTTTTATCTTGTTGTTTACAACAACAAATCTTACTGGATACCAACTTCTCCAAAGGACAGCAAAGTTTGCAGTTTGCTTTGTCGAGATCATGGACACCAACATATCCTTTGACCTGCAGAGAGCAGAGGCTCAGACGTGCACCAGCACTGAGCCTTCACAAGTGCTGCCCCACAGCTCCTCTCTCGAAGAGGTCAATATCCAGCTCCCTCTTCCTGCTACAGTCACTGTCAGCAGGGACCTGGTGGAAGATCTGCTCGTCCAGTTGATGCTGAGGCTCAACCCGCTGAGGGGCTACACTGGATCTCATCTGACGCAGCAACAACTGCTAACACTATGTCTGCACATGAGCGCAGTGACTCTGGAGACCCTGAGGAAAGTCCCAGGTGTCATTGTTGATGAAAACCTCCCTCTTCATCCCTGCAACACATGGAAAGCTGCCGTGCTGCTCCAGAGCAGCCTCATGAAAAAATTTGGCACTTCCATTCAGGTGAGGAAGCTGCTGGTGAGAAAAGACCCTGCACTCCTGAACTTCATCCCTCATCACATCATCGAGGCTGTCCTCATAACAGACAAGACTGAGTGTGCAGGGGAGTTCACTCCCACCCAGACAGCTAGTGATCAGGAGAGCCGGCTGTTCTCTCAGTTTCTTCCTGAGTCTATCAAGGAGGAAATCTTTGAGCAGCATGGATCCTGGGTAAGATACACAAAGGTCTTTCAGAAGGCTTTCCCCAGGATAACAGACGAGGAAATCATGGACTACAAGCAACGCTTCACAGAGCCTCGTCTGTCCAACCGGGATGTTGTGTGGGTGGACAAAAAGTACTTTTTGGCTGATTTCTATGAGGAGGTAGAAACAGCAGCTCTGACCCTGAACCCCAATCCTGCCGGTTGGTTGTTTACTGATCACAGCAAAGACCAGGGGCTTGTCTCCAGCACTGAGGGGAAACATCATAAAGCTGGAACTCAAAACCTCAAATCACATCAGCTTTGCACTTTCCAGTTTATGGCAGGCGACTGTCATACTGAGAGAGTAGATCTGATCGCAGACACAGTGAAAGAATCCACCATCAGAAGTGTCTTGGTGGAATTTTTTTTTAGAGGCAAGAACCTCTATAGACCAGAGCACCCAAAGACTCAGGCCTTTGAGAAGGAGATGGTGGAGCACATCCACTTGTTGCTGCAAAAGGAGGCCAAGAAATACAGGAAAAACAGAGTCTTCCTCCAGAACCTTAAACGCCTCGAGGACTCAAAGAACGAACTAAAACTGAGCCGGGAACTGTGCCAGCCACTCAAAATCACACTTAGCGAGGCTCTGCCCAACACCTGGCTGAGTAGAGAGGGCCTGATGCAGGATGTTAGGATGGCCTTGGTGGCCTGCAGCCTCATAGCAGCAGAGATCATCAACCACCTCAAGCCTACTGTGAGCTTTGCAGCTGACACCAAGCCTCCAGACTGGACTCCATATAACATTAACATCCCAATCAAAAAGAGTGGAAACGGAGCCAAAAAAGAGCTGACCCAGCTGGAACTGCGTCTGCAGGAAGAGCGAGCTCAAGCCCGTGAGGAGCTCTTCTATGCTGAGACTGAGACTACAGCAGCACAGCCTGAGAAAACCGAGACAGCAGCACAGCCAGAGAAAACAGAGAAGAAGAAGACAAAGAAGAAGAAGCTTATCTCTTGGCTCTCTAAACTGGTCAGATGGAGAAAGTCATAGATGCACACAATGAAAAAGACATTAACCCCAAGCATCAGGAGCTTTCTACACATTTTTTTCTTGTCTTACAATATTGCATGTAATTAATATGTTAAAAAATGCCTTAAATGTTATCAGTTCAATAAAAAGTTTTTTGTGCATTGTACCAGTAGCCAATGAAGTGATTGATGTTTAGACAGAGACTTGGGGATGTTGATGCTGGACAGGGCTTTGCAGAAGTATGTTTACACCAGTAGGTGGCAGAAATTGCTTGAAATTGTATCAACAAGAAGGGAATTATAGCTAACAAACAGATTTTGATTAAAATTAGACACATTTTGGTGTACATTTATTTACAGTTGTAATTTTTCTCTTTTGCATATGTAATGCAGGGGTGTAGAAGATTAATTGAAAATGGGTTGGGTAAATTGGACCAATAGTGTGGACCAATAATCAATAATCCTTCCTCCTGTTCATACTATGTGATGAGGGACAAGAATCCACAGTCCTCCTTTTGTGCAAAACTGTATTCAAAAGTTTCTATGAAGCCAATATGAGGCTAAGACTTAGTCAAAGGATAATGGCTTTGATTGGCTGTCTCTGTTTACACCAAGCAGAACAGCAGTCTATCACAGGGCTAACACATATAGATAGACAACACTTCCAACATCTTACCAGCATGTCTTTGGACTGAAGCAGCTGAAGGAGAAACACACACTGGAACAACGTGAAAACGACACCAGCCGGTCCGTTTCACGGCATAAACAGACATCGCTGGTTGTTTTTACTGTAATAAAGGAAATGGATACATCATTTGGTATGCTAGATTAAGCAATAAAATAAATTATTTGCTCACACACTCATACAACAGTTTTACATGTTGTTGCATTTGTGGTGTATCGTATGTGATTCAGCCACAATACTGTTTGGTATTTTCCACAAGACCAGAAATGAACTTGTCAGTATCTACAGTATAGTACATATTAGTATTTCTGTAAATCTATGGTTCCCCTGGTAATTACAATAACAGATGCAAGTTACTATTGGACATGTAATCAATTTAAGAAATTATAGAAAACAGCAAAAACATCAATTTAACTCTTTGAGCAGTGCCCTTTAATGATTCCAATACCAATAAAGATCATCACCATCATGCAATACAACTTTTTATTGTTATTGTGTAACTCTACACAAAGGTACTTCAGAGTCCTAATTCCAGTAAGTATATTTTAACTGAACCAGCGAAAAAAACACATTCAGGTTTGTGGGGGAAAAGACTACAACTGAGCCCACAGTCACAGGAAAATAAAGACATGATGGGTTTATTATTAATGATATTTTATCATCTGCAGATAAGGAATATGACAAAAAAAATGGCCACATCTACACAAGGTCAGTGCTTGTTTTCTCCTCTTAAAAAGCAGCTTCCCTACTGTAACATACTGATCTCAGGTATGATCAGAAAGTCCATTAAATTGTAATGACAGTTTCCATTTTTCCTCCATTTGTATTGCTTTAAATTTAAATTTTAGCCATATTTCTCTTTGTCTCTCACCGGTGTGCATGTACTCCCTCTGAAACACTCCCTGTTTATTTAAATGTATAAACTTTGCTGTATAAGTAAAGTTTGATTAATTTAATAAAGATGCAGGTAGGTTGTGATACAACTGTCATGGTGTCTTGTTACTGACCGCATCCGAACGGTGCACTTAAGGTCAGTATATCATTGAAACAACATCACCAGGTTATCCATTAATCTGACGTTTAGCACACTCCCATTAAAAAAAAAAAAAAAATTATTCCTTCCTTCCTGGCAGCCTGATTTTTCATAAAAACAATACAATCCTCAAATCTGCACCTGATAGGGCATTAAAAGGACAGCCCACTAAAGAGAGTTAAAAAGAGGAGGAGAGGAACTCTGTACATCACTTGGACTAAACCACTCAAGACAGAATTTATTTTCACACACACTGATCTGAGATCAGGTGGAGAATTTTGGACCAATTAAAAAAATAAATACCACCTGGTTGAGGTGTATAATTTACGATTAGGAGAGTTGCATCCTTGTAACAGAGCTGGAATTGTGCTAAGCCGTTTTACCAACTGAGGATGGGCAAAACGAAAGACTCAGAGTGCAGGAGAGACCCAAATGGGACAACAAGGTTCAGTACCTGTTAACATGTATTGGCTTTGCAGTGGGACTTGGAAACGTCTGGTTTTTTTCCTTACCTGTGCCAAATCTATGGAGGAGGTAAGATGCTACTATATGAAGCTAACATATGAGCTCCTGAGCTAGCTCATATTCGCACAATTGCACATCACAACACAGTTTAATTAAGTTATCCGTTAAAGGTTTACAAGTTTTATTACTTATGCTATTTTTTCCACTGTATTTCTTTTTATTTTTCATTTTATTTTATCCAATAAAATGGATTGAATTGCAGCATCCCTTTACATTCTTCTTGCCTCAGTATAATTAGTAATTAACAAATGGACTAGGCCAGTCCTTGTCAAAATGGTGAGCCGTATCTGTGTTTGATTGATCATGGTAAACATCAGGGATTGTTTTCGCTCAGCTGCCCAAATTCCTGCTCTGATTTCCACATACTGCCCAGTGAGATCTCTTAAGTCCCAAACCCACAGAATCCTAAATGGTCAGAATTTAGTTAGTAAACAGCCAATCCTGTAAATGTGTATCACCTTCACATATTGACTCAGAGATTCCTGCTTCCCATAAGCACTCAGCTGAGCCTCTATTTGACCTTGGCTCAGTGATCAATTAGACACCTTTTTCTTGAGTACCTTTAGCCTTATACAGTGTGTTATTTGAAACAGTGGTGGTTTTAATACAGTGGTGGTTTTAATACATTTGTGGCGTTTTCGGCCACTTGGAAAACCACAATAAATTCATTGGTTAGTGTTTAATGTGAATCAATTCTTGGAAGTGTTTTAGATGAAGTTATTTGTTTCACTAACATGGTTCAAACAGCCACTTGATTGATTTTTATGATTATTTACCTTATTTTAAATGTTCTCTGCAAAGTATGTTGATGAATACTAAGGGCTGAGGAGTAATATAGCTGATGTTTAACTGTGAGGTAAATGTTTACTTCATGTCTCCAGGTGCATTCCTCATCCCCTACCTGATAGCGCTGGTGTTTGAGGGCCTCCCCCTGCTCTACCTGGAGCTGGCTATAGGACAGAGGCTCCGCATGGGCAGCATCGGTGTCTGGAACTCCATTTCACCACTACTGGGTGGAGTCGGTGGGTGGCCTAGAATTATTAGTAACATTAATTATGTTATTTATTTGTCAGATTATCAGATTATTTTTTATTTGTGGTATTTACAATGCCCTTTATTTCCTGTGTGTAGGAATTGCCTCCATGTTGGTGTCTTTCCTGGTTGGCATTTTCTACAACACCATCCTGGCCTGGGTGCTGTGGTATTTATTTCACTCGTTCCAAAACCCCCTGCCCTGGAGCCAGTGTCCACTCAATGATAACCTCACAGGTAACAAGAAACCCTACCAATCATTCTAGCTGCTCTCTTAGACTTAGTCAAAGGATAATGACTTTGATTGGCTGTCTCTGTTTACACCGAGCAGAACAGCAGTCTATCACAGGGCTAACACATATAGATAGACAACACTTCCAACACTGCGCTTGCCAATGCCACACTGACAGAAGTATTGTCTATACCATGTACAATTAAACTGTCTCAACTGGTTTGAGAAACTAGCATAATTATGATAACTTTACGAGATGCAAGAGGACTCTTAACATTCAGGCTCTACGTGGCAATCCAGGTCAGATTTAATTTTTTAGATTAGATTTGTGTTGTTTTATGACACAAAGGGATTCTGCACCAAACGTATAAAGAGCATGCTTTAGCTCAGTGAAAGATCATCACGGTCTCATTTGTTTTCCATAATCATAATAAATGCTATACATTTTACACATTTTAAATACAACTATGCAGGAACACATCTCTTGATGGAATAATTAAAGACATGTTTACTCTAAACATACAGTAGATGAACTCAGTTACAAAAAGCTGATGCTTTAAAAAAAATGTGTCTGCATCCAAATAGGCTAATAGTGTGAGTGTGAGACTCCAGTGAACTACTTTTGGTACCGTGAGACCCTGAACATCACACCTGACATCGAGACCAGCGGCTCCCCTGCAGTGGTGGTTGGTCATCTGTCTGGGCAGTGCCTGGTGTGTGGTCTACATCTGCTTTATCAAAGGCATCGAGTCCGTAGGAAAGGTCTGTTAATCTGGGGAAAATATTCTTCAAAATCAACTACTGTACCATACATACATGACATCACTGCTGACAGAAAGAGATCTTTATATATACACAGTATATATAAAATCATATGAATAATGAATTTTATTTATTTTACGTTTGCATGTTTCAGGCTGTGTATGTGACAGCCACATTCCCTTACCTGGTGCTGACTATTTTCCTGATCCGTGCCCTCACTCTGCCTGGAGCAACTGATGGACTGGTGTACCTCTTCACTCCTGATGTGAGTTAGGTCACTTGTTGCCAAAACAGGATTATGTAAGATTGTATGGCAGACACAATGACCTGATGTGCTGTGTTAACGCACACTGTAGTGGGAGATACTGAAGAACCCGCAGGTGTGGCTGGACGCTTCCACTCAGATCTTCTTCTCTCTCTCTGTGGCCTTTGGAGGTCTCATAGCTTTCTCCAGCTACAACGAAGAGAGGTAACTAAAACAGATTTGGCTCTACATAAAGACCTAGCGCAAAGTGGTGCAAAGCGCAGCAAGCACAACTTTCATTGCTAGTTTCAAACTGACCATGAGGTGTAGTCAGGTCAGGTGCATTGTTGGCACATAGTTATCTTGCGGCAGCAGAAAGTGATTGCGCTTATTGACCAACAAAAACTTGGCCTAAAGTCAAGGGTGCAGTATTTTTCTGCTGTTTAAAGGCTTAATTATTCAGATAGTAGAATGCACCTGCATACAGTAGGTGGGTTTTGTAATGGGTACACTCTACTTGTAACACACAGGAATGCAGACCAGTGCTCCTCCTCCCAGATCAGATACATTTCCTCGCAGAACACCACTCAACCACTCGCTTCTCCAATTTGCTGAATCCACCATTTAAACTTGGATTTTAAAGGAAATGGGGGTTGCCACTCTGATTGGTTTAATTCATGTTACACCCAAAACACACCTATGATTAAGAGACTAAATTAAACCCCTTTGCGCCTTACTTTGCCCAGATTACGTAATTATTATTAGAAATAATTTAGTTGGAAAAGCCCTAAATGCACTTGCCCAATGCACTTTAGAACATTTGCTATAGACCACAGGGTCCCTTAACACCCTGAATAAAATTGAAATATGTCTTTTTCCTGTTCTGTGTCAATTAGAAACAACTGTGAGAGGGATGCTGTTCTAGTAGGAGTAATAAATAGTGCCACATCTCTCTACGCCTCCATTCCCATCTTCGCCATCCTGGGATTTAAAGCCACCACTGCTTACAACTCCTGTATTGAGGGGTATGTACACACTCATACTTTATGTAATTCTAAAGTTTCTTTTGGCTTTTTGATACTAATGAGGCCAATTATTTTTGGATCTCATCTGCAGAAACATCTTGGCTCTTACCAACTACTTTGAGTTTTCAGACCAGAACATAACTGTAGAGAACTATGATCACTGGCTCCAGTATTTAAATGGAACATCTCCAGGTGAGGTGGCCAGTCTGGACCTGACGCAGTGTGACCTGCAAACATTCCTTGACCAGGTATTGTAACTCTGAAAACACATCTAATCTTGTACGTTGCATTCTTTTTGCCTGAGTCTCATTTTTCTAGTTTCCCTCTCCCCTTAAATCCTGGTTGTTATCTGCTTTCGCCTCCCCTTTCTTTCTCTGGAGTACAGTACATCAAGTACCGTTCAAATATGTACAGTCCGTTCATGCTTCCTTGTTACATTCTTGCCTCTCTCCCTCAGAGCGCGTCAGGTACCGGCCTGGCTTTTATTGTGTTCACCGAAGCAGTGATAGATGCCAGGCTCGCAGATATGGGCAATACTGTTCTTCGTCATGCTCTTCAGCTTGGGTCTCTCCTCCATGTTTGGCAACATAGAGGGGAGTCCTCACGCCCATCAACGACCTCAAACTAGTGCCTAAGTGGATGCCAAAAGAACTCATAACAGGTGCCTGCAAATCAGCTTGTTCTAAAAAGTTATAAAGGATACATGTTTTTTCCCCTTTGACTCCCCCTTGAGCTTTTTTTTCTCACTTCCTTAGCGATCATCTGCTTGGTAGCCTTCTTGACGGCTCTCATCTTCACCCTGGGTTCGGGGAACTACTGGGTGGAGGTCTTCAACAGCTACGTGGGCTCTGTACCTCTGCTGATCATTGCATTATTTGAGATTACTGGAGTCATTTATGTACATGGAATGAAAAAGTAACTTGTTCACCTCTTTAATATTCTGTATGGTCCAATGAGGTTAAAGGTCCCATGGCATGAAAATTTCACTTTGAGGTTTTTAACATTAATATGAGTTCTCCCAGCCTGCCTATGGTCCCCAGTGGCTAGAAATGGCAATAGGTGTAAACCGAGACCTGGGTATCCTGCACTTCCTTTGAGAAAATGAAAGCTCAGATGGGACAATCTGGAATCTTGCCCCTTACGAGGTCATAAGGGGCAAGGTTACCTCCCCTTTCTCTGCTTTGCCAGCCCGGAGAATCTTGCCAGCATCTTAGAACTGAACGCCGTCTTCTAGGTTCGGTCGCTGGACAGGTCGACCGATGCGTCCTCCAGCTCGGAGGTCAGATGGTTTGCCCTCGTTTCAAATCAAAAGAGCTGTTCCCTTTTTATTTATGTGCTTGGTTTTTTTTTAAATTTAGCCACTAGTTTTATCTTGTGTTAAAATCATGGCTAACATATGCTATTTCTAATCGTTTTTAAATTTTTATTTTATTTCTGGAAATCAACTTGCGACCCCCTCTCTGGCTCGCGACCCCCCTGTGGGTCACTGACCCCCACTTTGGGAATCACTGAACTATGCAACTCTGTTACTCAACAGTGTGTAATTTGTTACCATGAACCCTGAAAAGAAATTAGGTAGCACTTTACATCCCACCACGGAAATAAGATGTAATTCTGGGGTAACAGTGTGATAATGAAGATTTAACATATAGGTAATAACTGGGTAATAATCACAGTAATAAGATGTAACACTGGGGTAACAAGGTGATAAGAGGGTAACAGATGTCATAACATGCAATTACCAATGTAATAACTAGGAATGTGTTTGATAACACTATATTAATAACATAGTGGCGTAATGTTTTCACAGTATTATAGGTGTGACGGGACAGAAGGGCAGACTCAATCGCTTCGGCTCACAAAGAACAGGTTTATTGGAAACGTGCAGAGAGAGAAAAGGGGGGAGTAAGGAGGCGGACGTGGGACGCTGAGGCAGCAGGCCGGAGGACTGGTGAGGTAACTGGAACCAAGGGAAGCGGCGGGGGACCGAGGAGCCAAGGCTGGGGAGCCAAGGCTGGGGAGCCAGGAGGAGGCGCAGTCACAAGGAGAAGCCGAGGAGAGGAGCGAATGCTGGAGATGAGTGGGGATGCTGGTACGAAGAGCTGGGATGGAGAGGGGGCGCCGAGGGAGAGGGTCCGGGGTCGAAGCCAGCTGACCGGAGGGAGAGATAACTGAAAGGGAAACACAGGAAAGGTGAGTACATAGGAAGCACAAGGAAAACACTCATATATACAGGTCATATGCTGTCGAGGTTTCACCGGAGTAGCTGAAACAACGATCAGGTGAAGAATGAAAGCAGGACCGGGTAGATATACTGTGGCTGATGAGGATTGCAGGCAGGTGTGCTTGGCGGGAGCGGATGACGACGGGCAGGTGTGGAGGAGATGATTGCTGCTGGTAGACTGGCGGCAGGTGTAGGCAATCAGCTGGCTTCGGACAGGTGAGGGGGAGGAAGAGGAAAAAAACAGAAAACAGGACAGGAGAAAAGTGCAGGGAAAAATACTCACGGCCAGCTGGACCCCAACCATGACAATAGGCTACTATCAGTGTAATAATACCTTCCAAATTAGATAAAACTTCTTGGAATTTAAAATTGGTAATTATCATATTATAAAGATGAAATTAACCATGAATCAGTGGTGCAAAATGCAAAGCTGCCTGTTTCTATTTCAGTACATGGTAATATTAGAATAACAGGTGTAAGGTGCCCACTGGTCCTTTTAAAAGTCTTAAATCAATTGTCCTTAAAAAGTATTAAATTGTCTTATATTCAGATTGGATAGGTCTTAAATATGTTTGTGTCATGTCACAGCAAAAATGCAGGCCATCTGTTCTGCCAGCCAGGTCGAATATTTTTTCCGGGTAGGCTTTGCGCTGCGTTGTCGCCAAGACCTGCCCTTTAACCCTTGTGTTATCCTCGGGTCAAATTGACCCGTTTCAAAGTGTTTTAAATCCGATATATGGATTTCTTTCAACCAAATTGCCCAAAAATAACATCATCAGTCTCCACCTCTGGCTGGGTGGGGATCTCTTTGTGGACATCTTCCACCTCTGGTTGTCCTGGAGACTCCATCTCTGGCTGGGTGAGGATTTCGTCGTGGACATCTTCCACTTCTTGGTGTCTCAGAGTCGCCACCTCTGGCTGGGTGAGGATCTCTTCATGGACATCTTCCACCTCTTCCAGATGAGTTTCTACTTCAGTAGGATCATTATGGAGTAGCATCACGCTGCTATCAGAGCATTAGCATGTCCCTGTTTAATCCTGAGCTCCTGTGGTACGTCCCAATCCAGTCCTTGTCAAACACCATTGATACTGCCAAAGTGAGGTGATACATCTACTGCACACCAGGTTTACATTAAGAAGGTGTAATCTTCATTAACAGCATTCGTATTTGGTGTCACCTTTAAGGCGAATGCTTGTTGGGTTCAGTTAATAGTCTGGATCATTTCCAGGTATCGGGTGTTCCGCTCTCTGTTGCTGTTTTCCAACTTTGGGAACTAACAACAAACTTGGAGCTTGCAAGCCATATGCTGAAAATGGCAAGTTTTGAAGACTCATTACTAGAAGAAAATAGTAACTCCAGGTTTCTTTTCAGCACTGTAGCCAGGCTGACGGAAGGTCACAGCTCTACTGAGCCAAGTATTTCCATAGCTCTTAGTAGTAATGACTTTCTTCAATGATAAAATAATAATTATTAGAAACAAAATTCACCAAGACCTGCCTTTAACTGTCAAGTTATTGCTCTGGGACCCAAGCACCTCCGTGTCGCATTATCCAAAGAGATACAGTGGGTACGGAAAGTATTCAGACCCCTTTAAATTTTTCACTCTTTGTTTCATTGCAGCCTTTTTCCAAAAATCAAAAAAGTTCATTTTATTTCTCAGTAATGTACACTCAGCAACCCATCTTGACAGAAAAAAACAGAAATTTAGAAATTTTTGCATATTTATTAAAAAACAAAAACTGAAATATCACATGGTCATAAGTATTCAGACCCTTTGTTCAGTATTTAGTAGAAGCACCCTTTTGATCTAATACAGCCATGAGTCGTTTTGGGAAAGATGCAACAAGTTTCTCACATCTGGATTTGGGTATCCTCTGCCATTCCTCCTTGCAGATCCTCTCCAGTTCTGTCAGGTTGGATGGTAAACGTTGGTGGACAGTCATTTTCAGGTCTCTCCAGAGATGCTCAATTGGGTTTAAGTCAGGGCTCTGGCTGGGCCATTCAAGAACAGCCACAGAGTTGTTGTGAAGCCACTCCTTCGTTATTTTAGCGGAGTGCTTAGGGTCATTGTCTTGTTGGAAGGTAAACCTTCGGCCCAGTCTGAGGTCCAGAGCACTCTGGAAAAGGTTTTCGTCCAGGATATCCCTGTACTTGGCCGCATTCATCTTTCCCTCGATTGCAACCAGTCGTCCTGTCCCTGCAGCTGAAAAACACCCCCACAGCATGATGCTGCCACCACCATGCTTCACTGTTGAGACTGTATTGGACAGGTGATGAGCAGTGCCTGGTTTTCTCCACACATACCGCTTAGAATTAAGGCCAAAAAGTTCTATCTTGGTCTCATCAGACCAGAGGATTTTATTTATCACCATCTTGGAGTCCTTCAGGTGTTTTTTAGCAAACTCCATGCGGGCTTTCATGTGTCTTGCACTGAGGAGAGGCTTCCTTCGGGCCACTCTGCCATAAAGCCCCGACTGGTGGATTGCTGCAGTGATGGTTGACTTACTACAACTTTCTCCCATCTCCCGACTGCATCTCTGGAGCTTAGCCACAGTGACCATTGGGTTCTTCTTTGCCTCTCTCACCAAGGCTCTTCTCCCCCGATAGCTCAGTTTGGCCGGACGGCCAGCTCTAGGAAGGGTTCTGGTCGTCCCAAACGTCTTCCATTTGAGGATTATGGAGGCCACTGTGCTCTTAGGAACCTTAAGTGCAGCAGAAATTTTTTTTGTAACCTTGACCAGATCTGTGCCTTGCCACAATTCTGTCTCTGAGCTCTTCAGGCAGTTCCTTTGACCTCATGATTGTCATTTGCTCTGACATGCACTGTGAGCTGTAAGGTCTTATATAGACAGATGTGTGGCTTTCCTAATCAAGTCCAATCAGTATAATCAAACACAGCTGGACTCCAATGAAGGTGTAGAACCATCTCAAGGATGATCAGAAGAAATAGACAGCACCTGAGTTACATATGAGGGTCACGGCAAAGGGTCTGAATACATATGACCATGTGATATTTCAGTTTTTGTTTTTTAATAAATATGCAAAAATTTCTAAATTTCTGTTTTTTTCTGTCAAGATGGGTTGCTGAGTGTACATTACTGAGAAATGCAATGAAAAACAAAAGAGTGAAAAAATTTAAAGGGGTCTGAATACTTTCCGTACCCACTGTAGTTACTCTGGATGGCATCACCCTGGCCTCCAGCACCACTGTGAGGAATCTTGGAGTTATTTTTGATCAGGACATGTCCTATAATTCTCACATAAAGCAAATTTCAAGGACCGCCTTTTTTCACCTATGTAATATTGCAAAAATCAGGAATATCCTGTCTAAAAATGATGCAGAAACACTAGTCCATGCATTTGTTACTTCTAGGCTGGATTACTGCAATTCTTTATTATCAGGCTGCTCGAAAAAGTCCATTAAGACTCTTCAGCTGATCCAGAATGCTGCAGCACGTGTTCTGACAGGAACCAGGAAAAGAGATCACATCTCTCCTGTTTTAGCTTCTCTGCACTGGCTTCCTGTGAAATATATTCCTGAGTATAGTTAGGGCTGGCTCAGGAGAGTCCTGAACCATCCCTTAGTTATGCTGCTATAGGCCTAGACTGCCGAGGAACTTCCCACGATGCACTGAGCACCTCTCTCCTCCTCCTATCACTTCCTGCAGGTGTTTGGGACTCACCACACAGCCAAAACCCACAGCGGTCATCAAGAAGGCCTAGCAGCGACTAAACTTCCTGAGGGTCTTCAGGAACTCCAACCTGGACTCCAACCTGCTGCTGACCTTCTACCGCTCGTCCATCTAGCGCCTGCTGACCTACTGCATCACAGTCTGGTACGGCAGCTACACCGTGGCAGACAGGGAGAGGCTGCAGAGGGTTGTAAGGTCAGCACCTGCCCTCTCCCTCCCTGATGGACATCTACACCTCCCACTGCCTCAGCAGAGCAGAGAACATCACCAAGGACAGCTCCCACCCCGGCTCTGATCCGGTTGACCTGTTGCCCTCAGGAAGGCGCTACAGGTGCATCAGAACAAGGACCAACAGACTCAAGAACAGTTTCTTCCCAAAAGCCATAACCACCCTGAACTCACACATGCACTGACTTCACTCCACAGCCTCCCCCCGGGCCCCCGACTTTCTTCTCCCACCTACTGTGCAATACAGATAATACTTAAAAGGACACTGGAATTCTGTGCAATTTCATACAGTACAATATTTAATATTTAACCATTTAGTATTACAGTGCAATATTCATTTATTTGTAATTAATACTTAACTACTTTTCGCATTATGTGTATACAAAGCTATTTTATATATGTATAAAGATGCTCTCAAGACTGTGCACCAGGTCCCCCCCTCTTTTTTTTTTTTCTGCACTACCTGTACTTGATATTTTGATATTTCATGTCAACACTGTAAAAGGGGTTGCATCAATCTCATTGCACAGGTACTACACTTGTGTATAATGACAATAAAGGCTTTCTATTATATTCTAACGGGTATCCCTACTGCTTTCATTGTTTATGCTAAGCTAAATACCTGCTCGCTCTAGCTCAATCATCTCTCTCTAACTGTCAACCTATTCCTTTAATTTCATGAATTCATTTTATTTATTATGCAGTGACCAAAGAAGCACTGCAATTTCACTGAATACCTGATGTGCAATGACAATAAATATTTCTTATCTTAAAACACAATTCTAAAAAAGGCACCTGGCCCTGGGTCTGTCTCCCGTAAGGGCCAGAACTACCACAGCAACCCCCCCACATCCAGTAACTAACCATAACCCTGGTAGAAAAGAAAACTGTAAGTTTGCCTCTGAATGTGGACAGGCCTCAGGTCATGAGGCAGTTTGTTCCAGAGAGCAGGACCAAAGTAACCAAATACCAACAATGCTAAAACCAAATGAGTGTAGGTCCCTGAATGAAAACACCAGTCAATCAGTTTGGGGAGTGATAGTAGGTTGAAATCTTGCATTATGAATTTTGGGGATGGGGGAGCTCTTTTTTGGTTGGCTTTAAAATTGAATTATTATTAAAATTGAATTATTATTCTAAATATATATATATATATATATATTATATATATATATATATATATATATGTATATATATATATATATATATTTTTTAAAATGACAACCTTATCAAATATTCTAATATATAGTTATATATATATATATGTATATACAGTGTGTGTGTATAGAGTATATATATTACATTTTTAATTATATTATATACAGTTCATATATATATATATATATATATATATATACAAATATATATATATACTATATTTTTATATATATCATATACACACACAAACACACACATTTTGGTCACAATGACAACCTGTATCAAATAGTTCTAATAAATAGTTCTAGATCTATAGAATGTGATGTCACAGCAGGGCTGACTGTGACAGAGTTTAGAATCTACAGTTTCTGTTCCAACTGTTGCCAATCCTGTCATTTCACACAGACTGAAAGTGACAAGAGTACAAACCACATCTGATTTACTGTTTTTGACTGTTTTATCTTGTTGTTTACAACAACAAATCTTACTGGATACCAACTTCTCCAAAGGACAGCAAAGTTTGCAGTTTGCTTTGTCGAGATCATGGACACCAACATATCCTTTGACCTGCAGAGAGCAGAGAGGCTCAGGCGTGCACCAGCACTGAGCCTTCACAAGTGCTGCCCCACAGCTCCTCTTGAAGAGGTCAATATCCAGCTCCCTCTTCTTCCTGCTACAGTCACTGTCAGCAGGGACCTGGTGGAAGATCTGCTCGTCCAGTTGATGCTGAGGCTCAACCCGCTGAGGGGCTCACTGGATCTCATCTGACGCAGCAACAACTGCTAACACTATGTCTGCACATGAGCGCAGTGACTGGAGACCCTGAGGAAAGTCCCAGGTGTCATTGTTGGAAAACCTCCCTCTTCATCCCTGCAACACATGGAAAGCTGCCTGCTGCTCCAGAGCAGCCTCACCCTGGCACTTCCATTCAGGTGAGGAAGCTGCTGGTGAGAAAAGACCCTGCACTCCTGAACTTCATCCCTCATCACATCATCGAGGCTGTCCTCATAACAGACAAGACTGAGTGTGCAGGGGAGTTCACTCCCACCCAGACAGCTAGTGATCAGGAGAGCCGGCTGTTCTCTCAGTTTCTTCCTGAGTCTATCAAGGAGGAAATCTTTGAGCAGCATGGATCCTGGGTAAGATACACAAAGGTCTTTCAGAAGGCTTTCCCCAGGATAACAGACGAGGAAATCATGGACTACAAGCAACGCTTCACAGAGCCTCGTCTGTCCAACCGGGATGTTGTGTGGGTGGACAAAAAGTACTTTTTGGCTGATTTCTATGAGGAGGTAGAAACAGCAGCTCTGACCCTGAACCCCAATCCTGCCGGTTGGTTGTTTACTGATCACAGCAAAGACCAGGGGCTTGTCTCCAGCACTGAGGGGAAACATCATAAAGCTGGAACTCAAAACCTCAAATCACATCAGCTTTGCACTTTCCAGTTTATGGCAGGCGACTGTCATACTGAGAGAGTAGATCTGATCGCAGACACAGTGAAAGAATCCACCATCAGAAGTGTCTTGGTGGAATTTTTTAGAGGCAAGAACCTCTATAGACCAGAGCACCCAAAGACTCAGGCCTTTGAGAAGGAGATGGTGGAGCACATCCACTTGTTGCTGCAAAAGGAGGCCAAGAAATACAGGAAAAACAGAGTCTTCCTCCAGAACCTTAAACGCCTCGAGGACTCAAAGAACGAACTAAAACTGAGCCGGGAACTGTGCCAGCCACTCAAAATCACACTTAGCGAGGCTCTGCCCAACACCTGGCTGAGTAGAGAGGGCCTGATGCAGGATGTTAGGATGGCCTTGGTGGCCTGCAGCCTCATAGCAGCAGAGATCATCAACCACCTCAAGCCTACTGTGAGCTTTGCAGCTGACACCAAGCCTCAGACTGGACTCCATATAACATTAACATCCCAATCAAAAGAGTGGAAACGGAGCCAAAAGAGAGCTGACCCAGCTGGAACTGCGTCTGCAGGAAGAGCGAGCTCAAGCCCGTGAGGAGCTCTTCTATGCTGAGACTGAGACTACAGCAGCACAGCCTGAGAAAACCGAGACAGCAGCACAGCCAGAGAAAACAGAGAAGAAGAAGACAAAGAAGAAGAAGCTTATCTCTTGGCTCTCTAAACTGGTCAGATGGAGAAAGTCATAGATGCACACAATGAAAAAGACATTAACCCCAAGCATCAGGAGCTTTCTACACATTTTTTTCTTGTCTTACAATATTGCATGTAATTAATATGTTAAAAAATGCCTTAAATGTTATCAGTTCAATAAAAAGTTTTTTTGTGCATTGTACCAGTAGCCAATGAAGTGATTGATGTTTAGACAGAGACTTGGGGATGTTGATGCTGGACAGGGCTTTGCAGAAGTATGTTTACACCAGTAGGTGGCAGAAATTGCTTGAAATTGTATCAACAAGAAGGGAATTATAGCTAACAAACAGATTTTGATTAAAATTAGACACATTTTGGTGTACATTTATTTACAGTTGTAATTTTTCTCTTTTGCATATGTAATGCAGGGGTGTAGAAGATTAATTGAAAATGGGTTGGGTAAATTGGACCAATAGTGTGGACCAATAATCAATAATCCTTCCTCCTGTTCATACTATGTGATGAGGGACAAGAATCCACAGTCCTCCTTTTGTGCAAAACTGTATTCAAAAGTTTCTATGAAGCCAATATGAGGCTAAGACTTAGTCAAAGGATAATGGCTTTGATTGGCTGTCTCTGTTTACACCAAGCAGAACAGCAGTCTATCACAGGGCTAACACATATAGATAGACAACACTTCCAACATCTTACCAGCATGTCTTTGGACTGAAGCAGCTGAAGGAGAACCACACACTGGAACAACGTGAAAACGACACCAGCCGGTCCGTTTCACGGCATAAACAGACATCGCTGGTTGTTTTTACTGTAATAAAGGAAATGGGATACATCATTTGGTATGCTAGATTAAGCAATAAAATAAATTATTTGCTCACACACTCATACAACAGTTTTACATGTTGTTGCATTTGTGGTGTATCGTATGTGATTCAGCCACAATACTGTTTGGTATTTTCCACAAGACCAGAAATGAACTTGTCAGTATCTACAGTATAGTACATATTAGTATTTCTGTAAATCTATGGTTCCCCTGGTAATTACAATAACAGATGCAAGTTACTATTGGACATGTAATCAATTTAAGAAATTATAGAAAACAGCAAAAACATCAATTTAACTCTTTGAGCAGTGCCCTTTAATGATTCCAATACCAATAAAGATCATCACCATCATGCAATACAACTTTTTATTGTTATTGTGTAACTCTACACAAAGGTACTTCAGAGTCCTAATTCCAGTAAGTATATTTTAACTGAACCAGCGAAAAAACACATTCAGGTTTGTGGGGGAAAAGACTACAACTGAGCCCACAGTCACAGGAAAATAAAGACATGATGGGTTTATTATTAATGATATTTTATCATCTGCAGATAAGGAATATGACAAAAAAAATGGCCACATCTACACAAGGTCAGTGCTTGTTTTCTCCTCTTAAAAAGCAGCTTCCCTACTGTAACATACTGATCTCAGGTATGATCAGAAAGTCCATTAAATTGTAATGACAGTTTCCATTTTTCCTCCATTTGTATTGCTTTAAATTTAAATTTTAGCCATATTTCTCTTTCGTCTCTCACCGGTGTGCATGTACTCCCTCTGAAACACTCCCTGTTTATTTAAATGTATAAACTTTGCTGTATAAGTAAAGTTTGATTAATTTAATAAAGATGCAGGTAGGTTGTGATACAACTGTCATGGTGTCTTGTTACTGACCGCATCCGAACGGTGCACTTAAGGTCAGTATATCATTGAAACAACATCACCAGGTTATCCATTAATCTGACGTTTAGCACACTCCCATTAAAAAAAAAAAAATTATTCCTTCCTTCCTGGCAGCCTGATTTTTTCATAAAAACAATACAATCCTCAAATCTGCACCTGATAGGGCATTAAAAGGACAGCCCACTAAAGAGAGTTAAAAAAAGAGGGGAGAGGAACTCTGTACATCACTTGGACTAAACCACTCAAGACAGAATTTATTTTCACACACACTGATCTGAGATCAGGTGGAGAATTTTGGACCAATTAAAAATAAATACCACCTGGTTGAGGTGTATAATTTACGATTAGGAGAGTTGCATCCTTGTAACAGAGCTGGAATTGTGCTAAGCCGTTTTACCAACTGAGGATGGGCAAAACGAAAGACTCCGGAGTGCAGGAGAGACCCAAATGGGACAACAAGGTTCAGTACCTGTTAACATGTATTGGCTTTGCAGTGGGACTTGGAAACGTCTGGCGTTTTCCTTACCTGTGCCAAATCTATGGAGGAGGTAAGATGCTACTATATGAAGCTAACATATGAGCTCCTGAGCTAGCTCATATTCGCACAATTGCACATCACAACACAGTTTAATTAAGTTATCCGTTAAAGGTTTACAAGTTTTATTACTTATGCTATTTTTTCCACTGTATTTCTTTTATTTTTCATTTTATTTTATCCAATAAAATGGATTGAATTGCAGCATCCCTTTACATTCTTCTTGCCTCAGTATAATTAGTAATTAACAAATGGACTAGGCCAGTCCTTGTCAAAATGGTGAGCCGTATCTGTGTTTGATTGATCATGGTAAACATCAGGGATTGTTTTCGCTCAGCTGCCCAAATTCCTGCTCTGATTTCCACATACTGCCCAGTGAGATCTCTTAAGTCCCAAACCCACAGAATCCTAAATGGTCAGAATTTAGTTAGTAAACAGCCAATCCTGTAAATGTGTATCACCTTCACATATTGACTCAGAGATTCCTGCTTCCCATAAGCACTCAGCTGAGCCTCTATTTGACCTTGGCTCAGTGATCAATTAGACACCTTTTTCTTGAGTACCTTTAGCCTTATACAGTGTGTTATTTGAAACAGTGGTGGTTTTAATACAGTGGTGGTTTTAATACATTTGTGGCGTTTTCGGCCACTTGGAAAACCACAATAAATTCATTGGTTAGTGTTTAATGTGAATCAATTCTTGGAAGTGTTTTAGATGAAGTTATTTGTTTCACTAACATGGTTCAAACAGCCACTTGATTGATTTTTATGATTATTTACCTTATTTTAAATGTTCTCTGCAAAGTATGTTGATGAATACTAAGGGCTGAGGAGTAATATAGCTGATGTTTAACTGTGAGGTAAATGTTTACTTCATGTCTCCAGGTGCATTCCTCATCCCCTACCTGATAGCGCTGGTGTTTGAGGGCCTCCCCCTGCTCTACCTGGAGCTGGCTATAGGACAGAGGCTCCGCATGGGCAGCATCGGTGTCTGGAACTCCATTTCACCACTACTGGGTGGAGTCGGTGGGTGGCCTAGAATTATTAGTAACATTAATTATGTTATTTATTTGTCAGATTATCAGATTATTTTTTATTTGTGGTATTTACAATGCCCTTTATTTCCTGTGTGTAGGAATTGCCTCCATGTTGGTGTCTTTCCTGGTTGGCATTTTCTACAACACCATCCTGGCCTGGGTGCTGTGGTATTTATTTCACTCGTTCCAAAACCCCCTGCCCTGGAGCCAGTGTCCACTCAATGATAACCTCACAGGTAACAAGAAACCCTACCAATCATTCTAGCTGCTCTCTTAGACTTAGTCAAAGGATAATGACTTTGATTGGCTGTCTCTGTTTACACCGAGCAGAACAGCAGTCTATCACAGGGCTAACACATATAGATAGACAACACTTCCAACACTGCGCTTGCCAATGCCACACTGACAGAAGTATTGTCTATACCATGTACAATTAAACTGTCTCAACTGGTTTGAGAAACTAGCATAATTATGATAACTTTACGAGATGCAAGAGGACTCTTAACATTCAGGCTCTACGTGGCAATCCAGGTCAGATTTAATTTTTTAGATTAGATTTGTGTTGTTTTATGACACAAAGGGATTCTGCACCAAACGTATAAAGAGCATGCTTTAGCTCAGTGAAAGATCATCACGGTCTCATTTGTTTTCCATAATCATAATAAATGCTATACATTTTACACATTTTAAATACAACTATGCAGGAACACATCTCTTGATGGAATACGAAAGACATGTTTACTCTAAACATACAGTAGATGAACTCAGTTACAAAAGCTGATGCTTTAAAAAAAAATGTGTCTGCATCCAAATAGGCTATAATGTGGAGTGTGAGAAGAGCACTCCAGTGAACTACTTTTGGTACCGTGAGACCCTGAACATCACACCTGACATCGAGACCAGCGGCTCCCTGCAGTGGTGGTTGGTCATCTGTCTGGGCAGTGCCTGGTGTGTGGTCTACATCTGCTTTATCAAAGGCATCGAGTCCGTAGGAAAGGTCTGTTAATCTGGGGAAAATATTCTTCAAAATCAACTACTGTACCATACATACATGACATCACTGCTGACAGAAAGAGATCTTTATATATACACAGTATATATAAAATCATATGAATAATGAATTTTATTTATTTTACGTTTGCATGTTTCAGGCTGTGTATGTGACAGCCACATTCCCTTACCTGGTGCTGACTATTTTCCTGATCCGTGCCCTCACTCTGCCTGGAGCAACTGATGGACTGGTGTACCTCTTCACTCCTGATGTGAGTTAGGTCACTTGTTGCCAAAACAGGATTATGTAAGATTGTATGGCAGACACAATGACCTGATGTGCTGTGTTAACGCACACTGTAGTGGGAGATACTGAAGAACCCGCAGGTGTGGCTGGGCGCTTCCACTCAGATCTTCTTCTCTCTCTCTGTGGCCTTTGGAGGTCTCATAGCTTTCTCCAGCTACAACGAAAGAGGTAACTAAAACAGATTTGGCTCTACATAAAGACCTAGCGCAAAGTGGTGCAAAGCGCAGCAAGCACAACTTTCATTGCTAGTTTCAAACTGACCATGAGGTGTAGTCAGGTCAGGTGCATTGTTGGCACATAGTTATCTTGCGGCAGCAGAAAGTGATTGCGCTATTGACCAACAAAAACTTGGCCTAAAGTCAAGGGTGCAGTATTTTTCTGCTGTTTAAAGGCTTAATTATTCAGATAGTAGAATGCACCTGCATACAGTAGGTGGGTTTTGTAATGGGTACACTCTACTTGTAACACACAGGAATGCAGACCAGTGCTCCTCCTCCCAGATCAGATACATTTCCTCGCAGAACACCACTCAACCACTCGCTTCTCCAATTTGCTGAATCCACCATTTAAACTTGGATTTTAAAGGAAATGGGGGTTGCCACTCTGATTGGTTTAATTCATGTTACACCCAAAACACACCTATGATTAAGAGACGAAATTAAACCCCTTTGCGCCTTACTTTGCGCCCAGATTACGTAATTATTATTAGAAATAATTTAGTTGGAAAAGCCCTAAATGCACTTGCCCAATGCACTTTAGAACATTTGCTATAGACCACAGGGTCCCTTAACACCCTGAATAAAATTGAAATATGTCTTTTTCCTGTTCTGTGTCAATTAGAAACAACTGTGAGAGGGATGCTGTTCTAGTAGGAGTAATAAATAGTGCCACATCTCTCTACGCCTCCATTCCCATCTTCGCCATCCTGGGATTTAAAGCCACCACTGCTTACAACTCCTGTATTGAGGGGTATGTACACACTCATACTTTATGTAATTCTAAAGTTTCTTTTGGCTTTTTGATACTAATGAGGCCAATTATTTTTGGATCTCATCTGCAGAAACATCTTGGCTCTTACCAACTACTTTGAGTTTTCAGACCAGAACATAACTGTAGAGAACTATGATCACTGGCTCCAGTATTTAAATGGAACATCTCCAGGTGAGGTGGCCAGTCTGGACCTGACGCAGTGTGACCTGCAAACATTCCTTGACCAGGTATTGTAACTCTGAAAACACATCTAATCTTGTACGTTGCATTCTTTTTGCCTGAGTCTCATTTTTCTAGTTTCCCTCTCCCCTTAAATCCTGGTTGTTATCTGCTTTCGCCTCCCCTTTCTTTCTCTGGAGTACAGTACATCAAGTACCGTTCAAATATGTACAGTCCGTTCATGCTTCCTTGTTACATTCTTGCCTCTCTCCCTCAGAGCGCGTCAGGTACCGGCCTGGCTTTTATTGTGTTCACCGAAGCAGTGATAGAGATGCCAGGCTCGCAGATATGGGCAATACTGTTCTTCGTCATGCTCTTCAGCTTGGGTCTCTCCTCCATGTTTGGCAACATAGAGGGAGTCCTCACGCCCATCAACGACCTCAAACTAGTGCCTAAGTGGATGCCAAAAGAACTCATAACAGGTGCCTGCAAATCAGCTTGTTCTAAAAAGTTATAAAGGATACATGTTTTTTCCCCTTTGACTCCCCCTTGAGCTTTTTTTTCTCACTTCCTTAGCGATCATCTGCTTGGTAGCCTTCTTGACGGCTCTCATCTTCACCCTGGGTTCGGGGAACTACTGGGTGGAGGTCTTCAACAGCTACGTGGGCTCTGTACCTCTGCTGATCATTGCATTATTTGAGATTACTGGAGTCATTTATGTACATGGAATGAAAAAGTAACTTGTTCACCTCTTTAATATTCTGTATGGTCCAATGAGGTTAAAGGTCCCATGGCATGAAAATTTCACTTTGAGGTTTTTAACATTAATATGAGTTCTCCCAGCCTGCCTATGGTCCCCCAGTGGCTAGAAATGGCAATAGGTGTAAACCGAGACCTGGGTATCCTGCACTTCCTTTGAGAAAATGAAAGCTCAGATGGGACAATCTGGAATCTTGCCCCTTACGAGGTCATAAGGGGCAAGGTTACCTCCCCCTTTCTCTGCTTTGCCAGCCCGGAGAATCTTGCCAGCATCTTAGAACTGAACGCCGTCTTCTAGGTTCGGTCGCTGGACAGGTCGACCGATGCGTCCTCCAGCTCGGAGGTCAGATTGTTTGCCCTCGTTTCAAATCAAAAGAGCTGTTCCCTTTTTATTTATGTGCTTGGATTTATTTTAAATTTAGCCACTAGTTTTATCTTGTGTTAAAATCATGGCTAACATATGCTATTTCTAATCGTTTTTAAATTTTTATTTTATTTCTGGAAATCAACTTGCGACCCCCCCCCCTCTCTGGCTCGCGACCCCCCTGTGGGTCACTGACCCCCACTTTGGGAATCACTGAACTATGCAACTCTGTTACTCAACAGTGTGTAATTTGTTACCATGAACCCTGAAAAGAAATTAGGTAGCACTTTACATCCCACCACGGAAATAAGATGTAATTCTGGGGTAACAGTGTGATAATGAAGATTTAACATATAGGTAATAACTGGGTAATAATCACAGTAATAAGATGTAACACTGGGGTAACAAGGTGATAAGAGGGTAAAAGATGTCATAACATGCAATTACCAATGTAATAACTAGGAATGTGTTTGATAACACTATATTAATAACATAGTGGCGTAATGTTTTCACAGTATTATAGGTGTGACGGGACAGAAGGGCAGACTCAATCGCTTCGGCTCACAAAGAACAGGTTTATTGGAAACGTGCAGAGAGAAAGAGGGGGGGGGGAGTAAGGATGGGACGCTGAGGCAGCAGGCCGGAGGACTGGTGAGGTAACTGGAACCAAGGGAAGCGGCGGGGGACCGAGGAGCCAAGGCTGGGGAGCCAAGGCTGGGGAGCCAGGAGGAGGCGCAGTCACAAGGAGAAGCCGAGGAGAGGAGCGAATGCTGGAGATGAGTGGGGATGCTGGTACGAAGAGCTGGGATGGAGAGGGGGCGCCGAGGGAGAGGGTCCGGGGTCCGAAGCCAGCTGACCGGAGGGAGAGATAACTGAAGGGAAACACAGGAAAGGTGAGTACATAGGAAGCACAAGGAAAACACTCATATATACAGGTCATATGCTGTCGAGGTTTCACCGGAGTAGCTGAAACAACGATCAGGTGAAGAATGAAAGCAGGACCGGGGTAGATATACTGTGGCTGATGAGGATTGCAGGCAGGTGTGCTTGGCGGGAGCGGATGACGACGGGCAGGTGTGGAGGAGATGATTGCTGCTGGTAGACTGGCGGCAGGTGTAGGCAATCAGCTTTCGGACAGGTGAGGGGAGGAAGAGGAAAAAACAGAAAACAGGACAGGAGAAAAGTAGGGAAAAATACTCACGGCCAGCTGTAATAAACCATGACAATAGGCTACTATCAGTGTAATAATACCTTCCAAATTAGATAAAACTTCTTGGAATTTAAAATTGGTAATTATCATATTATAAAGATGAAATTAACCATGAATCAGTGGTGCAAAATGCAAAGCTGCCTGTTTCTATTTCAGTACATGGTAATATTAGAATAACAGGTGTAAGGTGCCCACTGGTCCTTTTAAAAGTCTTAAATCAATTGTCCTTAAAAAGTATTAAATTGTCTTATATTCAGATTGGATAGGTCTTAAATATGTTTGTGTCATGTCACAGCAAAAATGCAGGCCATCTGTTCTGCCAGCCAGGTCGAATATTTTTTCCGGGTAGGCTTTGCGCGTTGTCGCCAAGACCTGCCCTTTAACCCTTGTGTTATCCTCGGGTCAAATTGACCCGTTTCAAAGTGTTTTAAATCCGATATATGGATTTCTTTCAACCAAATTGCCCAAAAAATAACATCATCAGTCTCCACCTCTGGCTGGGTGGGGATCTCTTTGTGGACATCTTCCACCTCTGGTTGTCCTGGAGACTCCATCTCTGGCTGGGTGAGGATTTCGTCGTGGACATCTTCCACTTCTTGGTGTCTCAGAGTCGCCACCTCTGGCTGGGTGAGGATCTCTTCATGGACATCTTCCACCTCTTCCAGATGAGTTTCTACTTCAGTAGGATCATTATGGAGTAGCATCACGCTGCTATCAGAGCATTAGCATGTCCCTGTTTAATCCTGAGCTCCTGTGGTACGTCCCAATCCAGTCCTTGTCAAACACCATTGATACTGCCAAAGTGAGGTGATACATCTACTGCACACCAGGTTTACATTAAGAAGGTGTAATCTTCATTAACAGCATTCGTATTTGGTGTCACCTTTAAGGCGAATGCTTGTTGGGTTCAGTTAATAGTCTGGATCATTTCCAGGTATCGCCGGGTGTTCCGCTCTCTGTTGCTGTTTTCCAACTTTGGGAACTAACAACAAACTTGGAGCTTGCAAGCCACATGCTGAAAATGGCAAGTTTTGAAGACTCATTACTAGAAGAAAATAGTAACTCCAGGTTTCTTTTCAGCACTGTAGCCAGGCTGACGGAAGGTCACAGCTCTACTGAGCCAAGTATTTCCATAGCTCTTAGTAGTAATGACTTTCTTCAATGATAAAATTATAATTATTAGAAACAAAATTCACCAAGACCTGCCTTTAACTGTCAAGTTATTGCTCTGGGACCCAAGCACCTCCGTGACGCATTATCCAAAGAGATAGTTACTCTGGATGGCATCACCCTGGCCTCCAGCACCACTGTGAGGAATCTTGGAGTTATTTTTGATCAGGACATGTCCTTTAATTCTCACATAAAGCAAATTTCAAGGACCGCCTTTTTTCACCTATGTAATATTGCAAAAATCAGGAATATCCTGTCTAAAAATGATGCAGAAACACTAGTCCATGCATTTGTTACTTCTAGGCTGGATTACTGCAATTCTTTATTATCAGGCTGCTCGAAAAAGTCCATTAAGACTCTTCAGCTGATCCAGAATGCTGCAGCACGTGTTCTGACAGGAACCAGGAAAAGAGATCACATCTCTCCTGTTTTAGCTTCTCTGCACTGGCTTCCTGTGAAATATATTCCTGAGTATAGTTAGGGCTGGCTCAGGAGAGTCCTGAACCATCCCTTAGTTATGCTGCTATAGGCCTAGACTGCCGAGGAACTTCCCACGATGCACTGAGCACCTCTCTCCTCCTCCTATCACTTCCTGCAGGTGTTTGGGACTCACCACACAGCCAAACCCACAGCGGTCATCAAGAAGGCCTAGCAGCGACTAAACTTCCTGAGGGTCTTCAGGAACTCCAACCTGGACTCCAACCTGCTGCTGACCTTCTACCGCTCGTCCATCTAGCGCCTGCTGACCTACTGCATCACAGTCTGGTACGGCAGCTACACCGTGGCAGACAGGGAGAGGCTGCAGAGGGTTGTAAGGTCAGCACCTGCCCTCTCCCCTCCCTGATGGACATCTACACCTCCCACTGCCTCAGCAGAGCAGAGAACATCACCAAGGACAGCTCCCACCCCGGCTCTGATCCGGTTGACCTGTTGCCCTCAGGAAGGCGCTACAGGTGCATCAGAACAAGGACCAACAGACTCAAGAACAGTTTCTTCCCAAAAGCCATAACCACCCTGAACTCACACATGCACTGACTTCACTCCACAGCCTCCCCCCGGCCCCCCGACTTTCTTCTCCCACCTACTGTGCAATACAGATAATACTTAAAAGGACACTGGAATTCTGTGCAATTTCATACAGTACAATATTTAATATTTAACCATTTAGTATTACAGTGCAATATTCATTTATTTGTAATTAATACTTAACTACTTTTCGCATTATGTGTATACAAAGCTATTTTATATATGTATAAAGATGCTCTCAAGACTGTGCACCAGGTCCCCCCCCCCTCTTTTTTTCTGCACTACCTGTACTTGATATTTTGATATTTCATGTCAACACTGTAAAGGGGTTGCATCAATCTCATTGCACAGGTACTACACTTGTGTATAATGACAATAAAGGCTTTCTATTATATTCTAACGGGTATCCCTACTGCTTTCATTGTTTATGCTAAGCTAAATACCTGCTCGCTCTAGCTCAATCATCTCTCTCTAACTGTCAACCTATTCCTTTAATTTCATGAATTCATTTTATTTATTATGCAGTGACCAAAGAAGCACTGCAATTTCACTGAATACCTGATGTGCAATGACAATAAATATTTCTTATCTTAAAACACAATTCTAAAAAAGGCACCTGGCCCTGGGTCTGTCTCCCGTAAGGGCCAGAACTACCACAGCAACCCCCCCACATCCAGTAACTAACCATAACCCTGGTAGAAAAGAAAACTGTAAGTTTGCCTCTGAATGTGGACAGGCCTCAGGTCATGAGGCAGTTTGTTCCAGAGAGCAGGACCAAAGTAACCAAATACCAACAATGCTAAAACCAAATGAGTGTAGGTCCCTGAATGAAAACACCAGTCAATCAGTTTGGGAGTGATAGTAGGTTGAAATCTTGCATTATGAATTTTGGGGATGGGGGAGCTCTTTTGGTTACATTGTGGCTTTAAAATTGAATTATTATTCTAAATTATATATATATATATATTATTTTTAATTATATTATATACAGTACATATATATGTATATATGCACAAACACACACATTTTGGTCACAATGACAACCTGTATCAAATAGTTCTAATAAATAGTTCTAGATCTATAGAATGTGATGTCACAGCAGGGCTGACTGTGACAGAGTTTAGATTCTACAGTTTCTGTTCCAACTGTTGCCAATCCTGTCATTTCACACAGACTGAAAGTGACAAGAGTACAAACCACATCTGATTTACTGTTTTTGACTGTTTTATCTTGTTGTTTACAACAACAAATCTTACTGGATACCAACTTCTCCAAAGGACAGCAAAGTTTGCAGTTTGCTTTGTCGAGATCATGGACACCAACATATCCTTTGACCTGCAGAGAGCAGAGGCTCAGACGTGCACCAGCACTGAGCCTTCACAAGTGCTGCCCCACAGCTTCCTCTCTCGAAGAGGTCAATATCCAGCTCCCTCTTCCTGCTACAGTCACTGTCAGCAGGGACCTGGTGGAAGATCTGCTCGTCCAGTTGATGCTGAGGCTCAACCCGCTGAGGGGCTACACTGGATCTCATCTGACGCAGCAACAACTGCTAACACTATGTCTGCACATGAGCGCAGTGACTCTGGAGACCCTGAGGAAAGTCCCAGGTGTCATTGTTGATGAAAACCTCCCTCTTCATCCCTGCAACACATGGAAAGCTGCCGTGCTGCTCCAGAGCAGCCTCATGAAAAAATTTGGCACTTCCATTCAGGTGAGGAAGCTGCTGGTGAGAAAAGACCCTGCACTCCTGAACTTCATCCCTCATCACATCATCGAGGCTGTCCTCATAACAGACAAGACTGAGTGTGCAGGGGAGTTCACTCCCACCCAGACAGCTAGTGATCAGGAGAGCCGGCTGTTCTCTCAGTTTCTTCCTGAGTCTATCAAGGAGGAAATCTTTGAGCAGCATGGATCCTGGGTAAGATACACAAAGGTCTTTCAGAAGGCTTTCCCCAGGATAACAGACGAGGAAATCATGGACTACAAGCAACGCTTCACAGAGCCTCGTCTGTCCAACCGGGATGTTGTGTGGGTGGACAAAAAGTACTTTTTGGCTGATTTCTATGAGGAGGTAGAAACAGCAGCTCTGACCCTGAACCCCAATCCTGCCGGTTGGTTGTTTACTGATCACAGCAAAGACCAGGGGCTTGTCTCCAGCACTGAGGGGAAACATCATAAAGCTGGAACTCAAAACCTCAAATCACATCAGCTTTGCACTTTCCAGTTTATGGCAGGCGACTGTCATACTGAGAGAGTAGATCTGATCGCAGACACAGTGAAAGAATCCACCATCAGAAGTGTCTTGGTGGAATTTTTTAGAGGCAAGAACCTCTATAGACCAGAGCACCATTAAGACTCAGGCCTTTGAGAAGGAGATGGTGGAGCACATCCACTTGTTGCTGCAAAAGGAGGCCAAGAAATACAGGAAAAACAGAGTCTTCCTCCAGAACCTTAAAACGAGGACTCAAACGCCTCGAGGACTCAAAGAACGAACTAAAACTGAGCCGGGAACTGTGCCAGCCACTCAAAATCACACTTAGCGAGGCTCTGCCCAACACCTGGCTGAGTAGAGAGGGCCTGATGCAGGATGTTAGGATGGCCTTGGTGGCCTGCAGCCTCATAGCAGCAGAGATCATCAACCACCTCAAGCCTACTGTGAGCTTTGCAGCTGACACCAAGCCTCCAGACTGGACTCCATATAACATTAACATCCCAATCAAAAGAGTGGAAACGGAGCCAAAAAGAGAGCTGACCCAGCTGGAACTGCGTCTGCAGGAAGAGCGAGCTCAAGCCCGTGAGGAGCTCTTCTATGCTGAGACTGAGACTACAGCAGCACAGCCTGAGAAAACCGAGACAGCAGCACAGCCAGAGAAAACAGAGAAGAAGAAGACAAAGAAGAAGAAGCTTATCTCTTGGCTCTCTAAACTGGTCAGATGGAGAAAGTCATAGATGCACACAATGAAAAGACATTAACCCCAAGCATCAGGAGCTTTCTACACATTTTTTTCTTGTCTTACAATATTGCATGTAATTAATATGTTAAAAAATGCCTTAAATGTTATCAGTTCAATAAAAAGTTTTTTGTGCATTGTACCAGTAGCCAATGAAGTGATTGATGTTTAGACAGAGACTTGGGGATGTTGATGCTGGACAGGGCTTTGCAGAAGTATGTTTACACCAGTAGGTGGCAGAAATTGCTTGAAATTGTATCAACAAGAAGGGAATTATAGCTAACAAACAGATTTTGATTAAAATTAGACACATTTTGGTGTACATTTATTTACAGTTGTAATTTTTTCTTTTGCATATGTAATGCAGGGGTGTAGAAGATTAATTGAAAATGGGTTGGGTAAATTGGACCAATAGTGTGGACCAATAATCAATAATCCTTCCTCCTGTTCATACTATGTGATGAGGGACAAGAATCCACAGTCCTCCCTTTTGTGCAAAACTGTATTCAAAAGTTTCTATGAAGCCAATATGAGGCTAAGACTTAGTCAAAGGATAATGGCTTTGATTGGCTGTCTCTGTTTACACCAAGCAGAACAGCAGTCTATCACAGGGCTAACACATATAGATAGACAACACTTCCAACATCTTACCAGCATGTCTTTGGACTGAAGCAGCTGAAGGAGAACCACACACTGGAACAACGTGAAAACGACACCAGCCGGTCCGTTTCACGGCATAAACAGACATCGCTGGTTGTTTTTACTGTAATAAAGGAAATGGGATACATCATTTGGTATGCTAGATTAAGCAATAAAATAAATTATTTGCTCACACACTCATACAACAGTTTTACATGTTGTTGCATTTGTGGTGTATCGTATGTGATTCAGCCACAATACTGTTTGGTATTTTCCACAAGACCAGAAATGAACTTGTCAGTATCTACAGTATAGTACATATTAGTATTTCTGTAAATCTATGGTTCCCCTGGTAATTACAATAACAGATGCAAGTTACTATTGGACATGTAATCAATTTAAGAAATTATAGAAAACAGCAAAAACATCAATTTAACTCTTTGAGCAGTGCCCTTTAATGATTCCAATACCAATAAAGATCATCACCATCATGCAATACAACTTTTTATTGTTATTGTGTAACTCTACACAAAGGTACTTCAGAGTCCTAATTCCAGTAAGTATATTTTAACTGAACCAGCGAAAAAACACATTCAGGTTTGTGGGGGAAAAGACTACAACTGAGCCCACAGTCACAGGAAAATAAAGACATGATGGGTTTATTATTAATGATATTTTATCATCTGCAGATAAGGAATATGACAAAAAAATGGCCACATCTACACAAGGTCAGTGCTTGTTTTCTCCTCTTAAAAAGCAGCTTCCCTACTGTAACATACTGATCTCAGGTATGATCAGAAAGTCCATTAAATTGTAATGACAGTTTCCATTTTTCCTCCATTTGTATTGCTTTAAATTTAAATTTTAGCCATATTTCTCTTTCGTCTCTCACTCCCTCTGAAACACTCCCTGTTTATTTAAATGTATAAACTTTGCTGTATAAGTAAAGTTTGATTAATTTAATAAAGATGCAGGTAGGTTGTGATACAACTGTCATGGTGTCTTGTTACTGACCGCATCCGAACGGTGCACTTAAGGTCAGTATATCATTGAAACAACATCACCAGGTTATCCATTAATCTGACGTTTAGCACACTCCCATTAAAAAAAAAAAATTATTCCTTCCTTCCTGGCAGCCTGATTTTTTCATAAAAACAATACAATCCTCAAATCTGCACCTGATAGGGCATTAAAAGGACAGCCCACTAAAGAGAGTTAAAAAGAGGAGGAGAGGAACTCTGTACATCACTTGGACTAAACCACTCAAGACAGAATTTATTTTCACACACACTGATCTGAGATCAGGTGGAGAATTTTGGACCAATTAAAAATAAATACCACCTGGTTGAGGTGTATAATTTACGATTAGGAGAGTTGCATCCTTGTAACAGAGCTGGAATTGTGCTAAGCCGTTTTACCAACTGAGGATGGGCAAAACGAAAGACTCCGGAGTGCAGGAGAGACCCAAATGGGACAACAAGGTTCAGTACCTGTTAACATGTATTGGCTTTGCAGTGGGACTTGGAAACGTCTGGCGTTTTCCTTACCTGTGCCAAATCTATGGAGGAGGTAAGATGCTACTATATGAAGCTAACATATGAGCTCCTGAGCTAGCTCATATTCGCACAATTGCACATCACAACACAGTTTAATTAAGTTATCCGTTAAAGGTTTACAAGTTTTATTACTTATGCTATTTTTTCCACTGTATTTCTTTTATTTTTCATTTTATTTTATCCAATAAAATGGATTGAATTGCAGCATCCCTTTACATTCTTCTTGCCTCAGTATAATTAGTAATTAACAAATGGACTAGGCCAGTCCTTGTCAAAATGGTGAGCCGTATCTGTGTTTGATTGATCATGGTAAACATCAGGGATTGTTTTCGCTCAGCTGCCCAAATTCCTGCTCTGATTTCCACATACTGCCCAGTGAGATCTCTTAAGTCCCAAACCCACAGAATCCTAAATGGTCAGAATTTAGTTAGTAAACAGCCAATCCTGTAAATGTGTATCACCTTCACATATTGACTCAGAGATTCCTGCTTCCCATAAGCACTCAGCTGAGCCTCTATTTGACCTTGGCTCAGTGATCAATTAGACACCTTTTTCTTGAGTACCTTTAGCCTTATACAGTGTGTTATTTGAAACAGTGGTGGTTTTAATACAGTGGTGGTTTTAATACATTTGTGGCGTTTTCGGCCACTTGGAAAACCACAATAAATTCATTGGTTAGTGTTTAATGTGAATCAATTCTTGGAAGTGTTTTAGATGAAGTTATTTGTTTCACTAACATGGTTCAAACAGCCACTTGATTGATTTTTATGATTATTTACCTTATTTTAAATGTTCTCTGCAAAGTATGTTGATGAATACTAAGGGCTGAGGAGTAATATAGCTGATGTTTAACTGTGAGGTAAATGTTTACTTCATGTCTTCAGGTGCATTCCTCATCCCCTACCTGATAGCGCTGGTGTTTGAGGGCCTCCCCTGCTCTACCTGGAGCTGGCTATAGGACAGAGGCTCCGCATGGGCAGCATCGGTGTCTGGAACTCCATTTCACCACTACTGGGTGGAGTCGGTGGGTGGCCTAGAATTATTAGTAACATTAATTATGTTATTTATTTGTCAGATTATCAGATTATTTTTTATTTGTGGTATTTACAATGCCCTTTATTTCCTGTGTGTAGGAATTGCCTCCATGTTGGTGTCTTTCCTGGTTGGCATTTTCTACAACACCATCCTGGCCTGGGTGCTGTGGTATTTATTTCACTCGTTCCAAAACCCCCTGCCCTGGAGCCAGTGTCCACTCAATGATAACCTCACAGGTAACAAGAAACCCTACCAATCATTCTAGCTGCTCTCTTAGACTTAGTCAAAGGATAATGACTTTGATTGGCTGTCTCTGTTTACACCGAGAGCAGAACAGCAGTCTATCACAGGGCTAACACATATAGATAGACAACACTTCCAACACTGCGCTTGCCAATGCCACACTGACAGAAGTATTGTCTATACCATGTACAATTAAACTGTCTCAACTGGTTTGAGAAACTAGCATAATTATGATAACTTTACGAGATGCAAGAGGACTCTTAACATTCAGGCTCTACGTGGCAATCCAGGTCAGATTTAATTTTTTAGATTAGATTTGTGTTGTTTTATGACACAAAGGGATTCTGCACCAAACGTATAAAGAGCATGCTTTAGCTCAGTGAAAGATCATCACGGTCTCATTTGTTTTCCATAATCATAATAAATGCTATACATTTTACACATTTTAAATACAACTATGCAGGAACACATCTCTTGATGGAATACGAAAGACATGTTTACTCTAAACATACAGTAGATGAACTCAGTTACAAAAGCTGATGCTTTAAAAAAAAATGTGTCTGCATCCAAATAGGCTATAATGTGGAGTGTGAGAAGAGCACTCCAGTGAACTACTTTTGGTACCGTGAGACCCTGAACATCACACCTGACATCGAGACCAGCGGCTCCCTGCAGTGGTGGTTGGTCATCTGTCTGGGCAGTGCCTGGTGTGTGGTCTACATCTGCTTTATCAAAGGCATCGAGTCCGTAGGAAAGGTCTGTTAATCTGGGGGAAAATATTCTTCAAAATCAACTACTGTACCATACATACATGACATCACTGCTGACAGAAAGAGATCTTTATATATACACAGTATATATAAAATCATATGAATAATGAATTTTATTTATTTTACGTTTGCATGTTTCAGGCTGTGTATGTGACAGCCACATTCCCTTACCTGGTGCTGACTATTTTCCTGATCCGTGCCCTCACTCTGCCTGGAGCAACTGATGGACTGGTGTACCTCTTCACTCCTGATGTGAGTTAGGTCACTTGTTGCCAAAACAGGATTATGTAAGATTGTATGGCAGACACAATGACCTGATGTGCTGTGTTAACGCACACTGTAGTGGGAGATACTGAAGAACCCGCAGGTGTGGCTGGACGCTTCCACTCAGATCTTCTTCTCTCTCTCTGTGGCCTTTGGAGGTCTCATAGCTTTCTCCAGCTACAACGAAGAGAGGTAACTAAAACAGATTTGGCTCTACATAAAGACCTAGCGCAAAGTGGTGCAAAGCGCAGCAAGCACAACTTTCATTGCTAGTTTCAAACTGACCATGAGGTGTAGTCAGGTCAGGTGCATTGTTGGCACATAGTTATCTTGCGGCAGCAGAAAGTGATTGCGCTATTGACCAACAAAAACTTGGCCTAAAGTCAAGGGTGCAGTATTTTTCTGCTGTTTAAAGGCTTAATTATTCAGATAGTAGAATGCACCTGCATACAGTAGGTGGGTTTTGTAATGGGTACACTCTACTTGTAACACACAGGAATGCAGACCAGTGCTCCTCCTCCCAGATCAGATACATTTCCTCGCAGAACACCACTCAACCACTCGCTTCTCCAATTTGCTGAATCCACCATTTAAACTTGGATTTTAAAGGAAATGGGGGTTGCCACTCTGATTGGTTTAATTCATGTTACACCCAAAACACACCTATGATTAAGAGACTAAATTAAACCCCTTTGCGCCTTACTTTGCGCCCAGATTACGTAATTATTATTAGAAATAATTTAGTTGGAAAAGCCCTAAATGCACTTGCCCAATGCACTTTAGAACATTTGCTATAGACCACAGGGTCCCTTAACACCCTGAATAAAATTGAAATATGTCTTTTTCCTGTTCTGTGTCAATTAGAAACAACTGTGAGAGGGATGCTGTTCTAGTAGGAGTAATAAATAGTGCCACATCTCTCTACGCCTCCATTCCCATCTTCGCCATCCTGGGATTTAAAGCCACCACTGCTTACAACTCCTGTATTGAGGGGTATGTACACACTCATACTTTATGTAATTCTAAAGTTTCTTTTGGCTTTTTGATACTAATGAGGCCAATTATTTTTGGATCTCATCTGCAGAAACATCTTGGCTCTTACCAACTACTTTGAGTTTTCAGACCAGAACATAACTGTAGAGAACTATGATCACTGGCTCCAGTATTTAAATGGAACATCTCCAGGTGAGGTGGCCAGTCTGGACCTGACGCAGTGTGACCTGCAAACATTCCTTGACCAGGTATTGTAACTCTGAAAACACATCTAATCTTTGTACGTTGCATTCTTTTTTGCCTGAGTCTCATTTTTCTAGTTTCCCCTCCCTTAAATCCTGGTTGTTATCTGCTTTCGCCTCCCCTTTCTTTCTCTGGAGTACAGTACATCAAGTACCGTTCAAATATGTACAGTCCGTTCATGCTTCCTTGTTACATTCTTGCCTCTCTCCCTCAGAGCGCGTCAGGTACCGGCCTGGCTTTTATTGTGTTCACCGAAGCAGTGATAGAGATGCCAGGCTCGCAGATATGGGCAATACTGTTCTTCGTCATGCTCTTCAGCTTGGGTCTCTCCTCCATGTTTGGCAACATAGAGGGAGTCCTCACGCCCATCAACGACCTCAAACTAGTGCCTAAGTGGATGCCAAAAGAACTCATAACAGGTGCCTGCAAATCAGCTTGTTCTAAAAAGTTATAAAGGATACATGTTTTTTCCCCTTTGACTCCCCCTTGAGCTTTTTTTTCTCACTTCCTTAGCGATCATCTGCTTGGTAGCCTTCTTGACGGCTCTCATCTTCACCCTGGGTTCGGGGAACTACTGGGTGGAGGTCTTCAACAGCTACGTGGGCTCTGTACCTCTGCTGATCATTGCATTATTTGAGATTACTGGAGTCATTTATGTACATGGAATGAAAAAGTAACTTGTTCACCTCTTTAATATTCTGTATGGTCCAATGAGGTTAAAGGTCCCATGGCATGAAAATTTCACTTTGAGGTTTTTAACATTAATATGAGTTCTCCCAGCCTGCCTATGGTCCCCCAGTGGCTAGAAATGGCAATAGGTGTAAACCGAGACCTGGGTATCCTGCACTTCCTTTGAGAAAATGAAAGCTCAGATGGGACAATCTGGAATCTTGCCCCTTACGAGGTCATAAGGGGCAAGGTTACCTCCCCTTTCTCTGCTTTGCCAGCCCGGAGAATCTTGCCAGCATCTTAGAACTGAACGCCGTCTTCTAGGTTCGGTCGCTGGACAGGTCGACCGATGCGTCCTCCAGCTCGGAGGTCAGATGGTTTGCCCTCGTTTCAAATCAAAAGAGCTGTTCCCTTTTTATTTATGTGCTTGGTTTTTTTTTAAATTTAGCCACTAGTTTTATCTTGTGTTAAAATCATGGCTAACATATGCTATTTCTAATCGTTTTTAAATTTTTATTTTATTTCTGGAAATCAACTTGCGACCCCCCCCCTCTCTGGCTCGCGACCCCCCTGTGGGTCACTGACCCCCACTTTGGGAATCACTGAACTATGCAACTCTGTTACTCAACAGTGTGTAATTTGTTACCATGAACCCTGAAAAGAAATTAGGTAGCACTTTACATCCCACCACGGAAATAAGATGTAATTCTGGGGTAACAGTGTGATAATGAAGATTTAACATATAGGTAATAACTGGGTAATAATCACAGTAATAAGATGTAACACTGGGGTAACAAGGTGATAAGAGGGTAACAGATGTCATAACATGCAATTACCAATGTAATAACTAGGAATGTGTTTGATAACACTATATTAATAACATAGTGGCGTAATGTTTTCACAGTATTATAGGTGTGACGGGACAGAAGGGCAGACTCAATCGCTTCGGCTCACAAAGAACAGGTTTATTGGAAACGTGCAGAGAGAGAAAGAGAGGGGGGAGTAAGGAGGCGGACGTGGGACGCTGAGGCAGCAGGCCGGAGGACTGGTGAGGTAACTGGAACCAAGGGAAGCGGCGGGGGACCGAGGAGCCAAGGCTGGGGAGCCAAGGCTGGGGAGCCAGGAGGAGGCGCAGTCACAAGGAGAAGCCGAGGAGAGGAGCGAATGCTGGAGATGAGTGGGGATGCTGGTACGAAGAGCTGGGATGGAGAGGGGGCGCCGAGGGAGAGGGTCCGGGGTCCGAAGCCAGCTGACCGGAGGGAGAGATAACTGAAAGGGAAACACAGGAAAGGTGAGTACATAGGAAGCACAAGGAAAACACTCATATATACAGGTCATATGCTGTCGAGGTTTCACCGGAGTAGCTGAAACAACGATCAGGTGAAGAATGAAAGCAGGACCGGGGTAGATATACTGTGGCTGATGAGGATTGCAGGCAGGTGTGCTTGGCGGGAGCGGATGACGACGGGCAGGTGTGGAGGAGATGATTGCTGCTGGTAGACTGGCGGCAGGTGTAGGCAATCAGCTGGCTTCGGACAGGTGAGGGGGAGGAGAGGAAAAAAACAGAAAACAGGACAGGAGAAAAGTGCAGGGAAAAATACTCACGGCCAGCTGGACCCCAACCATGACAATAGGCTACTATCAGTGTAATAATACCTTCCAAATTAGATAAAACTTCTTGGAATTTAAAATTGGTAATTATCATATTATAAAGATGAAATTAACCATGAATCAGTGGTGCAAAATGCAAAGCTGCCTGTTTCTATTTCAGTACATGGTAATATTAGAATAACAGGTGTAAGGTGCCCACTGGTCCTTTTAAAAGTCTTAAATCAATTGTCCTTAAAAAGTATTAAATTGTCTTATATTCAGATTGGATAGGTCTTAAATATGTTTGTGTCATGTCACAGCAAAAATGCAGGCCATCTGTTCTGCCAGCCAGGTCGAATATTTTTTCCCGGGTAGGCTTTGCGCTGCGTTGTCGCCAAGACCTGCCCTTTAACCCTTGTGTTATCCTCGGGTCAAATTGACCCGTTTCAAAGTGTTTTAAATCCGATATATGGATTTCTTTCAACCAAATTGCCCAAAAATAACATCATCAGTCTCCACCTCTGGCTGGGTGGGGATCTCTTTGTGGACATCTTCCACCTCTGGTTGTCCTGGAGACTCCATCTCTGGCTGGGTGAGGATTTCGTCGTGGACATCTTCCACTTCTTGGTGTCTCAGAGTCGCCACCTCTGGCTGGGTGAGGATCTCTTCATGGACATCTTCCACCTCTTCCAGATGAGTTTCTACTTCAGTAGGATCATTATGGAGTAGCATCACGCTGCTATCAGAGCATTAGCATGTCCCTGTTTAATCCTGAGCTCCTGTGGTACGTCCCAATCCAGTCCTTGTCAAACACCATTGATACTGCCAAAGTGAGGTGATACATCTACTGCACACCAGGTTTACATTAAGAAGGTGTAATCTTCATTAACAGCATTCGTATTTGGTGTCACCTTTAAGGCGAATGCTTGTTGGGTTCAGTTAATAGTCTGGATCATTTCCAGGTATCGCCGGGTGTTCCGCTCTCTGTTGCTGTTTTCCAACTTTGGGAACTAACAACAAACTTGGAGCTTGCAAGCCACATGCTGAAAATGGCAAGTTTTGAAGACTCATTACTAGAAGAAAATAGTAACTCCAGGTTTCTTTTCAGCACTGTAGCCAGGCTGACGGAAGGTCACAGCTCTACTGAGCCAAGTATTTCCATAGCTCTTAGTAGTAATGACTTTCTTCAATGATAAAATAATAATTATTAGAAACAAAATTCACCAAGACCTGCCTTTAACTGTCAAGTTATTGCTCTGGGACCCAAGCACCTCCGTGTCGCATTATCCAAAGAGATACAGTGGGTACGGAAAGTATTCAGACCCCTTTAAATTTTTCACTCTTTGTTTCATTGCAGCCTTTTTCCAAAAATCAAAAAAGTTCATTTTATTTCTCAGTAATGTACACTCAGCAACCCATCTTGACAGAAAAAAACAGAAATTTAGAAATTTTTGCATATTTATTAAAAAACAAAAACTGAAATATCACATGGTCATAAGTATTCAGACCCTTTGTTCAGTATTTAGTAGAAGCACCCTTTTGATCTAATACAGCCATGAGTCGTTTTGGGAAAGATGCAACAAGTTTCTCACATCTGGATTTGGGTATCCTCTGCCATTCCTCCTTGCAGATCCTCTCCAGTTCTGTCAGGTTGGATGGTAAACGTTGGTGGACAGTCATTTTCAGGTCTCAGAGATGCTCATGGGTTTAAGTCAGGGCTCTGGCTGGGCCATTCAAGAACAAGCCACAGAGTTGTTGTGAAGCCACTCCTTGTTATTTTAGCGGAGTGCTTAGGGTCATTGTCTTGTTGGAAGGTAAACCTTCGGCCCAGTCTGAGGTCCAGAGCACTCTGGAAAAGGTTTTCGTCCAGGATATCCCTGTACTTGGCCGCATTCATCTTTCCCTCGATTGCAACCAGTCGTCCTGTCCCTGCAGCTGAAAAACACCCCCACAGCATGATGCTGCCACCACCATGCTTCACTGTTGAGACTGTATTGGACAGGTGATGAGCAGTGCCTGGTTTTCTCCACACATACCGCTTAGAATTAAGGCCAAAAAGTTCTATCTTGGTCTCATCAGACCAGAGGATTTTATTTATCACCATCTTGGAGTCCTTCAGGTGTTTTTTAGCAAACTCCATGCGGGCTTTCATGTGTCTTGCACTGAGGAGAGGCTTCCTTCGGGCCACTCTGCCATAAAGCCCCGACTGGTGGATTGCTGCAGTGATGGTTGACTTACTACAACTTTCTCCCATCTCCCGACTGCATCTCTGGAGCTTAGCCACAGTGACCATTGGGTTCTTCTTTGCCTCTCTCACCAAGGCTCTTCTCCCCCGATAGCTCAGTTTGGCCGGACGGCCAGCTCTAGGAAGGGTTCTGGTCGTCCCAAACGTCTTCCATTTGAGGATTATGGAGGCCACTGTGCTCTTAGGAACCTTAAGTGCAGCAGAAATTTTTTTGTAACCTTGACCAGATCTGTGCCTTGCCACAATTCTGTCTCTGAGCTCTTCAGGCAGTTCCTTTGACCTCATGATTGTCATTTGCTCTGACATGCACTGTGAGCTGTAAGGTCTTATATAGACAGATGTGTGGCTTTCCTAATCAAGTCCAATCAGTATAATCAAACACAGCTGGACTCCAATGAAGGTGTAGAACCATCTCAAGGATGATCAGAAGAAATAGACAGCACCTGAGTTACATATGAGGGTCACGGCAAAGGGTCTGAATACATATGACCATGTGATATTTCAGTTTTTGTTTTTTAATAAATATGCAAAAATTTCTAAATTTCTGTTTTTTTCTGTCAAGATGGGTTGCTGAGTGTACATTACTGAGAAATGCAATGAAACAAAGAGTGAAAAATTTAAAGGGGTCTGAATACTTTCCGTACCCACTGTAGTTACTCTGGATGGCATCACCCTGGCCTCCAGCACCACTGTGAGGAATCTTGGAGTGATTTTTGATCAGGACATGTCCTATAATTCTCACATAAAGCAAATTTCAAGGACCGCCTTTTCACCTATGTAATATTGCAAAAATCAGGAATATCCTGTCTAAAAATGATGCAGAAACACTAGTCCATGCATTTGTTACTTCTAGGCTGGATTACTGCAATTCTTTATTATCAGGCTGCTCGAAAAAGTCCATTAAGACTCTTCAGCTGATCCAGAATGCTGCAGCACGTGTTCTGACAGGAACCAGGAAAAGAGATCACATCTCTCCTGTTTTAGCTTCTCTGCACTGGCTTCCTGTGAAATATATTCCTGAGTATAGTTAGGGCTGGCTCAGGAGAGTCCTGAACCATCCCTTAGTTATGCTGCTATAGGCCTAGACTGCCGAGGAACTTCCCACGATGCACTGAGCACCTTCTCTCCTCCTCCTATCACTTCCTGCAGGTGTTTGGGACTCACCACACAGCCAAACCCACAGCGGTCATCAAGAAGGCCTAGCAGCGACTAAACTTCCTGAGGGTCTTCAGGAACTCCAACCTGGACTCCAACCTGCTGCTGACCTTCTACCGCTCGTCCATCTAGCGCCTGCTGACCTACTGCATCACAGTCTGGTACGGCAGCTACACCGTGGCAGACAGGGAGAGGCTGCAGAGGGTTGTAAGGTCAGCACCTGCCCTCTCCCTCCCTGATGGACATCTACACCTCCCACTGCCTCAGCAGAGCAGAGAACATCACCAAGGACAGCTCCCACCCCGGCTCTGATCCGGTTGACCTGTTGCCCTCAGGAAGGCGCTACAGGTGCATCAGAACAAGGACCAACAGACTCAAGAACAGTTTCTTCCCAAAAGCCATAACCACCCTGAACTCACACATGCACTGACTTCACTCCACAGCCTCCCCCCGGCCCCCCGACTTTCTTCTCCCACCTACTGTGCAATACAGATAATACTTAAAAGGACACTGGAATTCTGTGCAATTTCATACAGTACAATATTTAATATTTAACCATTTAGTATTACAGTGCAATATTCATTTATTTGTAATTAATACTTAACTACTTTTCGCATTATGTGTATACAAAGCTATTTTATATATGTATAAAGATGCTCTCAAGACTGTGCACCAGGTCCCCCCCTCTTTTTTCTGCACTACCTGTACTTGATATTTTGATATTTCATGTCAACACTGTAAAGGGGTTGCATCAATCTCATTGCACAGGTACTACACTTGTGTATAATGACAATAAAGGCTTTCTATTATATTCTAACGGGTATCCCTACTGCTTTCATTGTTTATGCTAAGCTAAATACCTGCTCGCTCTAGCTCAATCATCTCTCTCTAACTGTCAACCTATTCCTTTAATTTCATGAATTCATTTTATTTATTATGCAGTGACCAAAGAAGCACTGCAATTTCACTGAATACCTGATGTGCAATGACAATAAATATTTCTTATCTTAAAACACAATTCTAAAAAAGGCACCTGGCCCTGGGTCTGTCTCCCGTAAGGGCCAGAACTACCACAGCAACCCCCCCACATCCAGTAACTAACCATAACCCTGGTAGAAAAGAAAACTGTAAGTTTGCCTCTGAATGTGGACAGGCCTCAGGTCATGAGGCAGTTTGTTCCAGAGAGCAGGACCAAAGTAACCAAATACCAACAATGCTAAAACCAAATGAGTGTAGGTCCCTGAATGAAAACACCAGTCAATCAGTTTGGGAGTGATAGTAGGTTGAAATCTTGCATTATGAATTTTGGGGATGGGGGAGCTCTTTTGGTTACATTGTGGCTTTAAAATTGAATTATTAATTGTATATATATATATATATTATTTTTAATATATTATTAGTTCATATATATATATATATATATATATATATATATATATATATATATATATATTATTTAATTATATTATATACAGTACATATATATGTATATATGCACAAACACACACATTTTGGTCACAATGACAACCTGTATCAAATAGTTCTAATAAATAGTTCTAGAGCTATAGAATGTGATGTCACAGCAGGGCTGACTGTGACAGAGTTTAGAATCTACAGTTTCTGTTCCAACTGTTGCCAATCCTGTCATTTCACACAGACTGAAAGTGACAAGAGTACAAACCACATCTGATTTACTGTTTTTGACTGTTTTATCTTGTTGTTTACAACAACAAATCTTACTGGATACCAACTTCTCCAAAGGACAGCAAAGTTTGCAGTTTGCTTTGTCGAGATCATGGACACCAACATATCCTTTGACCTGCAGAGAGCAGAGGCTCAGACGTGCACCAGCACTGAGCCTTCACAAGTGCTGCCCCACAGCTCCTCTCTCGAAGAGGTCAATATCCAGCTCCCTCTTCCTGCTACAGTCACTGTCAGCAGGGACCTGGTGGAAGATCTGCTCGTCCAGTTGATGCTGAGGCTCAACCCGCTGAGGGGCTACACTGGATCTCATCTGACGCAGCAACAACTGCTAACACTATGTCTGCACATGAGCGCAGTGACTCTGGAGACCCTGAGGAAAGTCCCAGGTGTCATTGTTGATGAAAACCTCCCTCTTCATCCCTGCAACACATGGAAAGCTGCCGTGCTGCTCCAGAGCAGCCTCATGAAAAAATTTGGCACTTCCATTCAGGTGAGGAAGCTGCTGGTGAGAAACGACCCTGCACTCCTGAACTTCATCCCTCATCACATCATCGAGGCTGTCCTCATAACAGACAAGACTGAGTGTGCAGGGGAGTTCACTCCCACCCAGACAGCTAGTGATCAGGAGAGCCGGCTGTTCTCTCAGTTTCTTCCTGAGTCTATCAAGGAGGAAATCTTTGAGCAGCATGGATCCTGGGTAAGATACACAAAGGTCTTTCAGAAGGCTTTCCCCAGGATAACAGACGAGGAAATCATGGACTACAAGCAACGCTTCACAGAGCCTCGTCTGTCCAACCGGGATGTTGTGTGGGTGGACAAAAGTACTTTTGGCTGATTTCTATGAGGAGGTAGAAACAGCAGCTCTGACCCTGAACCCCAATCCTGCCGGTTGGTTGTTTACTGATCACAGCAAAGACCAGGGGCTTGTCTCCAGCACTGAGGGGAAACATCATAAAGCTGGAACTCAAAACCTCAAATCACATCAGCTTTGCACTTTCCAGTTTATGGCAGGCGACTGTCATACTGAGAGAGTAGATCTGATCGCAGACACAGTGAAAGAATCCACCATCAGAAGTGTCTTGGTGGAATTTTTTAGAGGCAAGAACCTCTATAGACCAGAGCACCCAAAGACTCAGGCCTTTGAGAAGGAGATGGTGGAGCACATCCACTTGTTGCTGCAAAAGGAGGCCAAGAAATACAGGAAAAACAGAGTCTTCCTCCAGAACCTTAAACGCCTCGAGGACTCAAAGAACGAACTAAAACTGAGCCGGGAACTGTGCCAGCCACTCAAAATCACACTTAGCGAGGCTCTGCCCAACACCTGGCTGAGTAGAGAGGGCCTGATGCAGGATGTTAGGATGGCCTTGGTGGCCTGCAGCCTCATAGCAGCAGAGATCATCAACCACCTCAAGCCTACTGTGAGCTTTGCAGCTGACACCAAGCCTCCAGACTGGACTCCATATAACATTAACATCCCAATCAAAAGAGTGGAAACGGAGCCAAAAAGAGAGCTGACCCAGCTGGAACTGCGTCTGCAGGAAGAGCGAGCTCAAGCCCGTGAGGAGCTCTTCTATGCTGAGACTGAGACTACAGCAGCACAGCCTGAGAAAACCGAGACAGCAGCACAGCCAGAGAAAACAGAGAAGAAGAAGACAAAGAAGAAGAAGCTTATCTCTTGGCTCTCTAAACTGGTCAGATGGAGAAAGTCATAGATGCACACAATGAAAAAGACATTAACCCCAAGCATCAGGAGCTTTCTACACATTTTTTTCTTGTCTTACAATATTGCATGTAATTAATATGTTAAAAAATGCCTTAAATGTTATCAGTTCAATAAAAAGTTTTTTGTGCATTGTACCAGTAGCCAATGAAGTGATTGATGTTTAGACAGAGACTTGGGGATGTTGATGCTGGACAGGGCTTTGCAGAAGTATGTTTACACCAGTAGGTGGCAGAAATTGCTTGAAATTGTATCAACAAGAAGGGAATTATAGCTAACAAACAGATTTTGATTAAAATTAGACACATTTTGGTGTACATTTATTTACAGTTGTAATTTTTCTCTTTTGCATATGTAATGCAGGGGTGTAGAAGATTAATTGAAAATGGGTTGGGTAAATTGGACCAATAGTGTGGACCAATAATCAATAATCCTTCCTCCTGTTCATACTATGTGATGAGGGACAAGAATCCACAGTCCTCCTTTTGTGCAAAACTGTATTCAAAAGTTTCTATGAAGCCAATATGAGGCTAAGACTTAGTCAAAGGATAATGGCTTTGATTGGCTGTCTCTGTTTACACCAAGCAGAACAGCAGTCTATCACAGGGCTAACACATATAGATAGACAACACTTCCAACATCTTACCAGCATGTCTTTGGACTGAAGCAGCTGAAGGAGAACCACACACTGGAACAACGTGAAAACGACACCAGCCGGTCCGTTTCACGGCATAAACAGACATCGCTGGTTGTTTTTACTGTAATAAAGGAAATGGGATACATCATTTGGTATGCTAGATTAAGCAATAAAATAAATTATTTGCTCACACACTCATACAACAGTTTTACATGTTGTTGCATTTGTGGTGTATCGTATGTGATTCAGCCACAATACTGTTTGGTATTTTCCACAAGACCAGAAATGAACTTGTCAGTATCTACAGTATAGTACATATTAGTATTTCTGTAAATCTATGGTTCCCCTGGTAATTACAATAACAGATGCAAGTTACTATTGGACATGTAATCAATTTAAGAAATTATAGAAAACAGCAAAAACATCAATTTAACTCTTTGAGCAGTGCCCTTTAATGATTCCAATACCAATAAAGATCATCACCATCATGCAATACAACTTTTTATTGTTATTGTGTAACTCTACACAAAGGTACTTCAGAGTCCTAATTCCAGTAAGTATATTTTAACTGAACCAGCGAAAAAACACATTCAGGTTTGTGGGGGAAAAGACTACAACTGAGCCCACAGTCACAGGAAAATAAAGACATGATGGGTTTATTATTAATGATATTTTATCATCTGCAGATAAGGAATATGACAAAAAAAATGGCCACATCTACACAAGGTCAGTGCTTGTTTTCTCCTCTTAAAAAGCAGCTTCCCTACTGTAACATACTGATCTCAGGTATGATCAGAAAGTCCATTAAATTGTAATGACAGTTTCCATTTTTCCTTCTTTGTATTGCTTTAAATTTAAATTTTAGCCATATTTCTCTTTTGTCTCTCACCGGTGTGCATGTACTCCCTCTGAAACACTCCCTGTTTATTTAAATGTATAAACTTTGCTGTATAAGTAAAGTTTGATTAATTTAATAAAGATGCAGGTAGGTTGTGATACAACTGTCATGGTGTCTTGTTACTGACCGCATCCGAACGGTGCACTTAAGGTCAGTATATCATTGAAACAACATCACCAGGTTATCCATTAATCTGACGTTTAGCACACTCCCATTAAAAAAAAAAAAATTATTCCTTCCTTCCTGGCAGCCTGATTTTTTCATAAAAACAATACAATCCTCAAATCTGCACCTGATAGGGCATTAAAAGGACAGCCCACTAAAGAGAGTTAAAAAGAGGAGGAGAGGAACTCTGTACATCACTTGGACTAAACCACTCAAGACAGAATTTATTTTCACACACACTGATCTGAGATCAGGTGGAGAATTTTGGACCAATTAAAAATAAATACCACCTGGTTGAGGTGTATAATTTACGATTAGGAGAGTTGCATCCTTGTAACAGAGCTGGAATTGTGCTAAGCCGTTTTACCAACTGAGGATGGGCAAAACGAAAGACTCCGGAGTGCAGGAGAGACCCAAATGGGACAACAAGGTTCAGTATTGTTAACATGTATTGGCTTTGCAGTGGGACTTGGAAACGTCTGGCGTTTTCCTTACCTGTGCCAAATCTATGGAGGAGGTAAGATGCTACTATATGAAGCTAACATATGAGCTCCTGAGCTAGCTCATATTCGCACAATTGCACATCACAACACAGTTTAATTAAGTTATCCGTTAAAGGTTTACAAGTTTTATTACTTATGCTATTTTTTCCACTGTATTTCTTTTTTTTTTCATTTTATTTTATCCAATAAAATGGATTGAATTGCAGCATCCCTTTACATTCTTCTTGCCTCAGTATAATTAGTAATTAACAAATGGACTAGGCCAGTCCTTGTCAAAATGGTGAGCCGTATCTGTGTTTGATTGATCATGGTAAACATCAGGGATTGTTTTCGCTCAGCTGCCCAAATTCCTGCTCTGATTTCCACATACTGCCCAGTGAGATCTCTTAAGTCCCAAACCCACAGAATCCTAAATGGTCAGAATTTAGTTAGTAAACAGCCAATCCTGTAAATGTGTATCACCTTCACATATTGACTCAGAGATTCCTGCTTCCCATAAGCACTCAGCTGAGCCTCTATTTGACCTTGGCTCAGTGATCAATTAGACACCTTTTTCTTGAGTACCTTTAGCCTTATACAGTGTGTTATTTGAAACAGTGGTGGTTTTAATACAGTGGTGGTTTTAATACATTTGTGGCGTTTTCGGCCACTTGGAAAACCACAATAAATTCATTGGTTAGTGTTTAATGTGAATCAATTCTTGGAAGTGTTTTAGATGAAGTTATTTGTTTCACTAACATGGTTCAAACAGCCACTTGATTGATTTTTATGATTATTTACCTTATTTTAAATGTTCTCTGCAAAGTATGTTGATGAATACTAAGGGCTGAGGAGTAATATAGCTGATGTTTAACTGTGAGGTAAATGTTTACTTCATGTCTTCAGGTGCATTCCTCATCCCCTACCTGATAGCGCTGGTGTTTGAGGGCCTCCCCCTGCTCTACCTGGAGCTGGCTATAGGACAGAGGCTCCGCATGGGCAGCATCGGTGTCTGGAACTCCATTTCACCACTACTGGGTGGAGTCGGTGGGTGGCCTAGAATTATTAGTAACATTAATTATGTTATTTATTTGTCAGATTATCAGATTATTTTTTATTTGTGGTATTTACAATGCCCTTTATTTCCTGTGTGTAGGAATTGCCTCCATGTTGGTGTCATTCCTGGTTGGCATTTTCTACAACACCATCCTGGCCTGGGTGCTGTGGTATTTATTTCACTCGTTCCAAAACCCCCTGCCCTGGAGCCAGTGTCCACTCAATGATAACCTCACAGGTAACAAGAAACCCTACCAATCATTCTAGCTGCTCTCTTAGACTTAGTCAAAGGATAATGACTTTGATTGGCTGTCTCTGTTTACACCGAGCAGAACAGCAGTCTATCACAGGGCTAACACATATAGATAGACAACACTTCCAACACTGCGCTTGCCAATGCCACACTGACAGAAGTATTGTCTATACCATGTACAATTAAACTGTCTCAACTGGTTTGAGAAACTAGCATAATTATGATAACTTTACGAGATGCAAGAGGACTCTTGACATTCAGGCTCTACGTGGCAATCCAGGTCAGATTTAATTTTTTAGATTAGATTTGTGTTGTTTTATGACACAAAGGGATTCTGCACCAAACGTATAAAGAGCATGCTTTAGCTCAGTGAAAGATCATCACGGTCTCATTTGTTTTCCATAATCATAATAAATGCTATACATTTTACACATTTTAAATACAACTATGCAGGAACACATCTCTTGATGGAATACGAAAGACATGTTTACTCTAAACATACAGTAGATGAACTCAGTTACAAAAGCTGATGCTTTAAAAAAAAATGTGTCTGCATCCAAATAGGCTATAATGTGGAGTGTGAGAAGAGCACTCCAGTGAACTACTTTTGGTACCGTGAGACCCTGAACATCACACCTGACATCGAGACCAGCGGCTCCCTGCAGTGGTGGTTGGTCATCTGTCTGGGCAGTGCCTGGTGTGTGGTCTACATCTGCTTTATCAAAGGCATCGAGTCCGTAGGAAAGGTCTGTTAATCTGGGGGAAAATATTCTTCAAAATCAACTACTGTACCATACATACATGACATCACTGCTGACAGAAAGAGATCTTTATATATACACAGTATATATAAAATCATATGAATAATGAATTTTATTTATTTTACGTTTGCATGTTTCAGGCTGTGTATGTGACAGCCACATTCCCTTACCTGGTGCTGACTATTTTCCTGATCCGTGCCCTCACTCTGCCTGGAGCAACTGATGGACTGGTGTACCTCTTCACTCCTGATGTGAGTTAGGTCACTTGTTGCCAAAACAGGATTATGTAAGATTGTATGGCAGACACAATGACCTGATGTGCTGTGTTAACGCACACTGTAGTGGGAGATACTGAAGAACCCGCAGGTGTGGCTGGACGCTTCCACTCAGATCTTCTTCTCTCTCTCTGTGGCCTTTGGAGGTCTCATAGCTTTCTCCAGCTACAACGAAGAGAGGTAACTAAAACAGATTTGGCTCTACATAAAGACCTAGCGCAAAGTGGTGCAAAGCGCAGCAAGCACAACTTTCATTGCTAGTTTCAAACTGACCATGAGGTGTAGTCAGGTCAGGTGCATTGTTGGCACATAGTTATCTTGCGGCAGCAGAAAGTGATTGCGCTATTGACCAACAAAAACTTGGCCTAAAGTCAAGGGTGCAGTATTTTTCTGCTGTTTAAAGGCTTAATTATTCAGATAGTAGAATGCACCTGCATACAGTAGGTGGGTTTTGTAATGGGTACACTCTACTTGTAACACACAGGAATGCAGACCAGTGCTCCTCCTCCCAGATCAGATACATTTCCTCGCAGAACACCACTCAACCACTCGCTTCTCCAATTTGCTGAATCCACCATTTAAACTTGGATTTTAAAGGAAATGGGGGTTGCCACTCTGATTGGTTTAATTCATGTTACACCCAAAACACACCTATGATTAAGAGACGAAATTAAACCCCTTTGCGCCTTACTTTGCGCCCAGATTACGTAATTATTATTAGAAATAATTTAGTTGGAAAAGCCCTAAATGCACTTGCCCAATGCACTTTAGAACATTTGCTATAGACCACAGGGTCCCTTAACACCCTGAATAAAATTGAAATATGTCTTTTTCCTGTTCTGTGTCAATTAGAAACAACTGTGAGAGGGATGCTGTTCTAGTAGGAGTAATAAATAGTGCCACATCTCTCTACGCCTCCATTCCCATCTTCGCCATCCTGGGATTTAAAGCCACCACTGCTTACAACTCCTGTATTGAGGGGTATGTACACACTCATACTTTATGTAATTCTAAAGTTTCTTTTGGCTTTTTGATACTAATGAGGCCAATTATTTTTGGATCTCATCTGCAGAAACATCTTGGCTCTTACCAACTACTTTGAGTTTTCAGACCAGAACATAACTGTAGAGAACTATGATCACTGGCTCCAGTATTTAAATGGAACATCTCCAGGTGAGGTGGCCAGTCTGGACCTGACGCAGTGTGACCTGCAAACATTCCTTGACCAGGTATTGTAACTCTGAAAACACATCTAATCTTGTACGTTGCATTCTTTTTGCCTGAGTCTCATTTTTCTAGTTTCCCTCTCCCCTTAAATCCTGGTTGTTATCTGCTTTTCGCCTCCCCTTTCTTTCTCTGGAGTACAGTACATCAAGTACCGTTCAAATATGTACAGTCCGTTCATGCTTCCTTGTTACATTCTTGCCTCTCTCCCTCAGAGCGCGTCAGGTACCGGCCTGGCTTTTATTGTGTTCACGAAGCAGTGATAGAGATGCCAGGCTCGCAGATATGGGCAATACTGTTCTTCGTCATGCTCTTCAGCTTGGGTCTCTCCTCCATGTTTGGCAACATAGAGGGAGTCCTCACGCCCATCAACGACCTCAAACTAGTGCCTAAGTGGATGCCAAAAGAACTCATAACAGGTGCCTGCAAATCAGCTTGTTCTAAAAAGTTATAAAGGATACATGTTTTTCCCCTTTGACTCCCCCTTGAGCTTTTTTTTCTCACTTCCTTAGCGATCATCTGCTTGGTAGCCTTCTTGACGGCTCTCATCTTCACCCTGGGTTCGGGGAACTACTGGGTGGAGGTCTTCAACAGCTACGTGGGCTCTGTACCTCTGCTGATCATTGCATTATTTGAGATTACTGGAGTCATTTATGTACATGGAATGAAAAAGTAACTTGTTCACCTCTTTAATATTCTGTATGGTCCAATGAGGTTAAAGGTCCCATGGCATGAAAATTTCACTTTGAGGTTTTTAACATTAATATGAGTTCTCCCAGCCTGCCTATGGTCCCCCAGTGGCTAGAAATGGCAATAGGTGTAAACCGAGACCTGGGTATCCTGCACTGCCTTTGAGAAAATGAAAGCTCAGATGGGACAATCTGGAATCTTGCCCCTTACGAGGTCATAAGGGGCAAGGTTACCTCCCCTTTCTCTGCTTTGCCAGCCCGGAGAATTTGGCCCGCTAATGAGAGAGAGACATCATGGCTTTCATACGAGCAAAGTGGCAATTAGTCAAGGCCACACCCCCAGCCTCCACCTTGCACCCCCCCTCCTCAAAAGCTACAGACTCAGAAATGGAACGTCCTAAGGCAAGCTCCTTGTGGGACTGGCTCTAGTGGCTGTAATTCTGCACCAAGGCTGAATTTTGGGAAAGAGACTTCAGATATGTTATTTGGGGATCGCTAAAGCCTATATAAAAGCCTCCAAAGAGCACCATGTCATGGGACCTAAATTTAGATCCCAACGTGTTAAACATTTTCTCTTGTTCCTGTAACCTCTGACAGTTTCAGTGAAGACATCTATTTCATGACTGGGAACAGGCCAAACATCTTCTGGAAGGCATGCTGGATGGTGATCAGTCCTTTAATGCTCCTGGTGGTGTTGATTGCCTATGTGGTCGTCCAGGCACAGACACACCCATCTTATCCCACATGGAACCCAGCCTATGTAAGCAAGTCAAGGGTACTGACATGGAGATGTTAAGATTTTAGTAGAACTGAGTTTAAACTAAGCATAGTCTGGGTCAACAAGGGTACATTTCCAGGATAATTGCCTGGACATCTCATGCACCGGATGTCCATATGCTTCTGCTCTCTGTGTTGCCATTCTTAAAATCCCTTGCTTTGGTAGACAACAACAAACTTCAAACTAGCAAGCTACATGCTGAAAATGGCACGTTTTGAAGAAAATGTGGATCATGTAACAAGGCAGGCCTGCTTTGTTCTTTTGGTGATTGATTTTTACAGAATATGTTTAGAGCATTTATCTAATTAGGTGTGCTTTGGGACCAATTGGTGGGGATTACTATGGACAAAGTACACATGGTGATACACTAGTAAAAGCAAATACAGTTTAACCATTTATCCAGCTAACTTATATACACGATGGTACTGTATTGGGTGAACGTTTAACTTAGTTTTCTTTTGTGGGGTGCAAAACCACAAAAAACAAGTTCCTTCTCGAGACCATTTTGCAGGGCCAATGTTGCTGTGTCTAAAGCTTAGCCCCATCCAGGACGATTGTGACTGGTTTAAAAAAAAAAAATTTAAACAGTAAACCAGTGTTTTTTCTTCTATCCCAGAATGTATCTGTGGTGTAGTCAAACCTTACTCCACAGCCCTGTGGAGATTGGTCTGGCAATACAAGACTAGACTAAGCTAAGCTAAGCTAAACTTATCTAATGGCTTGCTGGCTGTGACTTCATATTTAGCGCACAGATATTGTATGAGAGTGGTCTTCATTTTAAAGAGGGAATAAAGAGAATCAGCAAATTTCAGTTATTTATACAGTATATTATACTGCTTTGTCTTTTTCTTCAGGAACTATTCCCCCAAACTGAAGTGAAGCCCTATCCAGACTGGGTGTTTGCCATGATAATCCTCCTCTGTGTCCTACCTGTGATCTCCATCCCTCTGGTGGCTCTCTACAAACTGATCTGCTGTAGAATCAAGAAGTCTTCTGCTCGCACCGACCTAAATTCCTACTTCAATGACGGCTTTGAGGTTGAAACACGGGAACAGAAGAACCAGAGAGCTTAAGAAAATGTTGCGAGTAACAGTGTTACTGAACAGAAAAGGACATCCTGATCTTTGCCAGTGCAAAATTTAATCTTAATTCACCAGACAGCTGACTTATTACTATTTATTAAACATTGGAATTCTTTCCTTTTGCCCATTGTTGCGTAGTGTAGATGATGGAAAAACCATTCAATCTAACTCAGCCGACTTTAATTAACACATTCACAAAACATTCAATTTGAACATAAATGTAGTGTTAACACTCATTTTAAAGGTGCTCTAAGCAATGCCATGCATTTTTTTTAGGCTACAACATTTTTTCTCAGATAAAGTAAACTCACTATCTGCTAGCTGCCTGTCCCTTGAACACACTGTAAAAAAAAAACATGGTCTCTGCAGGCAGCCAAGGCTTCACAAACGGCAACAAAAAATCTGCGCCAACCTGCACCACAAAACATAACAGTGTTCCAGCCAATAACAGACTAGAAGGATTTGGGGGTGGGGGTTGTGTTAGTGCGTGGAAGCACGGAAGGGAGGGAGAAGGGAGCTATCCGCGTTCTATTTGAAAATACTTTGAACGTCAACAAGAAGTGCCGACCCCAACATTGCTTAGAGCACCTTTAAATGTCCCGATGAATCCTTTAATGAGAGTTTAAGCTTTCTACTGTTTATCAAAAACTGTTTGATTTCTGGGAGCTTTCCAAAAGATTGTCAGTGTAATGTAAAAAAAAAAAACTAAATCAAAGTCATTTGACTTATTTGTGTCTGACAATATTTCTGTGAACTTATTTACATACATATGATCTTACATATCACAAAGGATGTAGCTTGTCTTCTATGTGGAAAACTAGCACAAAGTCCAGACAAACAGCGGTGGGATGAGGCGGGGTGTAGTACAGTAGCTGGATGAATTTCAGTTGTCCATCCTTATTGATATGGTGGTTGATGTGTTTATGACTGTAGCTTATCATTTAAGTGTTTTATATTGGATCACAAAGGACTGTTTATCTCTCTAAGGAGTCTTTCCCAACACTGTAATGGATACACGTCACACACTGAAGATCAGATCCAAATCACTGATTTTATTTTAACCCTGAGGATTAAAAACAAAAATACTTACCTTTGAGCTGATGATGGTTTCATGGTTGTGATAGGAGCTGTAATTGGGGCTGGCTTGTAGTCTATTACAGTCTGGGGTCCTGTTGAACCCTAGCAAGCCCCAGATCCCACAGACGCCGCTCTAGACTGCACTTCCCTGTAAAGAGGATGATAGCAGAGCACAAAATGTGCTTTGTTTTACTTTACGACAGTAAACTGTAAAATTCATCAACTTGAACTATTTCCTGCACTTGTAAAATCTAATAAAAGGTGGCAATAAACTGACTTGTGTACATGTAAGATTGTGCTCTAAATTTGCTTGGTTGGGTACACCTCTCACTAAATCCACGTTTAAAAGGATTGGCCTTCTGGCCCTGGTATAATGATGTTGTTTTCATGTTGTTCATATATGGGGTTTTCTCTCAAGGAGACCAAGGGCGCTACTTTTCTCCAGGTGCGTAATTTCCTGGCTTGAAACAAACACTTAGTGAGGCTGTGTTTATGATTACACTGTGCAGTGCAATGGCTATGTCCATTTTATAGAGAACTTAGCCCGCCCATGAGAGAGAGACATCATGGCTTTCAAACGAGCAAAGTGGCAGTTAGTCGAGGCCCCACCCCCCTGGCTCTAGTGGCTGTAATTCTGCACCTTTTGGGAAAGAGACCTCAGATACAGTATTAGGGGACCGATAAGGCCTATATAAAAGAGACTTCAGATACAGTATTAGGGAGCACTAAGGTCTATCTAAAGAGACTTCAGATACAGTATTAGGGACCACTAAGGTCTATATAAAAGAGACTTCAGATACAGTATTAGGGGACCGATAAGGCCTATATAAAAGAGACTTCAGATACAGTATTAGGGAGCACTAAGGTCTATCTAAAGAGACTTCAGATACAGTATTAGGGACCACTAAGGTCTATATAAAAGAGACTTCAGATACAGTATTAGGGACCACTAAGGTCTATCTAAAGAGACTTCAGATACAGTATTAGGGACCACAAAGGTCTATCTAAAGAGACTTCAGATACAGTATTAGGGGACCGATAAGGCCTATATAAAAAAGACTTCAGATATGGTATTAGGGGACCACTAAGGCCTATATAAAAGCATCCAAAGAGCACCATATCATGGGCCCTTTTAGAACATATTAACAGTACATGCACAGACTGCCACTAGCTAAATAGCACACTACCCAATGTACAACATATCATAAAAGTCGTCAATAGTGTACGTACATGGGGTTAGGCTCTGGCTGGTTTGTCTTTTAGGACTTTGATGGACAGGGGGGACAAAGGAGTCTTTTAAGCAGTTAAGCCTGCACTGGGGGACTGCCTGCCTGAGGTAAGAAGCTGTTACTCAGGGTGGAGGACATGGGTGGGGTCTTAAAGCCAGCTTTGCAGTTACAGCTGATAATGTCCATCAGGGCAGGAGGACCAATGGGGCTTGCATCTAAGGAATGGTGACTTCCTGGCGTCCTTCCGTGCCTTATTTCTTGTCCCATCCAAACTTGGTGATTTCCACAATTTGATCGGATGGGACTTTGATTACACAGAAGCATTAAATGGACTCTCAATTGATGAGAAAATTTAGGCAGGCAGTACAGTTTAACCAAGATATGTTATCATGTCATGCTGTCCCAACTCTCTGAAGTTCCTGTCTTCCTGAAGGTATAAACTCATGCTGGAGGCGTTACGCTTAGGTAAACAAAGATATTGCGGACGCCTAAAACTCAGATGGCCTAACTAAAGCCTAGTTTTCACTGAATTCCAAAAGGAGACAGTCCGTAAACAAAAACATTCCCTTATCAAACAGCTGCCTAGATTCCCTGAATCTGTAGAGACACATACATTTTTATACATGAAGAGGTTTGGTTATTAACGATTGGCCGAATATTCTCTCCCACTGACCTGTGACCTATGAATGACCTGATGTTGTCTTAGCTTTCCCTTATTCTCATCATACCACAACATGGTGTTTCACCACAGAATCTTCCATTGATTGTTTGGGACGGTCCTTGTGGATATCTGTCATCCCCCACACTGTGGAGCCCAGGAGGGATGGAGTGAAGGGCACACAGGGGAAAGAAAATGGAAACGTGCAGACGCTCACAGCACGTATTAACAACAACTCATGGATTGTAAGAAGGAATTTCAATGTCATTATCAAGATGTGTAGTGACCTTGCAGCGGGAGGCTGCTGTGCAAACTTAGGCAGCCAGTCAATACTCAAAGTCCTCCGATAAACAAATACATCTGGACTTTCTTGTACTTTACTGAAGTCTTTGCTTCAGTCCTGAAGTCCTTGCTTTTGTTTTGTAAAACGTAAAAATTTTAGATTTTTAAACAAATCAGTACACAAACATTTACATATGCATACAGAAGGTACACACATAACCATTTTTAAAATACACAATTTCTGGCAAAATATAAATTAAGTAATGTACTATAATGTTACAGCATGAATTACACAGCTCAACTTCAACAGCTACACGTCACAAAAGCACTTAGCGCACAGAGCTAACTACTGCTGCTGTAACTGCTACCTAGCACTTTTTTAAAGTAACACTAGACAACGTTTCCTGCTTCTAGAGGTTGGTAAAGGAATTGTCCCATTACAGTGCCTTGCGAAAGTATTCGGCCCCCTTGAACTTTTCAACCTTTTGACACATTTCAGGCTTCAAACATAAAGATATAAAAATTTTATTTTTTGTGAAGAATCACCAACAAGTGGGACACAATTGTGAAGTGGAATGAAATCTATTGGATTTTTGAAACTTTTTAACTAATAAAAAAATGAAAAGTGGGGCGTGCAAAATTATTCGTCCCCCTTGCGTTAATACTTTGTAGAGCCACCTTTTGCTGCGATTACAGCTGCAAGTCGCTTGGGGTATGTCTCTATCAGTTTTGCACATCGAGAGACTGACATTCTTGCCCATTCTTCCTTGCAAAACAGCTCGAGCTCAGTGAGGTTGGATGGAGAGCGTTTGTGAACAGCAGTTTTCAGCTCTTTCCACAGATTCTCGATTGGATTCAGGTCTGGACTTTGACTTGGCCATTCTAACACCTGGATACGTTTATTTGTGAACCATTCCTTTGTAGATTTTGCTGTATGTTTGGGATCATTGTCTTGTTGGAAGATAAATCTCCGTCCCAGTTTCAGGTCTTTTGCAGACTCCAACAAGTTTTCATCCAGAATGGTCCTGTATTTGGCTGCATCCATCTTTCCCTCAATTTTAACCATCTTCCCTGTCCCTGCTGAAGAAAAGCAGGCCCAAACCATGATGCTGCCACCACCATGTTTGACAGTGGGGATGGTGTGTTGAGGGTGATGAGCTGTGTTGCTTTTACGCCAAACATATCGTTTTGCATTGTGGGCAAAAAGTTTGATTTTGGTTTCATCTGACCAGAGCACCTTCTTCCACATGTTTGGTGTGTCTCCCAGGTGGCTTGTGGCAAACTTTAGACGAGACTTTTTATGGATATCTTTGAGAAATGGCTTTCTTCTTGCCACTCTTCCATAAAGGCCAGATTTGTGCAGTGTACGACTGATTGTTGTCCTATGGACAGACTCTTCCACCTCAGCTGTAGTTCTCTGCAGTTCATCCAGAGTGATCATGGGCCTCTTGGCTGCATCTCTGATCAGTCTTCTCCTTGTCTGAGCTGAAAGTTTAGAGGGACGGCCAGGTCTTGGTAGATTTGCAGTGGTCTGATACTCCTTCCATTTCAAAATGATCGCTTGCACAGTGCTCCTTGGGATGTTTAAAGCTTGGGAAATCTTTTTGTATCCAAATCCGGCTTTAAACTTCTCCACAACAGTATTACGGACCTGCCTGGTGTGTTCCTTGGTCTTCATGATGCTCTCTGCGCTTTCAACAGAACCCTGAGACTATCACAGAGCAGGTGCATTTATACAGAGACTTGATCACACACAGGTGGATTCTATTTCTCACCATCAGTCATTTAGGACAACATTGGATCATTCAGAGATCCTCGCTGAACTTCTGGAGTGAGTTTGCTGCACTGAAAGTAATGGGGCCAAATAATTTTGCACGCACCACTTTTCAGTTTTTTATTTGCTAAAAAAGTTTAAAATATCCAATAGATTTCTTTCCACTTCACAATTGTGTCCCACTTGTTGGTGATTCTTCACAAAAAATAAAAATTGTATATCTTTATGTTTGAAGCCTGAAATGTGTCAAAAGGTTGAAAAGTTCAAGGGGGCCGAATACTTTCGCAAGGCACTGTATGTCTCACTGGAACTACAGATCCGCTACCCAATCTGGTAAACTTGCATGGTGCGGTTATAGCCGGTAGAGAACCGCAAAGCGAATGCAGACGTGCCATTCACCCTGTTACGAGTTGATGAACCACTGAAACGATTTTGGAAACATTATTTTAAAGGTACAAAAAGTTCTCTAGTGTTACTTTAACAAAACTATGGAAACATTTTAACATGAAATTCCTTTTAAAAGAAACATAAACAGATTTTACTTACAGAAAAACGGCAGAAGTGTGTCAGTAATACATTCAGCAGCTACATGAGTCCAGCACTGTCTTTCTTGCACATGCTTCTGTACTCAAATGAAGAAAGCGTTCGACTGAATAATTAGAGCATGACCAGTAGGTGGCAGCAGATGGAAATACATTTTTAACATTTAACTTTAACTTCTTAAAAGGAGAATTACAGTCAATTTGGAGTGCTTTCAGTAGCAAGAAAAATTAAAACAATCAATGCTGTCTACACCGTGTTATCCTCCTGCAAGATTTTGCACCCAACAGGCATAAAAAGGGTTTTAACGTGTTTTTAGCCTGTAAACAAATTTAAAATAGCATTACAAGTGCCTGGCCATGTGCAGTTATTTCTTCTGAGTGCACACAGCAAAATTGACTGCGGTAGATGTGACAGAAAGAAGTGTTTCGACTAGTGTGGACTTCACCGGAAAACAGGAAATAAAGAGAGGTATGTGTAACCAGCTACTCAAGGGCTGGCCACTTTTATAAGAATAACCATTAAGTTTACCCGACAATAAGAGATATTCAAGGTATCCAGATGTTTGGAATTGGGCCAGATCAGAAGATTATAGGTTTGCTCGCTGAAGCCAAAGGATTGAATTACCACAGTGAAAGAACACCACAAGTCACAAGAGAAAGTTTAACTGTATGTATTAAATGCAATAAGTAACGAGGTAAATAGCATTAACACATTAACAATTTTAAACACCAATTGAAGTAAGGTGAAAAGTGGGATCCCATATAAAAAGTAGAAAAAATGACAAAGTATCAAAATAATAAATGTTCAGTCCAGTTCAATCAAAATAAATTAGACCTGGGTTTGCTAAAATACTGTTCTCAATTCCTTAAGCGCAAAAAGGATATTTGTCCCCTTCAAGGAAATCAAGTGTGCACCAAGTTCTACCTGACCCCTTGGCCAAGGGGGTAATAGATCAAGTTTCTCCTCTGTAAGGTCTCTAGGTTGCAACCTCCTGGCTACAACCGGGCTCTACATTAAGTGGGCTTGGCTCGCCATCCAGTTTCTCTACGCTCTGCAATGTTTCTCTGTTGATTTCCACCGCCGGTCTAGACTCCACCAGACTGCGATCCCTCAACTTTGAATCTAGCAAAAAAACCTGAACTATAAGGAATAGGTCAACATAAAATTACCTTAGAGCTAACACTGTTGACATTGCTGTCGTAGGCTAAGGCTTGAATCAATAAACTCAATATCACTAATAACAGTATTGTGTTTCTAGTTCAGTGGTACAACATATTAAATTTCTCAATATATAACTATCATTTTGGAATAAAGTATAACCATAAAACATAGTTATTACTAAGGTGCCTAATAACAATACATAAAGTAACACAAGTACACAGAAATACATTCAAAAGCCCTAAATGAATGAATGAAAGTCAGACCTCATTATCATTCACTGGCCAGTTTCAGTGTCTTAACAGGCCACTAACAGACTGTTAGCAGGGTTCAAATTGGCCGCTAGGCCGCAACGGTTAAAACAACAAGTTAACTTGACATTAAACGCAATATCAAAACAACTTGACGGAGCTATTCCACTCCTAGTGATAGTAGTCTGCAACACAATAAAAACATCTTGTTTTATTGTTAAATCCATATTAGTAATTTAACAAAGACAATACACTAGCTAGCTGTTAGCTCAAGTTAGCAACAGCGATTGCTAGCGTTGTTTACATTGAGAACAATGGCCACCCAATGGTGGACATTAGCATATAAGCTAGCGGAGCATAACAAACTCACCAGTACAATGAGACAGCTCATTAGCTTGAACCTGCCTTCTGAATTAATCTCTCTCCCGTGTTTCACACTATTTAGTTTCCGTCAACAGTCATAGAACTTAACATTAGCCTTAAAATGTATAAGTATATGCTACGATGATTCAGCTTTTCTGGTCTCACTTCCGGTCTCACTCAGTAGCGCGAACGGCCGAGAGACGGGCCTAAACACTCAAACTTTATAGGCTAATGCCACAATAACAATATGCCCTTGTAGTGGATGATATCAATAATAACAAGCAATCATGTCAATATAAGGCATTTATTTATACTTATGTAGTTTTAACATGTATTGTAAAATCACTTGTATATAATTACCAATATATCTATTACATATTTATTTCACTCAGGACTTATTTATCCACTGCAGTCAAATTTGCTGTGTTCACTTGGAAGGAATAACTGTACATGGGTAGACACTTGTAATGACATTTCAAGCATGTTTAGAGGCTAAAAACGCGTTTAAAACTTGCCCTGGTTAAGCTTGTTGGGTGCTAACTCTAGCAGGAGGATAACACTGGGTAGGAAACACCGATTGGTTTCATTTTTCTCTCTACTGACAGCTCTCCAAATTTACAAACAACAGAGAATTGACCAGAATTCTCCTTTAAGCTCACTTTTTAGAAGAGTTCTTCATTCTTTTCTTCAAAGGTAGCACAAAATGTAGCCTTGTTTTGGCCTCTGCTGCAATGACTCGTGTGAGAGGTCTCACGGAACCACATGAGCTGGAGTCGATTCCTTCATCAGAACCTTGAAGAGGTTAGCATTAATTAATTAATAAATAAAGTCTTACAGGTTGCACCTTCAAAATGTCCTAATTAAGATACAGGCAAATAAACAAAAATAAAACATTAAACAGTCTCTTGTAACTTTTGTAATTACACCACAGTGGGCATGTGTCCCATGTTGGATTAATTGAATAAAGATATGCCAGTGCCATGGTACAACTGTCACTGTGTCTTTTTATTGACTGCATAACATTACCACGTTATCCATTAATCAGAGTCTTGGCACACTCACATTTTAAACAAAGTGAGAGGTTTAACCATTAAATCATTTTGCCTGATGTTTTCACTCCCTCCCATAAAATTAGTCAACTCAAAGCTGCACCCGATAGGACAGCCCAGTAAAGATTAGGAGAGTTGCATCCTTGTAACAGAGCTGGAATTGTGCTAAGCCTTTTTTCCAGCTGAGGATGGGCAAAACGAAAGACTCCGGAGTGCAGGAGAGACCCAAATGGGACAACAAGGTTCAGTACCTGTTAACATGTATTGGCTTTGCAGTGGGAGTTGGAAACGTCTGGCGATTTCCTTATCTGTGCCAAATCTATGGAGGAGGTGAGATGCTATCATATGATTCCATTATCATATTCAGGGCTTTAAAGTACTCATATTATGCTAATTTTCAGGATCATAATTGTATTTAGAGGTTGTACCAGAATAGGTTTACGTGATTTCATTTTCAGAAAACACCATATAATTGTTGAACATTGCTGCAGCTCCTCTTTTCACCCTGTGTGTTGAGCTTTCTGTCTTAGCTACAGAGTGAGGCATCTCACTACCATCTTTGTTGGAAGTTGTAGAAGTACTGCTAGCTTATCAGTTGCAGAGCATGAGGGAGTGCCATGCTAGCAGCTAGGCAAGCATTATAATGTCTGTACAATTGAGCTGTTTGGAGCAGTTTGTGAACAGTGTTTTCTCTGGAAGATGGTCCCTTCGGCGTGGACTTTGGGCTTTTTCACTTTGTAAACCTATAACATGCAAAAAAAGATATATAACACAATAAAGGAACGATAAAAAGCCAAAAAACATAATATGAGAACTTTAACTTTTTGATCACCGGACAACGCAGCTAATTGATTTTTAAAGTTACCGGCCAGTCAGATTTTCTACTTTCTTCCACGTTTGTTTTTTTCATAACTAACTTTACTTTAAATTCAGCTCCTCTGGTTTGTTTGTTGCCGTTCCTTTCCGTCCGTTCGTAATCTATACCACGCATGCTACACAAGTGCCAACGGTTGCACGACACGTCACAACGTAGTGTTCATGGGAAATGTAGGATTGGTACTACAAGCAGAGTTGCCAGATAAAAAGTAGGTTTCAAAGCCAAACACACAAAACTGCCCAAAGTTTTTGGTGGAAAACAGACCAATCTGGAAACATTCCTGCAGCCTGATGGTTCAAATTGACAGTGTTGTTTGCTTCATACATCCCCAGCCAAATTGTCACTGTAACTTTAAGTTCATTTTTAACCACATTTGGCCCTGATCACATTACATATAAGTATGTTGAAGACGTCTGACAACTGATAAAAATCTGGCATTTTAACTGTGAGGTAAATGTTTACTTCATGTCTTCAGGTGCATTCCTCATCCCCTACCTGATAGCGCTGGTGTTTGAGGGCCTCCCCCTGCTCTACCTGGAGCTGGCTATAGGACAGAGGCTCCGCATGGGCAGCATCGGTGTCTGGAACTCCATTTCACCACTACTGGGTGGAGTCGGTGGGTGGCCTAGAATTATTAGTAACATTAATTAGGATATTTATTTGTCAGATTATTTATTTATTTCAAGAGCTGAAACTCTTTGTGGTATTTAAAATGCCCTTTATTTCCTGTGAGTAGGAATTGCCTCCATGTTGGTGTCTTTCCTGGTATCCATTTTCTACAACACGCTCTTGGCCTGGGTGCTGTGGTATTTAGTTCACTCTTTTCAAAATCCCCTGCCTTGGAGCCAGTGTCCACTCAATGATAACCTCACAGGTAACAAGAAACCCCACCAGTCATTCTAGCTGCTCTTGATACGTTTATTGTCACACACTGCGATTGCTACTGCCACACTGACAGAGGTTTTGCCAATACCACTATATGTAAAATTCTACTGTATCAAATTCAGAGGTATAAAAATGGAGGTACTAGGACTAACTTTTGGGCTCTACATTGCAATCCAGATCAGATTTTATAGGAAAACTATTGGATTTTTATTGTTTCATGACACAAAGGGATTCTGCACCACAACATCAGAGCATACCTTTAAAGCTCAGTGACAGATTAGTGGACATGCAAAGAACAGAAATACTCATGGTCTCATTTGTTTTCAGTGATCATAATCATATTCAATCCTATTACAATCCATTTCATGATGATACATTTTTAAAATAGTATTAATTTACTAATACGAAATTCACAAATGCAGGAAAACATCTTTTGATAGAAACTTTCATACTTTATACAATTCGCACTCGGAAAGTACATGAACTGCGTTACAAAGGTTAACTTATGTTCAAACGAAAATAAACACTAATAACTTAAATAATTGAGCCCTTATTGAATTTCATTGATGTCATGTTCTCCCTTGTGTCTGCATCCAAATAGGCTATAATGTGGAGTGTGAGAAGAGCACTCCAGTGAACTACTTTTGGTACCGTGAGACCCTGAACATCACACCTGACATCGAGACCAGCGGCTCCCTGCAGTGGTGGTTGGTCATCTGTCTGGGCAGTGCCTGGTGTGTGGTCTACATCTGCTTTATCAAAGGCATCGAGTCCGTAGGAAAGGTCTGTTAATCTGGTGAAAAAATGTGATTCTTCAAAATCAACCACTGTACCATATACATCCACATAGTAAGATGTAGAAAGATTATTACACAAAAATTACATTGACAATTCCATACATTGCGCTTCCCAAGTACAAAAGATAGTATCTCTACTTTCATTGAATTTTGGGTGTTTTATTAAAAAAAATATTAAACTTGAAAATAAAAAGTTTAGAAACCATACTCTACGTTGACCCTTCTGTAATTATCCCTCCTTTAATAGGAGTCTAAATAATTCATAATTTTGGTATTAGGTATAATTTCCTATAAATTAGATTTATTAAGCATGAATTCCAAAAATGAGTGTAAACCTGGTAATAAGTTGGCTGGTTGGTTAGTGGTGTTTGTTCATGGTATTGAAAAGAAGTGATTAATGTAAAAAAAATGAGCCAAAAACATTGAAAAGACAGACAAAAGTGTCAGAAAGTGATGATTTTCAGGATAAGTACATGGTCGAATGGAAGACAACACAAGAGTTAATAAATAATGCTATATCATACGTTTGCATGTTTCAGGCTGTGTATGTGACAGCCACATTCCCTTACCTGGTGCTGACTATTTTCCTGATCCGTGCCCTCACTCTGCCTGGAGCAACTGATGGACTGGTGTACCTCTTCACTCCTGATGTGAGTTAGGTCACTTGTTGCCAAAACAGGATTATGTAAGATTGTATGGCAGACACAATGACCTGATGTGCTGTGTTAACGCACACTGTAGTGGGAGATACTGAAGAACCCGCAGGTGTGGCTGGACGCTTCCACTCAGATCTTCTTCTCTCTCTCTGTGGCCTTTGGAGGTCTCATAGCTTTCTCCAGCTACAACGAAGAGAGGTAACTAAAACTTTTTAAAACCCTAAAAATTGGGTGGATTTGTGTATGACTTTTTTTATGTTCTGTGTCAATTAGAAACAACTGTGAGAGGGATGCTGTTCTAGTAGGAGTAATAAATAGTGCCACATCTCTCTACGCCTCCATTCCCATCTTTGCCATCCTGGGCTTTAAAGCCACCACTGCTTACCACTCCTGTATTGAGGGGTATGTACACACACATAATATATTTAATTCCAAAGCTTCTTGCGGATACCAATAAGGCTGATTGTTTGTGTACCTCATCTGCAGAAACATCTTGGCTCTTACCAACTACTTTGAGTTTTCAGACCAGAACATAACTGTAGAGAACTATGATCACTGGCTCCAGTATTTAAATGGAACATCTCCAACTGAGGTGGCTAGTCTGGACCTGACGCAGTGTGACCTGCAAACATTCCTTGACCAGGTATTGTAACTCTGAAAACACATCTAATCTTGTACGTTGCATTCTTTTTGCCTGAGTCTCATTTTTCTAGTTTCCTTCTCCCCTTAAATCCTCCCCTTTCTTTCTCTGGAGTACAGTACATCAAGTACTGTTCAAATACAGTGAGGAAAATAAATATTTGAACACCATACTATTTTGCAAGTTGAAATTGTCATTGTAGTTGCATGTCCACTGTGAGAGACATAATCAAAAAAAAATAATCCTGAAATCACAATGTATGATTTTTTGATGATTTATTTGTATGATACAGCTGCAAATAAGTATTTGAACACCTGTCTATCAGCTAGAATTCTGACCCTCAAAGATCTGTTAGTCTGACTTCAAAATGTCCACCTCCACTCCATTTATTATCCTAAATTAGATGTACCCGTTTGAGGTCGTTAGCTGCATAAAGACACCTGTCCACCCCATACAATCAGTAAGAATCCAACTACTAACATGGCCAAAACCAAAGAGCTGTCCAAAGACAATAGAGACAAAATAGAGAATCTTTGGAGGGAGCTCAAACTCCGTGTTTCTCAGTGAGAGACCAGAAACCTGACTGATCTAGAGAAGATCTGTGTGGAGGAGTGGGCCAAAATCCCTTCTGCAGTGTGTCAAACCTGGTAAAAAACTACAGGAAACGTTTGACCTCTGTAATTGCAAACAAAGGCTACTGTACCAAATATTAACATAGATTTTCTCAGGTGTTCAAATACTTATTTGCAGCTGTATCATACAAATAAATAGTTAAAAAATCATACATTGTGATTTCTGGATTTTTGTTTTTGATTATGTCTCTCACAGTGGACATGCACCTACGATGACAATTTCAGACCCTCCATGATTTCTAAGTGGGAGAACTTGCAAAATAGCAGGGTGTTCAAATACTTATTTTCCTCACTGTACAGTATGTACAGTCCGTTCATGCTTCTTCGTTACATTCTTGCCTCTCTCCCTCAGAGCGCGTCAGGTACCGGCCTGGCTTTTATTGTGTTCAGCGAAGCAGTGATAGAGATGCCAGGCTCGCAGATATGGGCAATACTGTTCTTCGTCATGCTCTTCAGCTTGGGTCTCTCCTCCATGTTTGGCAACATAGAGGGAGTCCTCACGCCCATCAACGACCTCAAACTAGTGCCTAAGTGGATGCCAAAAGAACTCACAACAGGTGCCTGCAAATCAGTCAAAGGGATACATGCTTTCCCCTTTGAACTCCCCCTTGAGCTTTTCCTCACTTCCTTAGCGATCGTCTGCTTGGTAGCCTTCTTGACGGCTCTCATCTTCACCCTGGGTTCGGGAAACTACTGGTTTGAGGTCTTCAACAGCTACGTGGGCTCTGTACCTCTGCTGATCATTGCATTACTTGAAATTATTGGAGTCATTTATGTCCGTGGAATGAAAAAGTAACTTTTTGATCTGTTCTTTGATTCTGTATCTTCTTATGAAATTAAGACAATTTAGATCCCAACGTGTTAAACATTTTCTCTTGTTCCTGTAACCTCTGACAGTTTCAGTGAAGACATCTATTTCATGACTGGGAACAGGCCAAACATCTTCTGGAAGGCATGCTGGATGGTGATCAGTCCTTTAATGCTCCTGGTGGTGTTGATTGCCTATGTGGTCGTCCAGGCACAGACACACCCATCTTATCCCACATGGAACCCAGCCTATGTAAGCAAGTCAAGGGTACTGACATGGAGATGTTAAGATTTTTAAGAATTATTATATATTTAGAATCTAGCATATTGTGTGAATCCTTAAAAATCCTAAAGGTTAAGAAAGAAAGTTGTGAGACAAACCCACAGAACATTATCACTGTTACTCTTATCACAAGTTTACCATTTTGCTTCAGTCTCATCACAATGATCAGCACCATTTTCAGCTTCAGAAGAACTAGTCTTTTTTAGAAAGAAAAGTATTGTTAAACTATCTGTACACTACCTGCACAGCACTAAACAGCACGCAAAAACTGGTGACCATAGGGGAGCAGCTAAGAAGCCAGACATCTCCCAAAGAGTTGGTGAAGACCGAAAACAGAGCGAATATTGACGTTTAATACCATTCAAAATAATGCAAAGATTGCTTTGTGTCTGCTGGATATATTTGCCAAAGTTCCCCATAACAACCTCATATGATGATAATATGTCAGTGTGGCGGTTACAGTTTCTTGCACTGCCCCCAAACAGCCAAAAATAAATACATTATATATAAAGCTATATGGATAAGGGTGAAACAGCTAAATAAGTATACCATCACCTCTAAAGCTCACCAATTAGCATGTTTTCTTGTCTTTTTTTACAGCGAAAAACTGAAAGTGAGTTGCGGTTTATTCAGAGTTAGATGCTGGAAGTTTTTCTTGGTTCAACGAAGCTAATGTAATTGCTTGCTGGCAGTAGCTTCGTACTTAGCACATAAATTTGCGAGTGATATCTATTTCAAAGAGAGAGAATAAAGAGAAAAAGAAAATCTCAAAATGTCACTCTATTGTCTATCTAGGGCTGCACGATATACTTTTGACAGATATTCGATTTCAATACGATTCACAATATCGGAGGAAATGATCATTTTTGTGTCATTCAGATTTTCATTGAAAAATATTAAAATGAACACAACTAAAATTATAGTGCGATTTTTGTGAGGTTCAGTAGCAATCAAAGAATTTGTCTCTGCAGTTACACAATACATGATCCAGAATGGTTTGATTTTGCCTTTAACAAATATTGTGATTAATTGTGCAGCCTTATGTTCAACTTCATTTTCAAATGTAATATTGTTACAATATTCTATACATTACATTTTATACTGCTTTGTCTTTTTCTTCAGGAACTATTCCCCCAAACTGAAGTGAAGCCCTATCCAGACTGGGTGTTTGCCATGATAATCCTCCTCTGTGTCCTACCTGTGATCTCCATCCCTCTGGTGGCTCTCTACAAACTGATCTGCTGTAGAATCAAGAAGTCCTAAATTCCTACTTCAATGACGGCTTTGAGGTTGAAACACGGGAACAGAAGAACCAGAGAGCTTAAGAAAATGTTGCAGCTGACTTATAATTAGCCATGCTGAACTTTGCTTTACATTTATCAGGATTTATCAGGACCTGACAACTCACATTTGTTTTCCTGATAACATTTATTTAACATTAGAAGTCTCTTGTACATTGTTGTAAAGTGTACATAATGGAAATAACAATTCTCACAAATCATATTGAAACGGCTATGTCACAATACATCCACTTCCAGCTGTCATTTGACTAATAGCTGACAATATTTCTGTGAATTTATTTACATACAAATGATGAATAAATGTCATATCTTCTTTGTTTATGACTGAGGTTAATCACTGTTTTATCAAGTGTTTTATATCAGATGACTAAAGACCTTATCTTTATCCCTCTCCATTCTTAAAGCCTCTTTTGGATACATTATATTTTTGGCACACAGAAGATAAGATAAATCCAAATCACTGATTTCAAACCTGAGGATGAGACAAGAAAGTTTGTACCTTCTTAATTTTGACAGAAATTGGGTAAAATTATCAGTGGCCACATTTTCAAGTAGTACAAAAATAGACCAAACTCAGAAGATAAACATTTTAAGGAAGAATGAATTACTTACCTTACCTATGCCTCTGAGCTGTTGAGGGTTTAATGCTTTCTTGTCTACATCTGGATGGCCAGGAAGTCGACTGGTGTCCTGGGGTTAGTGGCCTGGCGAACCCTGGCCAGCCTCAGATCCCCCAGACGTCGCTCCAGACTGCGCTTCCCTGTCAAGAAGATGACAGCTAAGACAGGAAGATACTGTTTTTTTTACCTCTTTGGTGCCATCAATTTAAGAGTAATCCAGGGACCTACCTTTTTGTAGCGACATCACTACTTCCATTCGGTTTGACCAGTTAGTTGTAGAATATTGGATCTTTTCTGTGCATTTGATTAAATATTTGTAGCCATCACACAGCAGCAAGAATAGGATTTGAGATAGAGGCTGTGCACATTTTATGCAAGTGGCTCATTAATAATTATTATCTCCTACAGCGAAAGGAATAGTCTGTAAATCTTTTTTCTTCTTTTCATTTTCATTCTTGTGACAGAAATCTAACCCTGGATGATTTTAACACCTTGCACTATCAGTTTTGACACGGATTCTACAGATTATGTCATGCAAATTAAAAAAAAAATCCATCTTCACCTTTGGTCTCTTCTCATGATAATTGCTTGTGCAGTTAAATGCCCTAGTATAGTTCCTGTGTGGTGTTGTGTATGCGTTTCCTGAGGGTACATACGTTTGTATAGGTATGGGAGCAGATCCTTGTAGAGAGGACGGTGTTGTGACAGCACTAGCAAGAAGGAAAGACAGAAAAGCAGCTCCACTGCTTCATACTGCATGATGCCAGTCATGGCCTTATTGCCCAAAATCATTCCTGGAGAAAAGGGAAGAAATAAAAGGAAATGCTGAAAATACATGTGTAACTTGATATTGCTTAAATCATATTTCTTACAGATGTATGAAGAGGATATGTTGCCTTTGTTGCTGTGCCTGATAAGCTGATTGGCGTATTCGGCCATATCCAATATCATCTGCAGAAAGTAGACGGGGTTCTTAGCAACTGTCTGACCAAAGGGCAAACTCTGGGCACACACATGGAACCTAAAGAGAAAAACGAAAAAACAGGAGACAAAAATGAAAACAGAGTTGTGCCCTGGCCATTTAGACATTTACATTCTGAGATGAAAAACAAGACAATTAGTTCTCAGCTCAGTGCTGTGTATTGATTGATAACCTGTTCCTGTGTTTTTTTTAAGCCTTTCATTTTGACAAGACAGCTACAGTGAGGAAAATAACTATTTGAACACCTTGCTATTTTGCAAGTTCTCCCACTTAGGAATCATGGATGGGTTTGAAATTGTCATCGTAGGTGCATGTCCACTGTGAGAGACATAATCTAAAAAAATCAAAAATCCTGAAATCACAATTTATGCTTTTTTTAACTATTTATTTGTATGATACAGCTGCAAATAAGTATTTGAACACCTGCACACACTGCAGAAGGGATTTTGGCCCACTCCTCCACACAGATCTTCTCTAGATCAGTCAGGTTTCTGGGCTGTGGCTGAGAAACACAGAGTTTGAGTTCCCTCCAAAGATTCTCTATTGGGTTTAGGTCTGGAGACTGGCTAAGCCACTCCAGAACCTTGATATGCTTCTTACAAAGCCACTCCTTGGTTCTCCTGGCGGTGTGCTTTGGGTCATTGTCATGTTGGAAGACCCAGCCTCGACCCATCTTCAATGCTCTAACTGAGGGAAGGAGGTTGTTCCCCAAAATCTCGCAATACATGGCCCCGGTCCTCCTCTCCTTAATACAGTGCAGTCGCCCTGTCCCATGTGCAGAAAAACACCCCCAAAGCATGATGCTACCACCCCCATGCTTCACAGTAGGGATGGTGTTCTTGGGATGGTACTCATCATTCTTCTTCCTCCAAACACGGTTTGTGGAATTATGACCAAAACGTTCTATTTTGGTCTCATCTGACCACATGACTTTCTCCCATGACTCCTCTGGATCATCCAAATGGTCATTGGCAAACTTAAGACGGGCCTTGACATGTGCTGGTTTAAGCAAGGGAACCTTCCGTGCCATGCATGATTTCAAACCATGACGTCTTAGTGTATTACCAACAGTAACCTTGGAAACTGTGGTCCCAGCTCTTTTCAGGTCATTGACCAGCTCCTCCCGTGTTGTTCTGGGCTGATTTCTCACCTTTCTTAGGATCATTGAGACCCCATGAGGTGAGATCTTGCATGGAGCCCCAGTCCGAGGGAGATTGACAGTCATGTTTAGCTTCTTCCATTTTCTAATGATTGCTCCAACAGTGGACCTTTTTCCACCAAGCTGCTTGGCAATTTCCCCGTAGCCCTTTCCAGCCTTGTGGAGGTGTACAATTTTGTCTCTAGTGTCTTTGAACAGCTCTTTGGTCTTGGCCATGTTAGTAGTTGGATTCTTACTGATTGTATGGGGTGGACAGGTGTCTTTATGCAGCTAACAACCTCAAACAGGTACATCTAATTTAGGATAATAAATGGAGTGGAGGTGGACATTTTGAAGGCAGACTAACAGGTCTTTGAGGGTCAGAATTCTAGCTGATAGACAGGTGTTCAAATACTTATTTGCAGCTGTATCATACAAATAAATAGTTTAAAAAATCATACATTGTGATTTCTCCATGATTTCTAAGTGGGAGAACTTGCAAAATAGCAGGGTGTTCAAAAACTTGTTTTCCTCACTGTAGGTGAGAAGGAGAGAGAGAGGGGGAAGGTATGCAGGAAATCATTAAAAGTCAGACTCGAACCCTGGACCTCTGCGTCGAGGCATAAACCTCTAAGTATATAAAAATAGTCAAAAGTCAGGTCACTGTCTTTACCTGCATGCATGAAGCAGCACCAGCTTGTAAATGTTCTTGTAGACTGCCTCAAGAGAATTGGTCTGAAAAGTAAATGTTTGTCTTGCAGCTGAATTTAACATACTTTGAATTTAACAAACTTTTGTAAAGGGCCTGATACTTGACAAGCTCTTTATTTACAGTTTTTTATCCTCAAATAAAGGCACCCCTCATTTCCCTGACCTTCAGGTCCAAGAACAAGGCATGGCACTTGAGTCTGAGGATAGCCATCAGTTTCCTTCTCATTTGCCATCCAGCTGAATGGATTGAGCCTAAAGTCAGGCTGTAGCGCAAAGATAGGCCTGCATAGCTTTGAGAGATGGGGGGAAAAAAGATAGATAGATATTTTATTAATCACACAAACTTTAACACGGACTAACTGCAAAACCTGCAAGAAAAATATTTTAAATATATTAAAAAATATTCCAAGAGAACCTGCCTTAACAAAAAACTGCAAATGGATATGTGGTTATATACTGTGTTCCATGCAAGAAAATGAATCATCAAACTAGGAGTTGTCACCAAGAATGTTTATGGGTAGGTACAAAGTACAGAGAGGCAGTTTCACTCTGCTTACAAGAAACCAGAAAAAGACTCCAAAAGTCCAACTAACTTATGCAAGAAGCACACTTGAGGCTATATTTCTGAAGTATCACAACCGAAGGGATGCTTTACCTAGAATAGTCTTTGTAGACGTCCAGTGAGTGCGTGTCCAGCAACAGTCCACACCAGGGAAAGAGGCAGTGAGGGGACAGCACTCGAATGCCGGGGCAGGAGCCAATGTTTCCAGACACCTGAAAGTTGAGCGCCACCTTATGCGGGTTGACCACCAAACCATACTGTGGCACCCCAGCCAGCAGGGTCCTACACATAACGTACGAGTGTCATCAACTGCTACATTACATTACTGTCACAAATTCAGCATCATGTTACAGCATGTCAAATCTGTCTCTCCAACTTTTCTATTAAAAAGAAAGAATATAAAGCCTTGTATGGATTGGCTGATACAGATACTACCTCCTTTTAAGAAATCATCAACACTGGGAACTAAAAACACATCATGTGTATGTTTCTCTGATAGTTTTCCATAGCAACAGATGTCAGTGTCTGAGAAGCAGTGATGGTGATACTGTTTAAGATCAGATTGGGGAAGTAATTTCAGAAAATCACAGATATGCTGGATAATGAGTCCCAGGCACATCAGTAAAGTATATATCAATCAATCAGCAGTATTTATCAATATATACTGTATATATGTCTATGTTTGTCTTGAATTGTCTCTTTATTCTTTTCTTATATTTCTGGAATTTGTTATATCTTTCTTATTATGTAATTGAATACATTTTATAACTTGCTTGGAAAATGTATTGATTTTTATTTGCTGTTGTATTTGTTTGAAGCACTTCATAACTGGGGTTGGAAAAGTACTCTACAAATAAAGATTATTATTAACATAATTTAAACTTACAGATGTTTAAACTACATTTATGCAACTTTCTTCAACGTCTAAAAAATATGGTGTGTCATACTTGAGAAAGTGTTGTGCTTCCTGTAAGTCTGGGGTGATCAGAAGGAAGTCATCCACCAGTCTCATCATACATCTACAGAACATAGAGAGAGGAAAATAACATACAATAAATAGAAAGGAGCTACAATACAGAAACACTGCCCTCTGCTGTCCCAGATGTGTTATTACATCTATAGAAGTTAACTGAAATACATAGCCGTCTGTTGTACCCTTTCTTTGCAGTTATGTCTTTAAACAGGACATTCTCCATGTGACCGTAGCAGAGACAGCAGAGCAGACTGGACACAACCGATCCCTGAGGAATCCCTCGGCACTGACGGTATGTTCTGACAAACAAAGGGCCAAAATCTGATTGTAACTAAAACGGGCAAAATACTGTAAGTGTGAGATGTCCTTCCATACCAAGTTCTTTGCATGTGATCACATTTCAAAATGAGCTATGACAACATAATCCCAAATAGGTCTATTTAATATTGGTAATTCTTACTTCTTGCCAAACTGCACAACGCTGCCAATAAGCATTTGGGTGAAGAACTGCAACGCCTCTCTGCCATAAAGATCTGAGCAGAAATGCTGGGAGAAAGAAATTAAATGCACAGGTTGAAAGAATGATCACACTTCTTTATCTTAAGAAGCATTTGAGGATGTCAACCTCACCTGCTCTACTAGTATGGCGTGATGAACTTTTCCTCTTTTCTGCAGTGATGTCACAAAGCCTTTCATGTTGGTGGATCCCATGTTATCCTCCAGTAAATCTGCCTGTATTAGAAAACATGAGAAAAAACACAAACACACACACACACACACGCATGCACGCACGCACGCACAACGGTACCTGTCTCAAAAAAGACTTTTTAAGGCCCTCGTGGGTATCAGCCCAGACTTTGGCATAGCGGCGGATGGTAAAGAGTTCTTCCTGGACAGGTGACAGAGCCTGGCCAATCACTTCAATGAGTCTGTCATGAGGCAGACTCTCATAGGCTCCACTCACATCCACCTTAAATGCAGAGACATAATGAATGAATAAGGAAGGAGGACAACAGCATTTAACAAAAGACATATTTTTTACATTGTGCTAAAACTACAAGATAATGATTTTAGTAGCAGTATCAAATGAATAAATATGACTGCATTAAAATAAATCACTAACATTTTCTCTGCCAGTACAATTAAACTGGGAGACAAAAAACAACCTTAACAAAGTAGAGGGGTTGTAGCTTGTCCTTCTGGGCTGGAGCTAGGGAGCGCAACACCTTGTGGATATCTGTCATCCCCCACACTGTGGAGCCCAGGAGGGATGGAGTGGAGCGCACACAGGCCCGCAGCATGTCCAGCAAGTCCCGAACACGCCCTTGGTAGAGCTGCAGGGGGAAAAGAAATGTCCTTAATGCCTACGCTAACAACATGTAAAGAAGGACAAATAATGGATGTGTAATGAAGAATTTTCAATGTCATTATCAAGATGTACCCTCGTTTTGGCATCTGCTCCTATGATGCGTGTGATAGGCCTCATGCTATCAGTCTTGGGAATGAAGCGAAGGCGTGAGATCACGGTGTCTTTGGGGAGGGATGCCACCTGAGCCGGAGTCAACTCCTCCATCTGGCCTTTGGAGAGGTGACCTCTAAATCACAAAAAAAAAAAGATTGTGAGCTTGTGTGTCCCATGACTGCATAAGTATTAACCTTTGCAGGAGTGTGTATATGTGTGAACCAACCTGAAGGCTATCTCCTGCAGTTTTGCCCAGACTTCCTGTCTGTAGAACCTGACAACGTTCTTCTGGCCCACACTCTCAGTGACATAGAAACAGGCTCGAACCAGACCTACAACATAGCCGTCCAGAAGCCAAGCCAGAAACTGACCCAGCATCCGTGTCCGGTATGAGAGCTCACTGGGCGGATACCTGCCTGCAGATGTGAGTGGTTTGGTTAAGTCAGTCAAAATACACCAAGCACAAGAAAATTAGTTCACCATCAATTACAATCTTACCTGTTTTACTGATCTTCAGCCAATCACAGTCATTCACATTCATCTTCCACATCAGTTCCGCCAGTGAAAGCCTCTCAAACTTGCCACTGCGCAAGAAGCCCCTGACCCTGAAAAAGAAAAGAAGTCGGTTGTGGTCGGATCCCCATAGCTCCTGAGGGATCACAGTGGAAAGGCATTCCCTGACGAACAAGTAGACCCGGTGAGGTGCACAGTGTTGAGGCAAGAGGGAGCTTAATTCCCCTTGATCTGCATCTCTCTCCTTCCCCACTGGGCACATCTTCTGCAGTATTTTGCTGTAGGGACATCTCCTGTGTTGACGCAAAAGATGACTGAACAGGGGGACCACTTTAAAGAAGCGGCGAGGGAGTTTCTTTGGCTTCCTCTCCAGCCCGTTTAGATACCCCAATCCCTCAAAGAAGACTGTTCGTACTAAATCTTGCCCTTGTAGCCTTCTGCATCCATCTGCACTCTTTTTCTTCCTGTTGAGAAGAAAGCCACGCATGCCCTTTCCCCCATACAGGAATCCCAGTGTGCGGATAAAGCATTGCGAGGGAGGCAAAGGGGGGAAAATCCCTGATCTCCAGCTGGGTCCTCCCTCCAAGGGAATTATGCTTGTTTGTATTTCAACAGGCTGTTTGGAACCAGTAGTGCCATTTTCCAAAGACTTTGTAGATAGTGTTTGTTCTACAGACATGGGCTGCCCTTCCTCCACTGTTTCATAGCAAACCTGTTGCATTTCATGTGTGGGCTCTTGCTGTCCTACCCGTCTCCTCTTTCCTAAACGAGTCATAATTTCCTCCTCATCCTTCAGAACAGTTTCTCTTTTTCTTTTCCCCTCCTTCACTCGTACATCCCTTTTGTTTCTTGTCTTGTTGATAGTAGGATTCTCAACTTCCTGTCTCCTTTTCAAGGTCACTGCACCTCGATTTCTTCTGAACTGAGCACCGTTATGTGTCTTTGACCGAGGCTGGAGATAAGACCCAATGGAGGAAGTAGTCATAGATATCCTGTCATAGACAGGAGCGCCACACACCTGGAAAGCACATGAAGGAGGGACTGCCACAAACACAGAGCAGCTCTCCAGCAGGTACCGTGTGAGGTCTGTGCCAAGGCGCATTGTGACTTTCTTCCACAGGTCACTGCCATGGACGTAGGCAGCACTTTGAGTTACATCTCCTTGGAATTTGAAGTGGTCTGCATCTCGCTCCTCCTGAGCAAGGGACAGAAAATTGTAGCCGTGTGCCAAGATGTTTTTTTTTCTTTTTCTTTTTAGAGTGTTCAGGATAAAGGCCAGCAGTTCAGGTAGGGTGCAGATCTGTGTGAAAACCAAAATACAGAACATCCAAAGAATATGCTTTATTGGCCAACATTAGTGTCTCTCATTTGAGTTATATCATTAAATCCTGGTATATCAATTATATCATTAGTGGTTTGTACATCCATAATATATCACTTATCAACACAAGTATCTATGTATTGATGTAAACTTCGCATGCAAGGCTTAGTTACATTAGTTACACAGCTATCGATTGCTCCCTTATAATTCTTATTTACGATATTTTCAAATTCCACAATAAAATTGATTTCCTTTTCAGTTCCCTGTTCATGTATTAACGGTACGAGTTACTGCCACATTTAATGTTAAAATACAAGTAAAATATCTTGCATAAGCCCTAAGCACATGTATTGGTCCCAACTCTTTCACTACCAAAATGGAGGGGTGACGTGTGTTATATTTAAGTAGAACTACTCCAAAACACTGCCATAAGTTAATAAAAGTTAGCACGACAGCTAGCGTTAGCTAACTAGCTATCAAGGTTTTCAGAGAACTGTCTCTGGTTTTATTATTGTGTAAGCTACGTGTCAACAAGAAACTGGCATGCCGGAAAGTTTTTAAGTGAAGTTAAACATACCTGGTTGCAGCTTGGCACTTGCTGTAGTTCCTTGTCAAAGCATACAAAAACACCCCGGACGAAGGATTTGAAGCGGTTTGTGTCGGACTGTTCAATGAGCACTGCTCTCTGTCCTTCTCTGAACACGATGCTGCTCGCAAACTCCTCCAGAGTCTGTATGTGCGGATACAGTGACCTTAGAATGTCGAGCGTATGGTTCATATCAGTCGCAGACATACTGACATGAAATGTTCGTGTTATATAAGCATGTATGTATTATATTAGGTTATTAGTCAGGACATTCTAATCTAGACACAACAGTGGTTAGCAAGAATGCGGTTGCAGTTGAAGAGCCCGCGTCACCCTTAGCCAATGAGAGATTAGTTTACTGTAAATGTCCAATCAGATAGTCTGTACTCCAACCGTATTTACAGTTGACCAATAGCCAACAGGAAAAGACATGTTGTCTTTTCCATGGGGAAGTTCCATGTGCAACAAATATAGAATTATTAATAAAACAGGTTGCTTACAGTAGATATTTGACAGATATTGACACGTTTAAATGATCCGTTTAACACTATACATATACATTTTTAATAATTAACTGAAATACATAATTTACTGCTCTGAATTGGAGTAGGTCACAATAGAATGTGTAGTGTTTTGATTCATTTTTAAATAAAATAAACGATAGCTTCGTTTTTATGAATTTAAATTTGTAAATGTGATATTTTTTCCTGTTTTGGATCTTTCTGATCCGACAGAAAGGCAGTACTGATGTGAGATTAAATTAGTCTTGTTTTAATCTCTGGGGGAAAAAAGCATTTATGGAGTAATACGCATAGACTGTATATATAGATATATCTAATATTAACGGTCTATGTTATGGTCTGATTTAGGCACTTGAAGGCAACATCCCAGGGCCTCGTGCAGCTGCTGCCCTCTGCTGGTCAGCACGAGCCCAGCTGCTCCCATTTGTGGGAGGACGGCCCTCCCGCTTGGACAGAGCGCGCGAATGCACCCACCACGTCTCTCACAGTTGGATGCTTCACGTTAGCTGTTAGCTTAGCGTCGTTTTCAGTGCCTTTACGCACCGGGGACTTGCTGGCACACCAGAAGTGGACCTGAGACAAGGCTGTTTGGCTCCGAATCTCAATTGTCCTAAAGTATCTGTGGGCTATCAGCTACTCAAGATTCCAACAATGGCAGACAAAGAAGGTACGTTAAGGCAAAGGTTTTTGTTGTGGTCAGTTTTTATCCGACATCGCTTAGCTAGCGTTAGCTACCTGGCTAGCTTAGGTAGCAGCTAACGTTAGCTGTAGGGGTTTATCGTAATCAGTCATAACAAAAGCCGGTTGCATTTTCATCTTGTACGATTTAACAATCTTCATTTCAGTGTGCAGTTCTTGTTTTCACACCAGTTTACGGTGTCTACTGTATAGCTACCTTAGTTGCAAGTGAGGCCGCAGCGCAACACAGTGGTTATAATAAGTACGTAACGTTACGTTATGTTAACACTAGCAAGAGCACAATCATGATAGCCTGGTAAGCTAACGTTAGCAGTGATATGTTTCTGAAAACATACTCCCAGACTTCTATATAGTGAACACTACTCGGGCCTTGGTCAAAGATGGTTAAAGATGTGTTGATTAAGTGCCATTACATTAACTATCATTAATGCATTGACTATCGCTGAGATAACGTTACATTGGCAGTTTCCCCTAATACACTGGCACCCTCAGTCGTTGTGATTGTCTCACAACAATTTTAGTTTTCACTTACTTCACTCTGTTTCCTCTCTCAGCAGGAGCATTTGACGATGCGGTCGAGGAGAGGGTGATAAATGAGGAGTACAAGATCTGGAAGAAAAACACTCCATTTCTCTATGACCTGGTTATGACCCATGCTTTAGAGTGGCCCAGCCTCACTGCTCAGTGGCTGCCTGATGTCTCCAGGTATATGCTTTTACTTATTGGTCCAGAAGTAATTCTCACACATACCAACATGTACTTTTTTTTAATTTTTTTTTTTAATAAGTGTAAATTACTTTATTTTTTTCCCTTACCAGGCCAGAGGGGAAGGATTACAGTGTGCATCGGCTGGTGTTGGGCACCCACACGTCTGATGAGCAAAATCACCTGGTCATTGCCAGCGTTCAGCTACCCAACGATGACGCCCAGTTTGAAGCCTCACATTATGACAGTGAAAAAGGAGGTGGGAGACCTGTGTAGAGTCACATGCTAAGTGTGAATGTTCAGACAGCAAGACTTTTCATGTACTATCATTGTGTTCTAAAGAGAAGGATAACATGTCTGACTGACAACACTAATTTTGTAATCTAAATAATGCGGTATAATAATAATAATAATAATAATAAATGAATACATAGTTATATACTTTATACCATTTTAAACATATGAAAGAAAATGATGTATTACCTTCATATAAACATAATGTCTGTAAACGTAATGTCGTCGATTTCCTTGCAGAGTTTGGAGGCTTCGGCTCAGTAAGCGGCAAGATCGAGATAGAAATCAAGATTAACCATGAAGGCGAAGTGAACCGTGCCCGCTACATGCCCCAGAACCCTTGCATCATCGCCACCAAGACCCCCACCTCAGAAGTGCTAGTGTTTGACTACACCAAGCACCCTTCCAAGCCAGGTAATAATAATAATAATAAATTATTCTTGGGGGAGAGAGTTCCATAGCCTGGGGCCTGCCCTGGAGAAGTCTCTGTCCCCATAACTGCGGAGTTGTGATTAGTGGATAGAGAGCAGATTGGCTGAGGTGGAACTAGGGGACCGTGAGGGTTGGTATGGGGATGAGGGGGCCAGATGATGGAGGGCTTTGAAGGTGAGGACCAGGATTTCGTAGGTGATCCGATGGGAGATAAGTGGATGGATCGCACACAACACAAGGCACTGCTAAAGGTGGAAAGTTGTTTTGAAAGTAAAGTGGGCTAATTGGTATCGTTTGACTAACAGAAATGTATTTTAACACATCTCCATTACTGCGTATCTGCTTTTGTTAATGCTGTGAAAGAAAAAGACAATGTGCATTTATTTTCTATTGTCCACAGATGCTTCTGGAGAGTGTCACCCTGATCTGCGTCTCAGAGGCCATCAGAAAGAAGGCTATGGTCTATCCTGGAATCCAAATCTGTCTGGCTCGCTCCTTAGTGCGTCAGATGACCATGTAAGAGAAAAGTCAGGTTTCTTTCCATCTTCTTTTCTTTCAGGATTCTTTTTATTTCCTTTGGTGTCATTCCATATTTGGGTTATTAATATTTCATCTTTTCTAATCTGTAGACAATCTGTTTGTGGGACATAAGTGCTGTGCCAAAGGAGGGGAAGATAGTAGAGGCGAAAACGATTTTCACTGGCCACACTGCTGTGGTGGAAGACGTCTCCTGGCACTTGCTTCACGAGTCTCTTTTTGGATCTGTAGCAGATGACCAGAAGCTAATGATGTAAGAAGCATGATATTAAGTCAAATATGGCATTAATACAATAGATGAAACGGTTCAGATGAAAAGTTATGTGATCTTGCATCTTCACAGTCCATGAGTGTTTTGTCATTTTTCATTTCAGTTGGGACACTCGTTCGAACAACACCTCCAAACCCAGCCATGCAGTAGATGCCCACACAGCAGAGGTCAACTGTTTGTCATTCAACCCTTACAGCGAGTTCATACTTGCCTCTGGCTCTGCAGACAAGGTAATGTAATATTCCACCACATCTTAGTTGTCACCATTTAGTTTAATTTACAGCATGGGGTTCAACTCTGTGATATCATGTGCATTTGACAATTGTATTTTTGCTGTTTTGTAACTGCAGTGTTAGAGAAAACACAGAGATAAAGAAAACGTGGCAGGTGTTTGTAATATCTCTCTCCCGCTCACAGACTGTGGCTCTTTGGGACTTGAGGAACTTGAAACTGAAGTTGCATTCTTTTGAGTCGCACAAGGATGAGATCTTCCAGGTAGGATATTTATTGCTCATCACTTCAACATACAGTGGTGTGAAAAAGTGTTTGCCCCCTTCCTCATTTCCCGTTCCTTTGCATGTTTGTCACACTTAAGTGTTTCTGAACATCAAACCAATTTAAACAATAGTCAAGGACAACACAAGTTGCACAAAATGCAATTTGTAAATGAAGGTGTTTATTATTAAAGGTGAAAAAAAATCCAAACCATCATGGCCCTGTGTGAAAAAGTGATTGCCCCCTAAACCTAATAACTGGTTGGGCCAACCTTAGCAGCAACAACTGCAACCAAGCGTTTGCGATAACGTGCAATGAGGCTTTTACAGCGTCCTGGAGGAATTTTGGCCCACTCATCTTTGCAGTATTGTCCTAATTCAGTTACATTAGAGGGTTTTCGAACATGAGCAGCCTTTTTAAGGTCATACCACAACATCTCAATAGGATTCAGGTCAGGACTTTGGCTAGGCCACTCCAAAGTCTTAATTTTGTTTTTCTTCAGCCATTCGGTGGTGGACTTGCTGGTGTGTTTAGGATCATTGTCCTGCTGCAGAACCCAAGTTTGTTTCAGCTTGAGTACACGAACAGATGGACGGACATTCTCCTTCAGGATCTCTTGGTAGACAGCAGAATTCATAGTTCCTTTTATCACGGCAAGTCTTCCAGCTCCTGAAGCAGCAAAACAGCCCCAGACCATCACACTACCACTACCATATTTTACTGTTGGTATAATGTTCTTTTTATGAAATGCAGTGTTCCTTCTACGCCAGATATACTTGGACACACACCTTCCAAAGAGTTCCACTTTTGTCTCATCGGTCCACAGAATGTTGTCCCAAAAGTCTTGGGGATCATCAAGATGTGTTCTGGAGAAATTCAGACGAACTTTGATGTTCTTTTTGCTCAGCAGTGGTTTTCTCCTTGGAACTCTGCCATGCAGGCCATTTTTGCCCAGTCTTTTCCTGATGGTGGAGGCATGAACGCTGACCTTAACTGAGGCAAGTGAGGCCTGCAGTTCTTTGGACAGTGTTGTGGGGTCTTTTGTGACCTCTTGGATGAGTTGTTGCTGCGCTCTTGGGGTAATTTTGGGCGGCCGGCCACTCCTGGGAAGGTTCACCACTGTTCCATGTCTTCGCCATTTGTGTATAATGGCTCTCACTGTGGTTCGCTGGATTCCCAAAGCTTTGGAAATGGCTTTATAACCCTTTCCAGACTGATAGATCTCAATTACTTTCTTTCTCAATTGTTCCTGAATTTCTTTGGGTCTCGGCATGATGTGTAGCTTTTAAGGATCTTCTGGTGGACCTTACTGTGTCAAGCAGCTCCTATTTAAGTGATGCCTTGATTGTGAACAGGTGTGGCAATAATCAGGCCTGGGTGTGGCTAGAGAAATTGAACTCAGGTGTGGACAACCACAGTTATAGTATGTTTTAACAAGGGGGGCAATCACTTTTTCACACAGGGCCATGATGGTTTGGATTTTTTTTCACCTTTAATAATAAACACCTTCATTTACAAATTGCATTTTGTGTTTACTTGTGTTGTCCTTGACTATTGTTTAAATTGGTTTGATGTTCCCGAAACACTTAAGTGTGACAAACATGCAAAGGAACAGGAAATGAGGAAGGGGGCAAACACTTTTTCACACCACTGTAGTTCGATTACGTAAATGTAGAAAAAATAAATAAATAATAATAACATGGCTGCCTCCAGTAACAGCGCAAGTAAGTATGGATTCCACGATTCCAACAACACGTTGAGAAAAAGGCTTGGACACAGTCTTCTAGAGTGTAGGAGTATTTTACTCTTAATACCTACAACATGTGGTAGTCTGTGGACTTTGTAAAATGATCCCCGAGTCAGGATAACAGCAGCTAACCACTCTAAGTTCTGCTCACCTATGCCTCTCCAGCTGCTCTTGTAGCTCACCCGTATACAGTATGTCCTGCTCTGCCTTGAGTGTGAGGTAAACTGTGCTGCGTCTCCCCCCGTCTGTAGCACTGCCTTCGATAACAGGCCAGATTGTTTCTGATATCTCATGAGTCCTTTATAACGTCAACGGCCCATGTGTTAAAAAATTGTCTGGTTTAAAATGGTCAGGCTCTTAATTCCCTTAGAAAGGCGAGAGAAAAATTAAAAAGTTTTTACTGTTTTGTTTTTTTTAAGTTTTTATATTTGTATATTCTTCCTGAAAGTTACTCCAAATGTTAATAAGAAAACCTTGACTGTTAATCAAGAGCTTATTCTTTATTTTACCTACTACTGTTAAAAAAAGCAAATACAGGCTACTCTTTTTGCACTTCTTTACTTTTAAGTTTTTTATTTTTGTATTCCTCCTGAAAGTAATTTATTTTGTTGGATGGATCGCCTACACCTGGCTTCAGGTTTAAACTTGTTTTACAGTGCAGTGTTAAACAAGTTTAATAAAGATTTGAACCTTATTGAAATTTTTGTGGAAATTAATTAGTAAATAATTGAGCAATGGGAAAATAATCGGCAGTCAAAGAATTAATCAGTAGATTGGTTGATTAATCGTTTAAAAAAATAATTGGGACAGCCCTACTCATGACATCTTATTGAAATAAGGATAGCAGGATGTCTTCTGTATAGTCAGTTAAAAGACAATGGATTAATTTGAATCGCAATGATGCAATTTAAAAACTGAAACAATTTCCTGATGCTTGGAAAAATTTCTAATATATGAGTAATAATGTTTATCATAAATCTAATTTATCAACACTTGCCAAGCAAACACATGTACGCTGAGATAAATTTTCCTCCAAAAAGGAATCTTTAGTTAGAGTTTCAGGAGTGATGCGCCTGCATTGCTATTCAAGTTCATTTAATTTGAGTTCTGTGTCTGGCTGTTCCAGGTCCAGTGGTCACCTCATAATGAGACCATACTGGCATCCAGTGGAACAGACCGTCGCCTCAACGTCTGGGACCTCAGGTAAACAACTTAACATCGTACCTCCAATGTCTGTCAAATTTGGCTGTGTCGCTTTGCAGCTCCATAGCAGTTGTGAGAGATGTTCCCCTGCCAATCTAGCCAGTGTGGTCATGTCCACCGGCCTGTGAACAGAACGTCTCCCCAATGTAATTGTGGGGTTAGTCATACTGTGACTTTGTTTGGTACCAAGTTTAACTCTGGCTGTTTTTTGTGTGTGTAGTAAAATCGGGGAAGAGCAGTCACCAGAAGATGCAGAGGATGGCCCCCCCGAGCTACTGGTGAGTCTTATTGAAGCCTGCTGAACTTTGAAACCTGAGATTCCCTTTTATTGGTAACATCAGCACTTTATCGTAATAATGAAAATTATTGTCTGTTTCTTCTATTCGCTAGTTTATCCATGGAGGCCACACAGCCAAGATCTCTGACTTCTCCTGGAACCCCAACGAGCCCTGGGTCATCTGCTCGGTGTCTGAAGACAACATTATGCAAGTCTGGCAGATGGTAAGAGGGCTGAGACCACATTTCATTAACGCATTTTTACTATGGACAGGCAGAGAACACAATTCCTTCTAAGGGCGGAGCATTCTCCCTCAAAGACAATATAGAATGTGATGAATTTTGGAGCAACACGTTTAGGTCACAGGCAGCAGGCGACTCTGCTCCCAGGATCCCATGTCTCGCACCAAAACTACATGTGGATCAACGCAGGCAACAATGAATTTTCAGGGAAAAGTCGTGTGATGGGAAGTTCCATGCATTTACAGCTAGCGACTGCAAAGAGAAAATCTCAGTCAAGATGATTTTTGATATATCATTTGGAGTGATTCAGTGAGGGCAAAGTGAGGAGACAAAAAACATCTGTTTTTTTCTGTAACACTGTTCTGTGATAGATATCAGAAAAGCTCATAGTTAGGCATGTAGGGGTGTTTTCTTAAAATTCCTAAAATTTGGCACTTTACAAGCCCTGAGTTAGTTAATCTACTGACTTGTAAATACATTGAACAACCTGGCGGTATGTGGCAGAATGAATGACACTGCTTCTCTTGATAGGCTGAGAACATCTACAATGATGAAGATCCAGAGGGTTCGACAGACCCTGAAGCCACAGCGTAACTCTTCCGCCTGCTGTGTCTCAACCTACAACCTCATCACAATCTGCCAAACTGCCACCTCTGTACTTCCATGCAGCTACTTTTTCCCATTATCCTTTCTCTACCGTGGGACAACGATGCTGTAAACCACTGCAAATACAAGAAAGACAATAATCATGTAATCTCTTTTTGAATACTTGCAGTGAAGAACTCTTTAAAACTGAGTAACTTATTTCCAGAAGAATCTCACCTTTGTTTTTCGCACTGAGTATAAAAGATATATTTTTGTAATCAAATTGGCTCTCCCTTGAATACTGAAATGTTTTAGCAAATGCTTTTTCAATAATGACAAATTATTTTCTAGATCCTAAGATGGTGATCTTACTGTAAGCCCACAACAAACTCCCTCTGCACATGTTGGATAAAAAGCTAAATGCAGTTTAGCTTTTTGACAAGATGCCTAACAGTAACAGTTGCTCTGACTTTGGTAGAGGTTGTTTGCAGGCTAGCTTTTGGTCCTGTAAAACGTCTCATATGTGCTTCAGTCGGGTCAACACCTAATTGTCCTGGACGCTGATTTTCGCACCAGCTTCTTCTGAATGAATTTACAATAAATAAAATCAGTTTGAAATTTGTGGTCCCACCTCCCCTTACCTTAGTTATATATTAATCTTTAATCATTGTCGTGATATAGATTAGTGGTTGAACTTTTTCTATGTTCAATATTTTGTATTTGTACAGTGAGTGCATTCTTAATAAAATGTTTCATTGGTCTGCTGGGTCAACGTTTCTCAATATGAATGGGTTACTTACACATTTTTTAATAGGATTGGTGCCTTGGAAGTCAACAACCCTACATAATCCTTTTAGTGAAAGTCGGTTTTGCCTCATGACACTTTGCATGGACCTTTTATGTGTCTGGTGTGACATCATGCTGTGCTTTCCTAAATTCACTCTCACCCAATTACTTGGTCCCACTGTTTAGTTCTTCAGCCATGTTGTCCTTATAAGTACATGAACTCTTCTCAGCGCTTCATGCAGAGACATTAACTTGTCAGTCGCAGTTGGGTTACAGCGAACACAAAGCCTTTATTCATAACAAAAACCTTTCTACAAGCTGCAGTCTAGTTATAAAAAAAACATGTCAATTTTAGTTGTTTAACAACAGCATGACTCTTGTGTGTATAAAGTGCATTAATTGAAACATGGAGTTCACTACGTTGCAGATAAAACAGTCAGTTGGTTAACTTACAGAACTCAGTTTTTTTATTTAAAGAACATACAATCATGTTTTCTCATTGTCACAGTTATGGTCCTTAATGGCAGCCCTGTAAGAAAAAGTATTTATTAGAGGTATAATTAAATCAAAGTATAATACGGTATAGATAGACAAATCTTACCTGAAAATTAGTAGTTGTTTGGTTAGGCTGTCTCTCAGATCCTCTATCTCTTTGGTTTTTCTTTTCTGGATCTTTAGCTCTGTCTTCAGCTCTCTGCTTCTGTCCTCCAGACAGTAGACTGTCTCCTGTAAGAATGACATAGTTTTTTTTTACTGTATTATATCGGGTGACCCTCCCTTTTTCTTATACTTAGTTCATTTTCTTAAATTTATCTTTCTTTACATCTTCCTTGCCCATTTTACACCGATCCCTTACCCCTGCCATATTGCTTACCTTGTACTGCCCCACATCCTCTCTCCTCTGTAGAGAAATTAGTTTGAGTTTCTCCTCCAAGCAAGCCCTCTGGAGATTCAGCTTTTGGATCTCCTCCTTTAGGGGTCTCAGTTGGGCCTTCAGTTCTTTGGCCTGCTCTTTGGCTTTCACCAGTGCTCCAGCTGTTGCCTCCCTTCTCTTCAGCAATGTGAGCAAAATGGGTTCATACCTGGCCAAGACAACCATTAAAAGTTTGAGAATTTAATGAAAAGAACAATTTAATTAGACACTAAAGGTCCATGTAAAATTTAAGAAAAACAGAATAATTATTATTTAGTCAGGGACAACCAGTACTAGACAGTGTCAGCACCTGTCCTCCAGTGCTTTCAGCCCACCCTGCAGATACTGCTGAATGTCCCCACAGGAGTGCCTCCTGCACTGGGTCAGCTGGTCCTGGGTGTTGGAGGTGTGACTGGAGTGCTGGGCATGAAGCTCTGCTTGTAGGTTTAAGAGCTGTTGTTGTTGAGCCACCCTGAGCTGGGAGCCTTCTTCTGTCAGCTGGAGCACCAGCGACTGCAGCTTCTCCTGGAAGATACGAAGAAAGAGATGTTTACGTTGATGTTAGATGTTGAGATCTTCCACTGAAATGGGATGCACAGATAAAGATTTTTCCTGAGGAGTTTCTTACCTCTTCTCTCTTTAGAAACTCCACCTCTCTGTGCTGGGTGTTCATGGCAGCCTGGTTGTGAGCACAGTCCCTAGCCATGGCGAACAGTCTCCTCTTCAGCTTTCTAAGCTCCTCGTGCAGGCCCTGTCTTTCCAGATTTATCTTCCACAGCATCTTCTCCTCCTCTGCTCTCTCCTCCCTAAGGCTTTGAATCTCTTTCTTCCTCTCCTCTCTTCTCCCCTCTTCCTCCCTCTTCAGTGCGCTCATCAGCTCTGCCACTTTTCTATCAATTTGCTCTTCTGTCTCCTCTTCATTGCTCCCCTCTGCCTCCTCTCTGTCTTTATTCCCTCTCAACTCCAGCACCTCCTTCAGCAGTTCCTTTCTCCTTTTTTCTAACCGCTTTACCTCCTCTATGCACTCCTCCATATGAGAACCTAGTGCGCGTAGTTCATTCATGCAAAATCCCAGATCACTGGTTTCCATCTTGAGCTCCTGAGTCTCTTCAGCTGGCAATTCGGTGTTATCTGTTTCAATCTTAGTTATGTCATCCTTTGCATTTGCACCTTCATTAGTAGACATACAGGTATATCTTGTCTTTGTTGCCTCACAGTACATCTGATCATTTTCTGTACTATATAATGGCATTGATGGCCCTGGAAACCTGATCTCAGAATCAAGACCCCGCTGGTCTTTCGATTCCAGTGTTTCCATTGAGAAGCCACCCATGTTGTCACAACTTAGCAGAGGATTCTGCTGGCTTCCATTTGTTGCTGAACCCAGTGTTTCCTCATTTCTGCTTTCCCTGGGAACTTCCTCTCCTCCCGCATGTTGACCAACCCAGGTTTCTAATTGCATTGGCTGGGTCTCCATCTTCATTGGCTGTCCTTGCTGTACGGGAACCAGTGTTGTACCCCCATAAAGATGTGGAGTCTTACTAATGTGTACATATTCTTGGCTTGCATCTGTAGGCCAGCCTTGGGGCTCAAAGTCCATCCCAGATTCTTCCATACAGCTCTCAAGCATGGCCAACATCCCCAATAGTTGACCCTCGTACTCCACCATGGTGTCACTCAGTTTGTTTCCCGCTGAAGTGAGAGGCATTTCGTTTTGACAAGAATCTTCTGTGGTCACTCCATGACTGGTAATGATGGGGCCCAAGTCTTGAGAATGGCCTTGTGTTGGCTGGTTTTCTGTTCCAGCCCCATCCATATGTATGTCAATGTAACTTGTTGAAAGATATGCTTGGGGAGAAATACTTGTTTCTCCACAGCTCTCCATTACATCTTCCTCTTTGCTGTGGCTATGAGTTGACTCACTCAGGCTTGTTTCATTGTAAGTTGCTGAGAAGTGAGAACCAAAGGGGATACCAGTGAGCTCCTCACAGCTTTTCAGTAAGTTATCCATCTCCTGTAAGTATGGCTTAATTAAAGCTGATTGATTTAGCTGTGTTCCTGTGAAAGTGAGTCCAGATTGTGCTGTGTTGCATTCTCTTTGTTCCATTAAGTTTCTGTCTGGATCCGCATCCTCTTCCTTAATGAAGAGAGGCTCAAACCCAGTAGATGAAATGTTATTGTCCTCCATTGGTTTAGCCTAGTTCTTGTAGCCACTTCCGATGTAGAAGTCTCCTTTATATCCGTCTCATCCCTTGACAAAAGCACATTAATATGTTAGACAACCTAGTTAAAGCATATTAAGCTAGATAGCTGTATTTGTCGGCAGTCGTGTTGCATGCCACAAATACAAGGCCTGGCCTGCACTGATGACATGCCAGCAGTGGAGTTGGGTTAATATTTTGGCCAGATGTCTGTAAGCTATGCCGATATCATTAGCACATGTAGACATGTGGAAGGTGGTCAAGGGGGCAATTTTAGCAAATGGTATGCTACTAGCAGCTGTCCTGCAAAGCTACACGCCCCAGGGAGCAACTGACTGCTTGGCAATGATCAGACACACACCTCAAACAAACATTGCATTCACATAAAAACTGCAACACTACTTATATAAACACATACAAATGGCTTTCGTCTGAAGCTCCAACAAGTGGCATTACATAGATTACATTAGAGAGCGTATTATCATAACATGTCATTGTGCCAATGGATGGGTAACTGCATTCTCTCCTAGTGAATGATGTAGCTGTAATTTCACTCTTTGAGGTGTTTGCCAATACTGGCCAGAGACTCACAGAGTGTAAATTGATCAAAGTGACCCAATACGTTCATTGGCAGAGATTAGTTATGTAGAAAGGGCATTGAAGACAATTTTAACATTCATTTGATACCTGCCGTTTCCTCTCCAAACCTCCTCAACCAAAGTTTGAAACGCATCTTTAGCATTTGTATTAAACAATGTCAGATCAGAAAAAATAATATGAGTACTGAAATCTACATGACTGGACAATGTTTTGCAATGCATGACTAACTAAAGCCCTGGGGAAGACATGATAGTCACCAGCTGTCTTGCTGCAAGCCAGGCATGGCCACAAAACACCACCTCTACCACCCAAATACAGCACTGGCCTACATTTGAGAGCATTCTGAACACTTAGTTTTCATCTGTTTGGAGTTAGTTATTTGGAAGTTGGGAGTAGCAGGAATGGTAAGTTTTTGGATTTTCTTTAGGGACTTTCATTCAAATTTGAACAACATCAATTACACAAATCATCATATGTAAACATGTAATATAATAGTACTTACGTCTGTGTGTATGCTTGCTTTTGCCCTTATGCAGTCTCCTCAGGACGAATTTACTAGAAATCAGTTGCGGTTCAAACGACAAAGCAAAGTGAGTGGCAAAGAGTGAGAGGCAAAGAGTGAGCGGGAGCAGTATGTGCAAATAAAGAAGGGGGGGGGCTGAAGACAGTTGACCCAGCCTCCTCTCTCTCTCAGTCAGTGTGCTGCTATGTGTGACCATGACTACCTCAGTTCTGTTTAGGTTTATTAATAAACACTGGGCTGGGCAAAAGAGGAGCCACAGCCGGCAGTATCAACCCGAGAAGCACAAAGGATTTGCCTAAATGGCCCTCTAAGAATTATACTTAAAACCTGGTAGCCATGTGTAGTTTATAACCAGTTTGTCTAATTTTATATTTCCAAGATATGAAAGGACCTAACAACAACCTCCGAAAACTTGCATTTTCATGACTCAAGTCAAGTCATGTGTGACGTTGTTGATGTACCAAGAGTAATTTGTCACAGTAGTTTCAGATTAATTAAAGGTGTAACTGCAATAGAAAGCACAATCAAATAAAGACCTGGGTAAATCTTTCATTAGTACTTTTTGCATCAGCAGCACACAGACTAGTTGTACCTCTATAATGCCGGAGTGACTGGTGGAGTTACAGCTTGTGTGTGTGTGTGAGTGTGTGTGTGAGTGTTAATGATGAAAGAGAACATAGCTCCAGGATTCCAACGTGCCTCCTCATTATCAAGTCTTTAAATAGCACCCCTAAATTTACTGTCACTTCCCACGGGAGCATTGGGTTCGCCTGAACTTGTGACCCCAACAATGGACCACAGGTGGTCTTCTGTAGGCTGAAGAGAGGGCAGACAGGATGAAGCAGGACTATCAAAGACATGAAAAGATGTTGCAGCTGTAGAAGAAAGGAATAATGGAGATGATGAAAGCTCCTGAAATGCTTTTTTACTCCCAAAACTGACCTTTTTAGGCAATGTTTTGCCTTAATTTTCATATTTCCTACCTTACATTAAACACTATTTTTGATTATTTCTTAATACATAGGGTCACATATTATAGTCAAATGCCACTAGATGGCCTCACAGTTTAATTTTACCTCTGTGATCCTAAGGTTAACTTAAAGGGAAGTGTTGAGTTTTAAACTTTGAACAGTCGGTTTAGTTTCAACCTCAACCCATTCTTACTGTAGGTTTTTCTATGAATGCAGAAATTAATGAAATGGTCATGATTGAACTATAAATACAAGATTAAAGCACTAATATTGTCGCTCTTGTATTTTAACAAGATTAGATGACAGACATCACCTTAATCCGGTGGATAACTGCATACTTTTGTCTATCTTGTCTATCTAAGATTAATTACTGTAAATCCAACTTTAGAGTACTTACATGACCCTTTGAACTAAATAAACCTTTATATGAAGGTAACACCCTATAAAATAATGACAGTAATTCCTTTGAGATTTTGATTCCGTGTTTCCATGAAATATGTCATCCCTTGTGCTAAATAAAATATGTAATGTTTATGTAATTCCTCCTTGTTGACCACTGTAACTGTGTTTTGGCAAGCCTAAGCTTTTGGAAGAGAGTTGGTAATTTACATAAGGTTATGTCCAGAGATTAACTGTTGCAACACACTGTTCAACCCTGTTGTGCTAATGCACACCCACACAGCCACTGGGATTGAGAGAGAGACTTGAGAGTCTCCCTCACTTGCCTGCTATAAAAATCATCATCTTTTCAGTCTCTTTCTATCATTTCCTCTTAGAGGATGGGGAGTTCAGCTGTGTGTGTGTGTGTGTGTGTGTGTGTGTGTGTGTGTGTGTGTGTGTGTGTGTGTGTGTGTGTGTGTGTGTGCGTGTGTGTGTGTGTGGGTGGGTGGGTGTAGAGTAGGACAAGGAGGAAACTAAATATTTAAGGGGGCGTTGTGGTTGAGGACTGAATGTCCCACTGAGATAGACCATATGCTGGACATTAACTTGGACTGGTCTGTTAGAGTTACTGTCCAAACTTACCAGAACATCCTGTCAGTGTGTCCTCCTCTTCCTCATTGAAATATGAAAATATTCTACAGCCATAAGTCTACAGCCATACATTCACATTTATAAAAATGCAAGGTGTGCCATCAACTAGATTTTTACTACTTTTTTCCAAAAAAGTCCATAGTCCAGAACAATTCATTGTGCATGTTCTGCTCTCCATATAAACATGAACAGCACGTTCTGCTGCTCTCCATCCCCTAATCTGTCTCACAAACAGAAGTAAGGCATCACTATCCAGATAAAGCTGCATCAATATTTGTTTTTATTTTCCTGGGTCACTAGTTTCCTTTGGTATATTGTGGATATGTGGAACATACAGGGTCTCTTACATTTACAATGTTTAAATGTTTAACCTTATTGCCATTTTGAGCTGGCAGCACAGTATTTCTTGGCTTAAAATTGGACTTTGGTGGAGAACCACCTGTGCAGAACAGCATGCAATGTATTATTTACTAAAATCTGTTCTGGGATCATCTGTTTTAGTGTGTTTTGACTGGTGGACACATTAAGTCAAGTGCATCTTCATAGTACATATTCCATTCAAAACAAAATGTGCATTTGGTCTATTTGCAATAAAAACGTTTTTCCAAGAATAGTTTGGGGAAATGAACCATTGCGTTTCCTATGCGTGGTTCCATTCTGGTTGCACTCATGGTTTTACTCAATTTAGGTGGTCTCACCACATTCCACCTTCAGGGATTTAAGATTTTTCATGGTCTGATTTAAAACACAAGTAAGGTTAAAACATTGCTGCTAAATAGTAGTAATAAAAAATCAAATAGTGCACATCTAACACTCAAAAAAACATTGTAGTGTTATTTAGAGATGATTTGACTAAGGAGACAATCCAGCTATCACAGTTTACGTTGTGTATTTTTGAGACAAAATGGTTGCAAATAATATATGACCTAAAATATGACCACCAGCCTGCATGTACAGCTAAAAATAGTAGCAGCCACTGCATCCAACGTGCATTGTTTCTTATGGATTCATTACGTTTGCATATAGTAATCCATAATGATGGAAAACAATAACAAACTGAAATATTCAAAAATGCCAAAAAGAAAAGTATCAAGACTTAACAATACACATATGTGCTATGCATCAGTGGGAACAACAACATCTGTATATTTTGAAAACAGGCCAACTAAACAGTGAGTGCTGAATTTAATATACAGGAATAATCAAAGAAGGACAAGTTTGTACATCATTTCAGATCAGATAGTGGTAAACATTTTCTTTACAGGAAGGGCACCTTAACTAATTATTGTGGTTTATTGCTCTTTCGATTCTCTCAGTTGGTCTGGGGTTTTGAACTGATGAAACACTTTTCAGAACTCTTTGTTCTCTCACTTTGTTGTTCCCTGTTGTCTGTCATGTCTTACATCATAAAGCATTGTCACTATGGCTAAGTGTGTTTTAATGACTGTGACCTTATGGTGTTTATTTTAAAGAGAGTGCCTCTGCTACATCATTGTCAGCAGCCATCTTCTAACTGTTGTCAGCCACCCAGTTGGCTTTTCATGGTCTTAAGGGATCACTTAATATAATGAAGTAGGGGCCCTATATCCTTCTTCAGTGTCTTTTCCACTGTTCTGGATTAAGAATATCCTCTATGGAAAGATGACAGTTATGCTTACCCTTAAAAAGACACAGCAGCTACAGCTTGTTCCCACAGCACTTTGATTAGCTTTTTTTTTATCTCACCCAAAACTCCTTTCAAACTAGGCTACTTCTCTTTGAAATCACAATGTAGTCTTTGTCATTTCAGTGTGGGGACAGAGCTATTACATCAACCTTTTCTGGTAATTGGAGAGAAAGAAATTAGATCACACTTTTAGTCAGTGAGGATCATACTGCTGGTGATAGACTTTATCTACAGAGTGAACAGTGTCAACAATTAAACCATTAGGAGATATTTAATGTTATGAAATCTTTAACTGTACAGACTTGGTTTACATCTGTGTATTTGGGTTTATTTATGTGTTAAACAGGCTGTTTGTGGTTGTGTAGCTATAGCTCCTAGTTCAAGAATTGATTTACTGTACTGATGTATTGTTCTTGTCAACCAGCTTGGTGCAAACTGAAATACCTAACAACTATTTGACAGATGAAGATGAAATTTCGTACAGGTATCCATGGTGCCCAGAGGACAGATCCTTCTAACTTTGTGATCCCTTGACTGATCCCGTAACGCCATTAACAGGTTTTAAGATAGGTTTTTGACTTATTGTGTGAAATATCTAGCACCACCATGAGGATGACATGTTTGGTTTAGAGTGAAATGTCTTGACAACTATTAAATGGGTTACCATGACATATGGTATAGACATTCATGTCTGATTACATAAATTGGAATCACTGATAATGCTTTAATTCCTAATCTAGCACCATCATCAGACTAAAAAGTCCAATATTAACCAAATACCTGCAAAACAAATGACATTCTCATCAGCCTCAACTGATTTTAGCACTACTTACTGCACCAAATTAGCATGGTAACAAACTATCTAAGATGTGTTAGCATTTAGCTCAACACATTTTGCCAAAGTACAGCCTCACAGAGCTCCTAGCATGGCTGTAGACTCATGGTCTTGTTTCAACATTACTATACGTGGATCTAACTTGGTTCCAGTGAGTACAACATATTATCCACCACAGTAGTCAGTATAAATTGTAGAATTCCTCTAGTCTTACTCCTCTCTCTCCAGTAGAGGCTCACCCAGCTCTCGCTGGTGCCACTTTTAGCACAGTCATCCAATATAAAGGCTTTAAAGACACTGTTCACCTGAAGCTTGCTCTAAACCCAAATATATTAGGCCTCGATGTAAAGTTAATGCTGTTACTGCTATGAGTCATTGGCTAGTGTGTGTGTGTGTGTGTTTGTGTGTAGTATGTGTAGATGTGTCCTTTTAAGATGATTAATATAGTGTGATGTAAATGTTAGTTTGAGGTATTACAGTAAATATTAAGATTGCTGCCTATAATAAAACGTTTTTTTTGAGTTTTCAAAAGTTAACAAAGTTTCTTGCACACTCCCAAAAGCCTTTGAGTAAAAATATGTTCTCAATCCCTGTTATTTTCAGAAATTGTTTCACCAGAGAGAATCCTCACTCTGTTTTCAGTTCTCTTAATTAGATGGTGTGTGTGCCAATCCTGTTATTTTAATAAAGATTTGACAGAGATCACCTCAGGTTTCCTGGCTGTGACGTCAGTGCCTCATTTAAACGACCCCCCGGAGAGAGTGAAAACAGGCAGATTGCTCCTCTGCAAAAGGAGAGAGGGAGAGACAAAGAAAGAAAGAAAGTGCAAAGGCTGGATGGATGGAAACTTGTGTGCTGTTTTTGTCCAGTCCCAAACAACCCAGCAGCAACCACACCCTCTCAGGAATTCCTGCTGCAAAAATATTTCATGTCATGTTTTTAAAAGAGCAGTTCACCCTTACATGTTCAATGCTTTCTTACTTGAAAAGCCTCATTGATGCATAAAAGGATTTATATGGAACAAATTGCCACTATTCATTACTGCACCATGGTAAAACCACAGATGACCAAATATTCAACAATAATGTGCCACATTGATTAGTAGTTTTGATAGTCAAATATTCAACTATTCTGTAAAACCCCTAGTGCAAGGTAATTGTATAAATAGTAGGGCTGTAATGATAAACCAAACTTTGGTTCGATTCGGTTCACGATTTTTGACCCAAGATTCGATACAAACCTCGATTTTTTTGTCTTTTTCTTTTTTTTGTGGGGGGGGTCATAATACAACATTTTTTCTACCACATGGCATCGTTTTGTCATTGATTACATCCCATTTTGCAACACAATAATACAACAGATACCTTATTTACTGCTATTGATTGATTTCAATGTTGATCGATCCAACACCAAAGATTCTATTGTACCTTAAAATAAAGTTTCCAAAATCGTTTCAGTGGTTCATTAACTTGTTGGAATGAGACATAAGAATAATGGTAACAATTCCCCTCCCAAGCTGTAGGGGGAACAAAGAGGAAAAGTGCTTTGGTGCCTACTGTAAAGGTGCTGGTTGACAAGTAGCTAATGTAATTGTTGGTAAGATTACGACACCGTCCAACATGCTCATTTATATTTAGTATGATTGTTTTGACCACGGTTAACAAATCTGTGCTAGCTAACCCACAAATTCATCAGTAACGTTAACTGTATAGATAGATGACTAATCTAATGGTAACTTAGCTAGCTAGCACACCTCTGTCTTCTGCCTCAGTCTCCCGGCGCTGCAAGGCTTCAGTCGGGATGAGAGCTGACGACAGCCCCAGGGACACATCCACAGCCATCCACTATCATTACAGCCCCGGGGACACATCCACAGTCAGCCCCCAGCCAGCTAGCAACCATCCACTATCATTACAGCCCCGGGGACACATCCACAGTCAGCCCCCAGCCAGCTAGCAACCATCCACTATCATTACAGCCCGGGGACACATCCACAGTCAGCCCCCAGCCAGCTAGAACCCATCCACTATCATTACAACCCGGGGACACATCCACAGTCAGCCCCCAGCCAGCCAGCTCCACTATCATTACAACCCCGGGGACACATCCACAGTCAGCCCCCAGCCAGCTAGCAACCATCCACTATCATTACAGCCCCGGGGACACATCCACAGTCAGCCCCCAGCCAGCTAGCAACCATCCACTATCATTACAACCCCGGGACACATCCACAGTCAGCCCCCAGCCAGCTAGCAACCATCCACTATCATTCAACCCCCGGGACACATCCCAGTCAGCCCCCAGCCAGAAGCAACCATCCACTATCATTACAACCCCGGGGACACATCCACAGTCAGCCCCCAGCCAGCTAGCAACCATCCACTATCATTACAACCCCGGGGACACATCCACAGTCAGCCCCCAGCCAGCTAGCAACCATCCACTATCATTACAACCCGGGGACACATCCACAGTCAGCCCCCAGCCAGCTAGCAACCATCCACTATCATTACAACCCCGGGGACACATCCACAGTCAGCCCCCAGCCAGCTAGCAACCATCCACTATCATTACAGCCCCGGGGACACATCCACAGTCAGCCCCCAGCCAGCTAGCACCCATCCACTATCATTACAGCCCCGGGGACACATCCACAGTCAGCCCCCAGCCAGCTAGCAACCCATCCACTATCATTACAACCCCGGGGACACATCCACAGTCAGCCCCCAGCCAGCTAGCAACCATCCCGGTCAACACTTAACTCCTGTGCTAAGGACGCTAACGGCAGTTTACTTAACCGCCAGGAAAAAGACCCAGACACCTGAGTCAAACAGCGGTCACTCATAACGTTACACCTCCGTTAGAGTTACCGGTGCCCCTCTTCCACTTTTAGCCGTCTATACAGTTAGCTAAATTTACCAGACAAAATCGGAATAAGGCACCAAACTAACTAGTAAGTTAAAGATGTGGTAGCACTGGATCTGGATGAGAAGGATAACTCTGGGAGTTGGAAAGGGTGTGTTGCACTTCTGCCTTCTCCCACCGCGACACACTTTCGTGGAGTGTTCCATATCGTTACAGCCCTAATAAATAGTGTAAAATAGTTATGGAAAAAGATGGAAAAAAGGATTAATATAAAGCTAATCAATGAGAACACATTTTACACAACAAAAGGAAGATATATATATATATATATACAGTGAGGAAAATATGTATTTAAACACCCTGCTATTTTGCAAGTTCTCCCACTTAGAAATCATGGAGGGGTCTGAAATTGTCATCGTAGGTGTATGTCCACTGTGAGAGACATAATCTAAAAAGAAAATCCAGAAATCACAATGTATGATTTTTTAACTATTTATTTGCATGATACAGCTGCAAATAAGTATTTAAACACCTGTCTATCAGCTACAATTCTGACCTTCAAAGACCTGTTAGTCTGCCTTCAAAATGTCCACCTCCACTCCATTTATTATCCTGAATTAGATGCACCTGTTTGAGGTCGGTAGCTGCATAAAGACACCTGTCCACCCCCATACAATCAGTAGGAATCCAACTACTAACATGGCCAAAACCAAAGAGCTGTCTAAAGACACTAGAGACAAAATTGTACACCTCCACAAGGCTGGAAAGGGCTACGGGGAAATGTCCAAGCAGCTTGGTGAAAAAAGTCCACTGTTGGAGCAATCATTAGAAAATGGAAGAAGCTAAACATGACTGTCAATCTCCCTCGGACTGGGGCTCCATGCAAGATCTCACCTCGTGGGGTCTCAATTATCCTAAGAAAGGTGAGAAATCAGCCCAGAACAACACGGGAGGAGCTGGTCAATGACCTGAAAAGAGCTGGGACCACCGTTTCCAAGGTTACTGTTGGTAATACACTAAGACGTCATGGTTTGAAATCATGCATGGCACGGAATGTTCCCCTGCTTAAACCAGCACATGTCAAGGCCCGTCTTAAGTTTGCCAATGACCATTTGGATGATCCAAAGGAGTCATGGGAGAAAGTCATGTGGTCAGATGAGACCAAAATAAAACTTTTTGGTCATAATTCCACTAACCATGTTTGAGGAGGAAGAAGAATGATGAGTACCATCCCAAGATCACCATCCCCACTGTGAAGCATGGGGGGTGGTAGCATCATGCTTTGGGGGTGTTTTTCTGCACATGGGACAGGGCGACTGCACTGTATTAAGGAGAGGATGACCGGGGCCATGTATTGGGAGATTTTGGGGAACAACCTCCTTCCCTCAGTTAGAGCATTGAAGATGGGTCGAGGTTGGGTCTTCCAACATGACAATGACCCGAAGCACACAACCAGGAGAACCAATGAGTGGCTCTGTAAGAAGCAGATCAAGGTCCTGGAGTGGCCTAGCCAGTCTCCAGACTTAAACCCAATGGAGAATCTTTGGAAGGAGCTCAAACTCCGTGTTTTTCAGCGACAGCCCAGAAACCTGACTGATCTAGAGAAGATCTGTGTGGAGGAGTGGGCCAAAATCCCTTCTGCAGTGTGTCAAACCTGGTGAAAAACTACAGGAAACGTTTGACCTCTGTAATTGCAAACAAAGGCTACTATACCAAATATTAACATTGATTTTCTCAGGTGTTCAAATACTTATTTGCAGCCTTATCATACAAATAAATAGTTAAAAAATCATACATTGTGGTTTCTCTCTCACAGTGGACATGCACCTACGATGACAATTTCAGACCCCTCCATGATTTCTAAGTGGGAGAACTTGCAAAATAGCAGGGTGTTCAAATACTTATTTTCCTCACTGTATATATATATATATATATATAGACAGAGAGAGAGTGAGATTTATTTGATGAATCTTATATGGAGTCACTAACATTTACCAATCCTAACTTTAGCCAATGTTCTTGCCAATCTCTAAATAAAATTATTTGAACCACTCCCCCCCCATCCCGTGTGATGGTGTTTTAAGCCTCCAACGTGTCCTTCCAAGCAGCCCTGCGACTATTGACATCAAGGCACCTAACTCTAACCTTCACCCTAACCATAGCCTAATCGACTTCATGGCACCTAACCATTGCCTAATCCTAGTGCAGCGCTGCCTGGAAGGAGACGTTGGGGCTTAAAACACTGATAAATCTTTGTCCCCTAAGGGATCCTAAGTGATAATAGCTAAAAAGAAAAGTAAACAATTTCAAACTGCAGTCCAAACCAAAAAAATCAAAAACAAGGTTGTTCAATGTTCTCTACCCAGATATTTCTGCATGGTTTTCATTTGAGTAAATTGTGTGTATAAGTCTGTGTGTGTATCTTCAGGTGCGTATGAATTGTTGGCCAGGTGGCTTTGTATACTGCCAGTTTGTTTTGGCTCTGAACACTCTGAGAAATACATTACTGTCCACTTTGCAGACAGCTTCACTCTGAACATCGGACACATAGGGCTTTGTATGTTTGCTCTGACTTGGTTTTATTTTTTAAACTTTTAGTAAAAACATAAGATCCAGTGTACATGGTCATGGACAATTTATAACATCTATTGGCCCTTTTATTTAATTTATGTCTCTGTATGTATGTCCAGGAAGGGTCATGTCAACTTAAAGGAGAATTCCCGGTCAATTTCAATACGTAGCTCTGTTGTTTGTAAATTTGGAGTGCTGCCAATAGAGAGAAAAACTAAAACAATCGGTGCCGCATCCACTGTGTTATCCCCTGTTAGCATTAGCACCCAACAGGCTTAAACAAGGAAAGTTTTAAACCTGTTTTTAGCCTCTAAACATGTTCAAAATGTCATCACAAGTTCCTATCCATGTGCAGTGCTTTCTTCTGAGTGAACACAGTGATTCTGACTACAGTAGATGTGACAGAAAGGCAGAAAAGTGTCTTAATCCATACCTCTGCTTCTTTCCTATTTTTTCAGTGAAGTCTACACTCGTTAATTGATTGAACTCTTACAATCCAATATTCCAACATTTATTTTTTTCCAGAAAAAAAACAATTTGCCATTGTTGTGTCCTTAGTAATGACTACGTAGAAACAGGCTGTAACCTGACACCACAGTGGAGCAAGGAGCACTGCACTTCAAGAGTTCAAGAGCAATCAACATGGGCGTAGATAACTAAGCAACAGTAGGCTCTTGAACTTTTGACCTGCTGCAGCCAGCTGCTCTGCTTTCCTGGCTCCACTGTGGTGTCAGGTTACAGCCTGTTTCTACATAGTCATTACTAAGGACATAACAATGGCAATTTTTTTTGTGTGGAATAAATACATTTTGGAATATTGAATTGTATGATCAACAATCGACTAGTGTGGACTTCAGGAAGTAAACAGAGGTATGGATTAACACAACCTTTAATGCCTTTCTGTCACATCTACTGCAGTCAGATTTGCTGTGTTCCCCTCGGAAGGAATCACTGCACATGGGTAGGCACTTGTAATGACATTTTGAACATGTTTAGAGGCTAAAAACATGTTTAAAACTTGCCCTGTTTAAGCACGTTGGGTGCTAACTCTAGCAGGAGGACAACACGGTGTAGGCAGTACCAATTGTTGTTGGTTTTCTCGCTACTGACAGTACTCAACCCAACATAGCTCCTTTAATGCAAGAAACATCAGCGGGCCAGCTTCAACTCGTCCAGGCAGAAGCAAAACTTGATTGGCTAATAAAATTTGATGGATGGATGGCTTATGGGGTTGCAAAGCTGATCTATGACTGGGTTACACACATGGATATCTGACCCATCTCCTTAAGATAGTATCAGACAGATAGAACCACTGATCTAGGGTTGACATCAAAATTCCATTTCTCCAGTTTCTCCATTAAATCACAGCTTTCAAAGTACTAGAGCATAAAAAACGTGTGGTTAGAGGCCTTATTAAAGCAGCAGTTATCAAGAAGAACTCATTAGTGACAGCACTATATATGGTTTAAAATATGGCCACGTATGTTTCATCTGTTTTTGGATTATAGGTATGTTGAGTAATTTGTCTGACTTTGCAATTTATTTCCATAGATTGAATAACACACCTGTCCTTTGGAATGACAGAGTGGTAGCTTTAATAGTCACATACGGCAGTGTTTGTAAGGATATTGCTTTATTTCCCTGTAGAAACTACAGCTAGTAAGAAAATGACCCTCCTTTAGTCTAATTATCTCGGTTGTCTGGCTCTTGGACAGAATTGTTCCCTATGGCACCATAAAAGAGGCAACAGCCAACTCTTACAACTTCATTTTCAGAATGTTCAACCCTTTTTTTCTCTTTCCTGTCCTCCTGATCTCACACTCTCTAGAGACATGACTCAAAAATATTTTCTCTACTTTCTGCCTGTGAAGGCAATATAACATACACCATCCTGCTCTTACAGCCTTATAACCTAGTCTTTTTGTGTCTCCATTGTAGCCAGGTCAGAGGAATGTGGTAGGGACAGTGAGTGGCTATCCCTACCACCAAGGGAAACATGTCTGGACAGGGAAACTTAAGTGCAGTGGGGTCGAAGCATTGCATTTACCTTCTCCTTTACTTTGCACTTTTGAACTACTTTTGTTTATTCCTTTTTTCAACCAGAACTCACTTCCAACAGACACTGTAACATCTATTCTAGTCATAGGCTGGTGAGACAAAGCTGTCTCTGTTGCACAGAGGAATCCCCTTTGTGTGTTTCACAGCTGAGTATCAACCTGGAACCTCTCCCTCTTCTCTCTAAAACTATTATTACATGCCTCGCTTCTCTGTCTGTCCTCATTTCTCTCACCTCTTTCCACCCCTTCTATCCTGGACATTATGGTGGGCTGTGGAATGTAACTTTAGAGAGTTTAAAAAAAAGAATTAGTTTCAGTATTGTATGGTGTTAGAGGAATGGACATAGAGAACCAGTTGGGGCAGAAAGAATGTGTCTGTGGCCGGACAAAGACAGGTTGGGAATGATAATGCTGGTCCGAGAGAGCTGGGCTTATCCCAACCGGCAGTATGGATTTCCTGCCTACAATCTTCTTTCAGTCATATCTAACACAATCACATACACTAGAAAGTTCATGGTGCTGTTATTACTGTGTTCAGTCCCAAGACCTCAAATGTTCTTAACCGTAACTGCTCCAGTAATATTTTTTAGTTTTTTAGTCGTTTTATAACAGCTGTATAACAGCTGTATTTGTACACTTTCATGCAAAGATATAATATGTAGAATCTTCACATCAAAATGTCTAAAAATGACTAGACCTACTTTACATATTTTGTTGATTTGTGTACTTACATTATCCAAAATGTTTCCAACAACGTTAAGACTCCTTAGTTGCTTGTCCATGTGTCATATCCTCTTTGGTCATTCATCAGGGTTGTAGTTGTCATAAATTTACTTTTTATTAGAGCTGGCTAGAAAAAAAATCTATGTTTGGTTAAAATTATCGAGTAAATGTCTTTAGTTTTCATCTTTATCAATGTCTTTCATAGAGCAAATAACATTATTCTTTCCGACCGTGACATTTCCCGTAGACGTGTATAGTTTTCAACTGGGAACTCAGACATTCTATGTAAAATTGAACACAACAAACAACGTAGTCCGTGGCCCCTCGCCTGGCATCATGGCGGTACCGAAAGTCGAAGAAAGCGTCAGAGTCCTATTTGATGATGACTGTGTCAGATAAAAGCAAATGCCTTGCAGTGTAAGGTGGTAAAATATGAAAGTATCCTATCGCCTATAACTTATTCCAGAAATAACTTGTTTCCATGACCATCTGTCTTCCAAACAAAAGTATTAGAATTTTCTTTTCTTTTTTGTGATAAAATCTTTATTTTTATATTCACAAAAAATAATAATGTAAACACAACATTCACGAACAGTTACAAACAACACACTGGGACATAAGAACGCGTCCCAGGACCTAAAAAATCTCAAAGGGGTAAAACGGGAGGGAGGGAGACAAAACAACACGTGCAGAAACAGACACACACACAGACAGACACAAGACAAGGGACCAATCACACACACAAACAAAGGCTACAGCATTGCCTTCAAGGACTCAGCAATGCTGTGCCAAGTCTCCAAAGTCTTCCCTGGGGCTCCACCCACACAAGACGTAGAGAGTTCCATGTACGTGACATCCAAAAAACAAAGGATCCATGAACGAACAGATAAGTCAGGAGGTGGCTTCCAACGGGTTGCAATCATCTTCTTAGCAGCTGGAAGTCCAGTACGTTTTGAGCTTTGGAAAGCTGAAAGGTTGACAGGTCATTCATAATCAAAACATTACAGTAACAGGCACAGTAACATTAATCAAGGTGGACATTTTGGATGCAGTATTGTCCCAGAACTGACCAACAGGAGAGCACTCCCAGAACATATGAAGAAATACACCTTGTGCTATAATTAGGCAGAAAGTGCATAAAGGGCTGTGCAAGTTGTACATCTTCACGGGGGTGAGATATGTCCTATGTATGAAATTGTAGTGAATCTGCTGATGATCGGATTGCGGGATACTTCTGGAATGTAAGACCAAATATTATGCCAGTCGAGAGCGGGGTCTGGGCAATCGCGTGCCCAGATCCTCTCAATAGGAAGGGCAGAGCGGTCAGATATCACCAAGAACTGATAAAGCCTAGACACCATACCACAGCTTTTAGGCTGCACAGTAAATAACTTCCGCATATGATGGATGGGCCTCTGCCAGGGGACACCATATGTCTTGAGTGCCGACCCTAACTGAAGGTAAAAGAAAAAAGAGGAACCTGACAGACCGGAAAACCGTGTAAGTCAGAAAAAGCCAACAAGCCAACCTCACCAAAATTGTCTTTTAGACAATGACCTCCCCTTTGTTCCCATTGTGGAGCTGTTATTGGCCTCCCACCAATCAGGAGTGCTGTATTATTGAATAATGGGGGAAAGCGTGCCAGTTACAAGCTATATGTCAGTATGTTTCAGCTAATCTTCAAGTTTTGATAAGATGGGAGATAATGGTGCCAAAGCGTAGCTGGCGCTGTTTGTTCAAAATATTGGCAAAAAAAACGTCATGGAGTGACCAAGGCTCTGTCATAGCACAGAAATAATGTTTACTGATATAATGTAACTGAAAGGCCACCATCCTCTCTCCTCCTCTGTAAAGTAGACATCTTAAGTCGAGGCCGCTTACCTTTAAAGATAAATTTGGATACCGCTGATTGAAATTTACGCCAATAACCAGCAAGAGGGGAGAGAGATAGCATAGAGCTCACAAAATTGACCCTGGGTAAAACATTTTAACCATTGAGATATGGACTTGAATAAACATGGGAAGGCCCATCCATTTTTCCATATCTTTCAAAACACTGTTCAGAGCAATAAAATAGTTATGTTTAATGATCTGGTTTAAGCAGGGACCTCAAATCCTAAATTTAAACTGCTTAACAATTGGGATGTCGGCAGAGATGGTTGAGTTGCGGGCAGAATCATTTAAATGAAGTAGTGCAGACTTTGACCAGTTCATTTTTAAAGACTGATAAGCTTCCATCCATACTCCTCGTATAATGATAGAAGGTGAGAAAGAGATTGAGATGGGTTCTCTAAAAAAAAAAAAAAAAAAAACATTGTCTGCAAATAATGAGAGATGATGCTGTGTACTACGAATGCATATTGGTGACACCATAATCGATTGGCAAATAGCTTGAGACAGCAGCTCTAGAGAGAGGACAAAGCCTGGTGATTTTCCTTTTTGCATATTCTGTACTGCCAGTCTTCATTCTTCAATAGAAATGAGTTTGTCCAACCTAGCTGATTCCTGATTTAACCAGCTGTCACAGTGAGATTCATCCAACGTAACCTCTGATTCATACAGATTGGAATAAAATGTCTGATTTATTTAATTTGACAAGGTTAGTTGTAATATTCCCATCTGAAGATTTAATAGCGGGAATGTCCGCAAAATAGTCACTGGATCTTAATCTCATAGCGAGAAGGTGACTAGGTCTAGCACCCTGAAAGTAATAGCGCTTTCTTGCTCTATAGGATAATTCAGATTTCTGTTTCAGAATGTTGTTTATTTCCTTCTTGACTAATGATCGTTTTAAAGCTATCTGGTCAGAATTTTTTTTTTTGTAACAGTGAGTCTAGTCTGGTGAACTCTGTTTTAAGGTATTGCAGCTTCAGTGACGTAGCTTTGTGCACAGAGAATAAAAGTATGGTATTGCTTCCAATAAAACCCTTTATTGCGTCCCACAATATCCTGGGGTCTTCTACAGAGCCAACATTAATTTCTGCAAGTATCTGGAATTCTGCTATAAACTGAGTGATATAGGATTAATTTTTCACTAAAGAAGTATTGAAGCGCCATCTAACTGCATGTTGAGACAATTGGCTAATTGTGGTGCTGCAAAGCACCCCTTTATGGTCAGATTATGCCATTGGAAGTAACAGCGCTTTATCAATTTAATGAAATAATTAGGGGATGCAAAAATAAAATCTATCTTGGAAAAGAATTTGTGTCTACCTGAGAAAAAGGAATAGTCGCCAGGTGGGATCTAATGGCTAAACGGCCAGTGTCTACCTGCAGTAAATTAGTCTCCTGTAATAATGCAATGTCAACATTTCTCTTCCTTAGTAAACCCAGAGTGCTGGCTCGTTTATGAAGAGCATTCAGTCAACACAATTCCAAACCAAAAATGAAAGATCACCCATTATCAAAAAAGCTGTGTTCTAAATCAATGTGTGTGGATGTGGATATTGCTACTGCCTTTCATTTCGCATCCAAAGTGCATCCAAAGTTAAGTCCCTCAATACACAAAACATGTAAAACACATAACAACAACAGACGAGACATTGATATAGAAGGGAGAAAAGGGGAGGGAAACATAACCAGAGAGGCTAACTAGGTCTGTGATCAAGATTGGATACGGGGCAGCAAAAATGGAACACCCATACACACCTGGTTGCAACAGCAACTGGTTCCACACTAAATTAACTTAGATTAAATACATTTTCCGTCAACAGAAACAAAAAACACAAAACACCTTGGAAAGGAAACTCTAGCCTAGCAGTGTCCCAGCTAACCTATGGAGAGTAGACTATATTAAGCTAGGTCGACATAGCATTCAGAAACACAGTCTCTGTAATTATATCAGACAACAGGGTGACAAAATCAGGACACGTTAAGGGAACAAGACAAACCAATGATCCATGTTCATGTTATTTCTAAAGAAACAAAGCGAATTTTCCGGCCCTGGATGATGAGCGGAGAGCTCTGCGGAGCTTGTAGGATCGCCTAACTGGTTGTGTAGTGGAGGACGTTGAAAATCAATGTGCGATTAGTAGTGATGTTCTTCTTTGGGCTATCACTGTAAATTTGGTGGGCTCTCATAATCTCTATCTAAACATCTGCTAGATTTGGGAACCACTAAGGCAGTGAGCGTGAGAGATACTGGACAGCATTAGCACCTTCTAGCTCCTCTTTCAGCCCAACGATGCGGATGTTTCATCTCCAGTTTCTGTCCTCCATGTCTGCTAGCTTCACTTCCAGCTCCCGAAAAGCATAGCCATGGTTGTCAAGAATACTTGTGTTGCTTTTCACAGTGTTTTTTAGGTTTACATCAGATCTAATAGAGCCAAGGCTTGCAGTCAGAGATGCTAGCTGAGAATGGATAGCAGTTAGCTTATTGTTGTTGTCGATTGCCATCTGTTGAATCTGAGAAAAGCGTGGCTCAAGGTAGCTTTTCTCTTTCTCCAGCAATGCCTCTGCAATTGCATCTGTATCACCGCTTTGGACATTGGGCACCATCTCTCCCCAGCCGATCACGTGACTCCCCAAGTATTAGCATTTTCATGACAGATTCTTTTTTTCTAGCAGGACTATGGCCTATGAAGGAATTTGGGCGTGCATGTAAACATGGCCGGCAACAGTTAAGCTAGAAAAGTAGAGATGGAAGAGAAAAGAGACCGAGGTAAACAGAGTAGGGGATGATTAGTTAGACATTCCCCAGTAGGCTCAGAGTGTTCTGGCGGTTAATGATTTTGTACCTCTTACTGAAAAGGTACAGACACTCTGCAGCTCCCTCGCAGACATGCAGAGGATGGCTGTTTTCGATGTATCACCATGGAAACTGTTAAGCATGAGTGAACTAAACTATGACTCATTTTAAAGCCCCCACCCCACACACACGCGCGCGCACACACACACACGCGCACACACACACACATCGTATGGATTCACCCAACACTCACACACAGCAACCTCATCACACAGGAGGGAAAGCAAATTAACCTTTAATGATTTTTAACAATGATTTTGACACGATATTTCCTCCCGATATAAGAATCCACTGTTGGTTGAAGGTGATCCTTACAACTCTCCATAATGTTTGCTCATGAGATTCAGCAAGAGGCTGCTGACTAGCATTGAAAGTACTGTATGTGATCTACTTGATGAATGAAGGCCATTAAGGTTGCTGCATATGCGAACCATACTGACAGTGATACTGTATCCTTAGGTCATGCGCCAGAATTAGCCCAGGAATTTCAACAGGCAGGTAATTTAGCTGCCTCATCACAGGAACTAAATGAAGACAGTGACCCACAGCTCACTGTTATTGGATCAAGCACACATTGTGAATGTGTTATGCAATATTAAGTACGTATTATATTGCAAATATACACTTATTTTTCCATGATAGGCTCAGTCTTGATGCAAATGAAAATCTGAATGGAAAATTATTTTCAACCCATTAGTAATAGCAGATGGTGGCTTTAGCTCACAGGTTAGAAAAGCAAATCTTCAGACCAGCTAGAGACGTGATTTATGTGTGAAGGGTAGGGTTTTATTTATTTTTATTGTAGCCAGTGAAAGCTAAAACCGAAGAAAGAACAGGGCAGTATTATTATTATTATTATTATTATTATTATAATACTTTGCATGGCTATGTATTACATCTTTAGAAATTTCTACTGGATCTCTGCTCTAATTAAGTTTACTGCTCTATTTACGAGTCTTTAGTTAAGTTTTCTCCTGTGATGTAGGTTGTTTGTGTTGGTTACAGGGGCAGGAGAGGTGGCTGGGGTTTTTGTCAGTTCTTTGTGGTTTCTGAAAGAGGTCAAGGGCAGTCATATGTCAGATCAACTAGTGCTCTTTTAAGTTCTGGTTATATATCAAGACAACAAGAGAACCTACAACAGGATAGCATACATGTTCAGTCTACTGTCCTTGGATAAAGATATTACAATACTACAAGGAGATACTGTGCTGTCCCATTAACATAGATTATACCCTAAATTGAATGAAGGCTCTTGTTGCTAATTGACAAATTGTATTGTAGACTGTAGTCACAGCCATGTCTCAGTTTGTTCTCTGTGGCTGTGACACCTCCTCCTCAAACTCCTGCTTCCCCTTCCTAACCCCAGTGGGTCTCCTCTGCATTCAAACCAGATAAGCCAGTCCCGGGACACAAACATATCCACTCCACCCACTTATGTTCTGACAAGTGTCTACCCCCACCCACACACATACAGTGATGTCAGCTTGTCTCATCCCCACCACAGTGCAATTTGAAACTCACTTCCAAATTCAGTGGTAGAGCTTGTATGTTGAGCTTGAGTACAGCTGGTTAACACTTAAAGTTAACTGGCACCTTGTGACTCGCCTCACCTGTTTGGCTAATTTTGTATGTGTGTTTGTGTATGTGTGTGTGTGTGGGGGGGGGCATCAGGTTGTCACCTTTCTACACAGTGACAGGAAAGAGCCACTCCCTCTTACCTGCAGAAACACTGTTGAACCTCTTCACCTTTGCCGGGCCACCTTCCAACAACGGACTGCTCAGCAGTTTCCCAGGAAACTTTGTCATCTTATATGTATATCCTTTTAAATATAATTTTTGATCAAAATATTACACTTGTCTTCTCTTGTCTCTTATGTCTTGTGTTTTAGATCAGAGTAATATATATATATATATATATATATATATATATATATATATATATATATATATATATATATATATATATATATATATATTTTCTTTCTGAGCTGCTGTGATGCTTTGTGTCCCAGGGGTTTCCCTCCAGAGGAAGACTGGGGTGACTGCACCTGAACCCTGGAAAAGAGGCTTGGAGAATGGACAAAAAGAAAAAGCCTACAGCAGGATAATAAACTCCTAATGACTTATGCAGCTTAAGTGAAGGACTCAATATTGAAGCGAAGATGCTAACTACCAGTTGTTTGGAACGTGAGGAGAAGCAGCTTGTGCTAAAATGGTGGAGCTAACTCCCAACTGTGTGAGGTGGGAGGAGAGGCTGGTTCTCATACAGAGGGAGGGACTCAGTGAGCATGGAGCTTCATTCACTCTGCTGAAATCACACACACACACACACATGCTCCGCGAAGCTGTTCTCAGGCTGAAAGAAAAGAGAGGAGCGAAAGAGAGGACCGAACGCTGTCTGAGTAAGTTGTATACAGTAATGTCCTGTCTTACAGCCAATATTTTGTGTTGTTTGTTAATGTGACAGAGGAAGCAGATGATGTGCATGTGTTCATCTATGTTCTTTAAATGTGTTTCATATATTGTAGTTAAGTAAGCATTCTGGCAAGTATTTTTTCCACTGCTAGTTTTATTGAATTGAACTTCTTTCTCTTCTCTAACTCACCCATACACACTTTTCTGCTGATGTGAACCACATGTTATGCACACACACACACTCCACACACTCCCTGGGGCTTTTCTTCTACATACACGAAAATGAGAGAATAGAAAAAAGGGGGAGTAGGCGAACGAGTGGAGGGAAAGTAGGACAATGTGGGAATGCTCTTGATACATTAACAGATGCATATATTTTCCTGTTCTAACCTATGATTTTATTTTCATTTCAGTTGTTTAATAACTCTATCTAAGTTTGACTTAGTTCCCTTAATCTCCCTATTCTAAGGAAATCTGCTCTTTTTCGTGTTTCTCTTGCTGTCTCACCTCACTCTGTCCTCCCTCTTTGGGTTTAATTTTTTATCAGATTTTTTCTGTTTTTCCATCTCTCTCTCTCTCTCTCTCTCTCTCATCCTGTTCATCTCAATGTTATCCCAGGTGGTGACAGACAGGAAAAACAGAGACACTGATTAAGTTCAAAGTGGGCCAAAGTGGTTCATCAAACCCTGGAGAGCAGGGAGGTTTTAGATCCTGTGACCTGTTCCCAATAGAAGACTCACTGATCCAGGTGGAGGTACCAGGCCTTAGCTCCCAGGACCAACCTCCAGGATGTCCCGGAGGCGGTCTACAGGGGACCTTGTGCCCAGGGACATCACTGAGATCTTAGCCCGGGAGGCGAGGGTTCAGCGTGGGCAGAAGAAGCAGGGTAGCTCCCTGGGGCAAGCCTTCAGCTGGTTAAAAGGGAGCCAGAGGAAGAAAAGCCTCAGCAATAGGCTGAACCGAACTGGTATTGGTGTAACGGATGCTAAACTGGGATTTCAGAATCATGAACCTGCAAAAGGTGAGTAGGTCAAGACTTTAAACATAACCCTTTTTTAATTTGAGGTGTATAGCTGGTGCTTTTATAGAGAATTACAATACATAAGACATATATTTGCCTACTACATCACTGAAAATGGCCCCCGAGTAAACATCAAGACATTTGTTTGACCATCAAAGGCTCATGAAAAGTTAAGTTGAAGGAAACAAATCCAGTAGAGGAGGATTTGTATTTGTATTTGTATTGAACTAATACAATTATTAATCTGGGATGTTACAAATGCTGTGCTAATCAATATTTTTACTTTAACAATAGATCAAATGATGTGTAATGTGAAAGCTGTCGCTCATAGTGACGAACCCACAGAGAATTGTTACCCCTCCCCACACAGTATCTCCCAGCTCTACTGAGTATTTATTGTCTTTCAGCTAATTGTTTTGGTTTTATGGCCCGCAACTTTACTCTTTTGGCTCACTCTCTCCGCTCTCATGAACCTCAATTTCAGCCACAGCAGGCAGTTTTTTTCCAGCAAACTCTGATAAAACATTTAGCAGCTGAATGGTTATGTTGCCCTGCGTCTGCTGGTAAATTAAAATGTACAAGCATTAGCTAATTTTTGGCATTACTGGGTAAGGTTATAAACATGATGTCAGTGTTGTGTTTGCAGCTTGTTGTGCTATCCAAACAAATCCAAAAATTCCCTGATTGTAGGTTTAAGAGAAAACCTTTTTAAGCTGTGAAAGAAACTTTTTTCAAACCAGGAAATTTATTTTGCTCATCAGTAAAATTAACAATGATAACAATAAGAGTCTTTTTACTGGATGCACTGTCTCTAGTGCACTGAGGTCCCTGTCAGGATGGCTATTGCTTGTCACGGTTCAGTTTAGTTGTGGATCAAAGTTTTTAAGCAACGGTTTGCTTGTTTGACAGCTCTACTGTCTTATTCGGTCCTGTTTTGTCATGATGCCACGATCACAGACGGTGTCGTCATGATGATATTTTGGAGAAATGTGTTGACTTTTGGATTAAGTCGGAAAGGTTGTAGGGATTTTGTTATCGTCAAGACATCAGTCTGTACATATTTAACTTGGCAAAAGTGACACGAACATACACACGTAGACTGACACGGGCTAATCCCTCTTTCTGTTTACTGATGCGTTTGCTTGGTCGGCAGCACAGAGCTTAACCACAGTCCCCGTTTCCTGTTTTTGTTCAACTACCAAAGCAATGCCTTTCTCTTTTGTCATTGTGTATGTGTGTGTGTGTGTGTGTGTTTATTATCCAACAACTCTTGGAGATCCAGATTCACAGTCTTTCAGACCTTGTTTGGTCTTTTGTGGTTTTTGTGCTTGTTCCGCCAAAAAAGTACTTCCATGATCCCATATTGTTCCTTACATTGTGCTTTTCTAAGGTCCTTGGAGAACAATGAATACTGGAAGGGTAACAGACAGTGACTCCATTTGAAACCAAAGATTAACTAGTAGTAGGGCTAATAATTCCCCAGCAGAAGATGTGGTCATAGGCTGATGGTAAGAATCTGTGGGAACCATATTTCTTTGGCATTTTGTCTCAGGGATTTTCTGATTAGAAGACATAAGCGGATGCCCAAGCATGTCCAAGAAACAGATCGCAGACAAGGGTCCAAATGTAACTGCAGACACTTGCAGACACTATGAGTTAGAAAGTTGTATTTAGGAGAGAAAATCAGTGACATTAGAAAAGCAAAAAACTGAAAGTTCTTTTGTGTTAATTCCTACAATATTCCAAAATGCAGCTGTGAATAATTGCCATCAACATACACAGGTGGTCTGTAGCCTTATATCACCAGCAAGAACAGCTGGTACATTCTGTCTCACCTGTGTGTGTAAGCAAATTGTTAGGTTTGAGTTGTCTTGTCTTCTTTGGCATTTTGTCTCGTACAGAGAGAGTGAGGAAGTCTGTCTTCCCACCAGTACATAATTGGCGCGTTGCATCTTTACTATTCTCTTACTGCGGTTCATTTTCCCTGAAACCGCTGGGTGACTTTACCTTCAAACTAAGACTCACACACATCATCATAGGCCACTTGATCTAGGCCACTGATGTACTACAATACTTGCAATCCATACATTTTATTAGTTAATTTTGACGTTAACCAAGCAACTGGATTCACTTAATAATACAAGTTTCTATTTGACACAAGCTGTTTAAGCAGTGACCTGTTCTATCCTATCTTAATACTAGTGTCATTATCCAAGTCATTTCAGCTGTTGTTGACTCTTTCAACAAAATCTCCTGAACCAGTGACTGCATTTAGATACTAGAAGGGCACTCGGAGAACGCAGATCTCCTCCAAGGCCATTCTTTATCTCGCAATGTTAACGAAAGTGCAACATAGTTTGTGTATCCACTCCCTGATTTGATCCGCTATAAAATTCAATGAGTTCTTTAATGGCCAATGCAACACCCTTCCACCAAGTTTCATGAACATCAGGCTAGTAATCAACTCAGTCAGTTGACATGAGTAACATCATAAAATGACCCCCTAATTGCTACTTAGTAACATTTTTGCACAATGCAATGCCCTCAGAAATTCCCACAAGGAGCAAAATAAATTAGACAATGTATTGCCCTTCCTCAAATGATAACAGATCTTAATCACAGTTGTGCAATGTCTACACCAGTGATGCAAATTGATAATGCTTCATACGTGAATATCATAAGAAATATAGGAAAATACAGGAAACAACTTTAGATGCATGCATGTTTTGGTTCAAATGACAACAGAACCCCCAAAAAGAGATACACTGACTCTATCATTCTCTGGTGAGAATGTAACTCTATAATATGTTGGTATTTGGTCTGCTGTTGGTGGGTTTACATTGGCTGGGTCATCCCTGCATGACTGACTCAGATCTGCTCATCTGTGATCCAGAGCTCTGCAGTCCAGTGCTGACAGAGATTCCTCTCCTATAAAAAAATAACACTCTTTCATGTGCTAAATTCCTGAGAGCCATGCATCTGAGTGGTTTGTGTGTGTGTGCGTGTGTGTGTGTGTGTGTGTGTGTAACACTGTCAAGGTCTCTTAGCGTGCGTGTGTTTGTGCGTGGTAGCCTGGATGCCAGATTGTACCTAGAGTTATGCGATGGAGAGGAGAGATTACAATGTATCACAAAGCCCCATTCAGCCTTGAGAGGACTCTTAGGGAACACTCTCTCAATGCTTTTTTAATTAGAGTGACTTCTCAGCACACACACACACACACACACACACACACACACACACACACACACACACACACACACACACACACACACAGACCTATTTCTCTTTCTCTCCAATTTTTCAGTCTCTTTGCCTATTCATTACTGCATATTACTGTTTTTGATTTGCTTCTCAGAATGCTTAATACCCTCTATTCAGCACTGCTGTGGTGTGTTGGTCTTCACTGCTCATTATTGTGTATACAGCGTGTTTAAAGTTGTGTGTTGACATCTACAGTGCCGAGTGAGGGTGTGTGACCGAGTGCTACCCTGTATCAGAGTGTATCTGTTTGTGTGTCAGCAGCATATTGCTGGGCTTAGGGCGGCGCCAACCCAGCACCAACACTCATTACATCACCTCCACCACACACACACACACACACACACACAAACAGGGCGTATACAGCCCCCACAACTACCTACTTTGTCCATCACAGCCCATCTTCAGCTGCTGGCTGTTAGAGCGCTGATGTAATTTTGTATACGTAATCCCTGGGATTCCACATGTGTGTCCAAGTGTAAAGCCATGTACGTGTGTACAGGTGAGAATACTTAATTGTAGGGATGGTCCAATATCATTTTTTGCTTCCCGATACGATTCTGATACCTGAAGTTGCGTATTGGCCGATACAGAGTACTGATATGATACCAGTGTGTCATATATTTCATTATGTTTTAACAACTGTCTGTATACTACTATCCCTGTATGGATGTGATTTCTATCTTTGCTGTTGGTCTGCCACAGGTTAAACTCCTTTAACATAGATTTACTTTCTTTTTCTTTATTACATGGTATCAGATCGGTGTATAAACTCCAGTACTTCCCGATACCGATACCAGCATTTTTACCGGTACTGGTATCGGAAAATCTTTACTTTATGCAGGCCTTGTAAATCTGTTAGTAATGGAGCCCATTCTTTGCTTGATTTTCTCTATCTGCATGGGTCTGTGTGCGTGGGTGTGTGTGTGTGTGTGGATGCCACATCACAAAACACAGACAGGGTGTGTAGATTCACAAACTATAATGCAGATTACAGACCTAGCACAGTAATTGAAGAGCAAACATCTCATTACATAGAGAACATTGTATACGGCCTTAGCTCTATTACAGGCCCCAGCTCAGGGCTGCTTTAACACAGTTTGACAGGATGAAGGCAGCAAGTGGAGGGCAAAGAAAGGCATGTGGCAGAAAGGGAGGACTGTGAAAGTTTAATGCAACCACACAATGTTCCCTGCAAACATTATTCTCCACTCTCTCACTCACACACACACGCACACACACACTTTGATGAGCGAGGTAATTTTACCTGAGTAAGCAGATACCTCCAAACCTCATCCATCACCGTAGACCTAAAGCCATGCCGGTGAGGTAAACGTCTCCCAGGCAACGGCATTGAGACAGTATACAGTGTGGCAGGCAACAGTACTGTGTGGCAACAATAGGATCCATGTCAGAGTGAAACATTAATTGTCTTTCAGGTTGTGTTTATTGTGAGGATATAGTAAGAGTAGCATGCAGAGATGGTTTGCAGCAGAATGGGAGAATGAAGAGCGGGTGGAGATAACAAAGAAGAAGAATGGAAAAGCGTGATAAGTATTAAGGTCACACAACCCTATGTTTATCAGATTTAATTTCACACACACAAGAAAACCAAAACACATTTATAAATATATTTTCACCATATTTCTTATGAAAACCCATGCAGATAACACAGATACCCTCACATGTACATAGGAATGGGTCACTACAAATACCTGTAATCAACATCCAACGCTGTTTTCCAGAGGTTTTGTTTATGGAATAAGAGCTAATGAGCTGTGTTATAGGACATTGAGTGTGTTTGATGTGGCAGTGAAGCAGCTGGAAGATAACAGTGTGGGTCTGGGGAAGTGGGAGTCTGTATACACAGGGGTATACAACTGAGTTACCCTTAAGACTCTGTGTGTGGCTCCTGTTACATAACTTGTGGAAATAGATACACCTGTTGAATACTGTTTACCTGATCCAGCTGCACGTTCTGTCTTCCTGAATAGACCAGACAATGACAGAGCAACTGAGGAATTCAGTTAGTCTTGAGTAAAAGTGACATTCAGGAACATATATGGTATGTTCTGATGGCTTGGGCTGACTAAAATATCTTGAAACACTGACCACTGTCACTTTCTCTTATCTCTAAAATATTGGTTTCTGGTTTTAGCTGCAGTGCCACAATGATTTATCATCTGACTGGCCTCACAAGCATTAAGCCACATATTTATACTTTGCATGCTGCAGATTCTGTACAAGAACGGTAGCAGCAGTAATTTAGACCTGTAGATGTACAGTACATGCCAATATCATCTCCTACAGACAAAGAAAGTGATAACTACAATAATTTTAATTTGCTTCACCTGCAGTTAATTCAGTGTTATAGAGGTTTTACATTTACTGTAATGCCTGTATCCCCTGTTGGTGAAAGGGCTTATAGGAGGATCTAATGCTGTTCGACCAGCCAACAAGCACTTCTAATGAAGTATTGTGCCAAATTGCATGAAGAAAAAATCTACAGTTAAGATTTTCATGAGAACTTAGTAACTGCAGCTACAACAAAGGAAAACACGTTCACAGGTTAGATTAAAAAAACCTCCAGGTTTGTGTCTGTAGCTGTTGCTCTTGCAGGTCTGTAGAGCTGCAATTGAATTGTTGTGTGCCCTTAGGGTTTATATTGTAATTGCAGTGTCTTGCCACAAGATGGAAGTGATGGGCGGATGATTGCAGATTAACTCAATGTGGGAATTAAGCTGAAAAGAATTGTACTAAGGAGAATATATGACATCACTGCCATATAGGTCAATGTATAGTGGCTGCCAGTATTTTATTTTGCAACTTAAAAACAATGACAAATGTCCCAATTCAGGCCACTAGCCTCAGACCTCCCTGGTCTCGGGTACACGCTCAACAGTAAAAGTACACACAGGAATATTTGAAAGGTAGAGGCCCTGGTGATGGTCACCCTGACAACCACTTTCCCTTACAACTATTCCCTGACAACGGCATTCCTCCACATAAATGGCTTTTGATGTACGCATGCGTATGTGCAAACACACATACACACAGCCTGACTTGATATGATCTCCTTTGAGTTCCCTGCAGCTGTCAAATCCTAAAATCTCTTGACAATGACACACACTTTGATCACAATCATATTTAAATGTATCTAGGGCATGTTTGGCACATTGTATTGCAGCTTGTAGTTGGAGGCTGAGTACAGAGCATCTAACACAGAGACACACATTAACACAGTAGACAGTAGTAGTGAGCTCAGAGTACTCTGCCAGCACAAATGTACTTGGTGTGGTTTTGGTGGGGCTGCATTAGGAGGCAGCTTCTCTCTCTGTGAGCGTTTTATTGCAGATCATTTTACACTTGATGTAAACGCAATGGGAAGCTTGAGTGATATGGTACTCTCACATCTCTCATGCAGCTACATTTACGCTCATAGCATTCTTATTCATATTTGGAAATTCACTGTAACTCCTCCTGCCCTTTGGAAACCAAATCGATTCCTGTTCTAGAAAATGGAACAGGTCAGTGCTCAGTGGTGCAGCTCATTTCCCCTTCCTCACGACTCCCCCAGGCAGTAAATCTGTCATCTTCCAGCAGTTCCTTACACACCAGACAGGTGGGGGATGGAGGGATGGGAAGAAACCTGATCCGGGTGACCATGATGAAAAGTGTGTGGTTTCACTTTCTTGCTCTTCATCATCACACTCCCTCCCTCTCCCTCCATTTTGTTCGTACAAGGGATCTCATTTTCACGTGATATGAGCATCGTGCTACATGCTGATTGTGTTCATGATTGTTCTATTTTTCCATCTGTCTCTCTCTGACCTTGTTCTGGATGACTGCTATCGATCTGCAAGCTCTGGGAGCGGTGTCACTGGAATCTAGTGATGCCAAAGGTCATGACATCATCATTGTGTATGCTGTATATCTTGTCAAGTCATCATGGAATTCAGGAATATTATAAATGTGTTCCTTTTAAAGATGAAGTGAAATGGTAGCAGGCAGAGGGAAACAGAGCATATGGAATGAGGAAGATGATGACTTACCGTAAAATAATTTAGGTAATGTTGCTTTTCTGGTAACCCGCATCATCCCTGTTTCTGAAACTCACCCATCTGGCTCAGCATCTGTATTTCCTCTAAGCATAGCAGGAATGTTCTCATCTCAAAACAAGCTTTGATCATTCTGACCGGTTGACTGGCATATATATTGTGCTCTTTATGTGTGTGTGGTGAGGAATTTCAAAAGGTGCCAGACAAGAGAGCTCAACCTGTGAAGATCACTTGAATTATTGAGCATCCCTCTGCTGTTTTTAGTTTCCACTCATGCTTTTATCCCAGTATTTATTTCATTTTTTTGTTACTCATTCGTACATAAACACCACTAATATATACTAATTTCTGTTTCCATGAGCAGCTGTGTGTGTGTGTGTGTGTGTGTGTGTGTGTGTGTGTGTGTGTGTGCGTTAAGGACTCTGTGTTTTTCGCCGTCAGCACGTTGTATTGACAGGATCTGTCAGCTGTGTTTATAATGGTTAAAATAAAGATGAAGTGATCACTGCTTGCTAAAAGAGGAAATTAGGGGAGACTGAACTGAAGAGGGGCATTAACCACGAGAGGAAGGTGTGTGAATCATTTGATGATTGGGATTATGTGTGTGTATTTGTGTTTTCACCCCTATCCAACACGGAAAATGCTCAGCTGTGTGAATGCTTAGCTCTGGAGCTCAGCGATCACAGAGGCAGAGAGTGGGAGGGGCACACACACACTCACACATTCACAATCACACACACTTGGTAGTGAGCAATATTGGATGCTGCTCCTGCTTCAGCAGCTGGATGTACGGTATTGGAAGTGTGTCAGCGCGAAGAATAGGAATAATTTGAGGGTGTGTTTTGCATGCGGGATCTGTGTGTGTGTGTGTGTGTGTGTGTGTGTGTGTGTGTGTGTGTGTGTGTGTGTGTGTGTGATAGCATGGTATCAGTGGGTCTTAAGCACACATTCACTATACCGTGGTGTGTATGTGTGTCAGCAGGAATTATTTGACCAAAGGGTGCATTCAGGAGCATTATTGAGTGTTTTCATGCTGGAGAGCAAGGGACTTTTTGAAGGTCTTTAGAGAAGGAATACAGATGTAATGTCACAGGACAACAAGATGATAAAGGTCTTTTAAGGGCTTCAGGACTGCCCCAAAATGGGGAACAGTGTCCAGAGGAAGAAGAAAAACTTTTCTGCATCGCTGTCGCCAATCCCCAACTGGGAAAAACCTAAAGGTTTCTGGCTGTCTGGACATCGACACAAACTGAAAACAGGTAAGATCAATGCAATCAGTTGTCAAAAGTATTAAGTGACAATCTGGTTGTTGAAGACTGACTGTTGGAAAAGAAGCCCTTTATTCAGATTAAAATGGGACTTTGAATGTAACCACTTGAGATACATACTGTATGTAGTTGGCTGTGTATGCCTGTGGGTGTGTGGTCATGTGCATGTGAATTAGTTCCTACGGTGAGCTTTTAGATGCAGAGTGACAATAATCCCATGCTGACTTTACCTTAGTCAGCTTCATGGCTTCCTGCTTATTGCACAAGTGTGCAGAAGAGGGTGTGTGTGTTTTTTCTCTTGTTGTTCCGTTGATTTGTTTTTCCTCGTAGTAACAGTGGATTTTAATTGAAGACAGACTCTGGATTGGCCTTTCTTTGGAGCTGTTTTTCCCCAAACCTCCATGTACCTTAATGCCACAGTCAATGTGTGTGTGTGTGTGTGTGTATGTGATCCTGTGCCTCACAGTGGGTATTATTTTATGATTCTGTAAGTTGTTGAGCCAAACCAGTATATACCTGCAGTGGAAAACAGAGCTTAGCCTGTCCTACGCTAATCATTGTCTCTGTTAACAGTCCCTGAAGCAACAAAAAACACCAGACAAACGGGTTTAACACAAGCTCGCACTGACACAGACAGATTGTCTGCCACTGAGATTTGTTAGCACAGAGCTGCTGCATCTTCTGTTTCTCAGGTGGTGCTTGCTGTTTAATGTTTTATGTCATCACTGGGGACTATTTTTAGTCTACCTGTGTTTGTCACATAATCCCACTCTGTCTCTCTTTTGTCTCTTTATTGTTATTATTGACAAAATAATGAACTTTAAGTTTCTGGACACAAGGTTGCTTGTACCAACTCTTGCCTTAAAGCTGCCGTTATCCGTCCTTTTAATGTGAACAATGGATCCAATTACTATGTGTAATGTGAAAGTTTGCTCTTTGTGACGAATCCACAGAGAATTATCTCTAGAGTCGCAACAGTCAACTGTTTTCATCTAAAAGCTCTTTAACAACAACAAATGGCATTTAATGACTAGCTGGTGAACAAAGTGGAGCATTCAGCAGCTAAAGAGCCAGATATTTCATCCAGGAGTTAGTACAGACCGAAACAGAGCTACATGTTGAGTGTATATGCCGTTACATCTGCCAAATGGCCAGAAACCTAGCAACTTAATAAGGTAATAATATGTCAGCGTTGTGTATACAGCTTGTACAAAGTTGCCAAAAAAGCAAATATTGCTGCTTCAGTAAAGGGCGCTTGGAGCCATGCAGTTTAAATGTATACATTTTTTTAGGCTCTATTGTTATTTTGTTTTCATAAACAAAACATTTCTGCAAGCATTTAAACATGCTGATAATGTTGTTTTGGCACGCTTATTACCTTAGCAAAGACTGTCACCTGGCTCAGTAGGCCTATACACCCAAAAGAAACCATTTTATGCACAATTATTTCTTTATTTTTTATTTAACCAGGAAAAAATCCCATTGAGGTTCAGAATCTCTTTTACAAGGGAGTCCTGGCCAAGGCAACAGCATCAAAGTCTCAACAACAAACAGCAAACAACAGACTTAATGCAAAACAGAAATATTACCAATTACCAATGTCAATTGAAACTGATGCAAGCCTATCCACTATTTATATCAGCCTACTGGTTTCTATCCAAATGCAAACAATAATGTACCAAAAAAAAAGTCAGTGTGGCAACGGTTTGATGAAATATGTCCACTGTTGCAACACTGTCTTCTTCGAGCAGATATTTTGAAAGTAATTTGTGAAAAAAAGACGTTTGATGAACAGATGCTGATGGAACAATGTGTCCACTGCAAACCACTTGCCTCTTTTGTTTTCACGGCTGTAATGGTTATGTGGCCATTAGTTGGAGTTGGTGCATTAAAATATTACCAAATGCATCTGCTTGTGTCATTAGATAGCAGGAAATATGATCAGCACTAGCTGGAGCCAAACAGCAATCATAATCAGACCATGACCAATGAATCCTTGAAAGACTTTAATTTTTCTTGTGGGTGTGTTTTCTATTGCAGTTAGACTTTCAGATGAGAGAAATGCAACAGTTTCATATTGTAGCTTGTATTATGAAAGAAAAAAGTTTCATTCATAATTGTCTTGAGAATTCTATTCAGCCTTCAGCGCATCTTGTGTTTTACTAATATGATTGAAATTGGTCCCCAATGCTACCAATTTCCATGGTAATGTCGGACCCTACTGAACCCTCTGTGTTAAAGAAACACGGCGACTTATTGGGACTTTAGCTTCACCGTATCCCCCAGAGTTACCCCCTAATTCCACAGACAGTGATCGGCTCCGCTGCGTATCTGCTCCGTGCTCTGCCATCCGTCAATACCCACCAGGTCAGCAGTTACTTCTGTCAACAAAACCAATGTGAATAGCTAGCTAGTAGTGAACAACACTGGTGATCGTGGCTGACTTTGAGGAATTGTCAAATTATTTTTACTTGGTATCAAACCAAGATCCAGAACCATGTCTTTTTGAGCCATAATACACAGACGAGGTGTTACACATTTTGGAAGCTGATAGACAAAATGTTGAACAGACTGAGGTTGAGGAACACCGACTGGTGGTGGAAATGTGGAATCCAATTCATTAGCTATGTCATGGTTTTGTTCTTGTGTCAAGTTTCTGCTTTAGCTGGTTTCATGTTTTCTGTTTGTTTTCATGGATTTCCTGTTTTATTTTAAAATCCACTGTTTGTCTTAATTCACTTCACTTGTCTTCCTGCCTTTGTCTACTTTACGAACACTTACTGTAGCTGCAGGGGATCCATTTTGTCTGGGTTGTACTATTGATGGAACGACCGTATCCTTTAGCACACATTTGATGATCCGTGTGGCTAATTCCATTTTTTCATAATAATCATCCTCAGTGAAATGTTCTAAGCAAACACAATGGTTCTTGAAGGTGGCTACAGGTGTATTTGGATCCATATCAAGAGCAAGTATAGCCATAGATTCAGTGGTCAGCGTTTTTGGTTTGGAATTCTATGAAACATTGTGATATTACCTGGTCTCCCCTGTTTATTGCTGCAGCTCTTTACAATACAGCGAACACCTATGATTATAAACTATGCTTTTAATATTTAGTAATTGTTGACTCTATTACTCCAACTCAGAGAAAACTCCACGACCGGGCTTCTCAGGTGCGGCGAGCAAATCAATCTGCCCAAGTAACAGAAGTACCAGTGCTTTGCCTTTCTGAGAATATAGTTCCCGGTTAGTATGCAGTTAGAATATGGCTGTGTCTCATGTGACCTTGATATTTGTACACCCTGTGACTGACAAAATAACGGCAACATGTTCCTATTTACGTTTATGTTGTGATTTGTATAGTTATTTGGAGCAGTAGCTAGTTGGAATCAGTTATCTGCAGGATCTTTGCTAGGCTAAGCTAATGCTGGGGACGTCAGACTTAGAGTCAGAGTTACAGCACGCACGGAGATGAGAAGGGTATGTATCGACTTGTCTAACTCTGGGGGATATGGTGGCTAAGTCCCAATAAGTTGGCGTGTTCCTTCAAAGGTATGGAGATGCATTGGCTGTCACTAAAACCAGACTGGGAAGTTTCCTATCAAAACATCAAGAAGGCATTTATTTGAGTGTGTGGCCAAAAAGATGGACCACTCATTCTAGATAATGAATATGTGTGCATACAAACACATTGATTTCATTTTCTGTCAGGGTGGTTGATGTCTATGTGGGTGTGTGTGATTGTCGTCTTCTGTTCTTCTGTATTCATAGCCTAATTCCCGGGGAGTTATATAGAAACTTGGGGTGTGAATGCATTCCTACATTCCACCTGATTTCTTACGCATGAGCACCCATCCAGCACTCAAACACACAACTTCTGCAAATGAGGCTCCATTCCTGTTTTTTGAGGTGATTGCAGCTGCTTTTTTTGTTACACAATACTCTAAAATGAAGGCAGATTGAGCAAGAGAAAGGAGGAAATAGTGCATTGTAGTACACAGAATTGTCATTGCGCGTGTTTATGTGCATCTGTTTTGATGCAAAACTCCTCAAAGTTGTTGACTTTATTTATATAACAGTAAAGCATAGCTAATGGATTAAAACCACATTAAATGCAGCATCCACACACAGTGCATGATCTCTCTTTGCTGCGGTGACGCAGGAGATGAACTCAGTGACATCCTAACATGTGCTCCTGAAATATGTGTCACCTTTTTGGTTTTGGAGATGTTCCAAACCAGACACCCTGCCTGTGTCCTTCACAGCTTAGAGGTTGTTTATGTTGGACAATACAACGCACAAGTTAACAGACTGGGAAACGACTGAATGCCACACATGGGGGCACATGCAATTTTCTATATTTTTTCATCCATTAGTGTATTTCTTTCTTCAAACTCTGTTTCACATTGGCTTTCTCTTAGTTGCTTACGAGCTCCTTACACATGAGAATGTTAATGTTATTCTGGGAAGTTAAACCTAAAATGATAATGTTCTGAACTTTTGGTCCTTTTAAAGATTGTTTTTTGGGCATTTCCACCATTAATGGATAGAACATGAAAGGGGAGAGAGAGGGGGAAGAAGAGTTACTGTTCGAGTTGAAACTATCAATTATTAGAACTTTGGAATATGAATTTTGTTTTACCTGGCACCGTCACACTATTGGCTCATCAAAGTATTAGTTATTTAGGCAATATTACATGAAAAGGTGATTAAATTCAGTGATGCAAGCGCCTCCGTCCCGACCACATTACTGTTGTAATGACATTAAACCACACCCTGTCGTAAAATATTGTAATTATGCATACAACGGTTATCAACAAATTAAAGACATGACCAACTATATTGATATTGTGGAGGAATTCACTCTCTAAATAAAAAAGCAACAGACATTTTTGTAGTCCATGCTGAGTCAGACAGATAACTTTAGCTAATGTTAGTTTTGTAGAGATTATGGCATTTCCCCAACTAAATAAACCACACTTGTAAATATAAAGATATAACATTTTTTTTTAAATTCCGATCTTAACAAACTTCACATATATTTTAAAAAGGTGCCATGTCACCAACTGGCACAGCTGATGTGATCCAAACATTTCCAATAACTCCAGAGCATTGTAAAAATAGGACAAACGCAATCAATCCGATGAATCACTTTAGATAAATATGTTGGAGATGCAGTGGTTAAGTTCAAGTTCCTATGTTCCACTGTAGTTGGTGATTTATTTCCATGAATACAAATATTTCAAAAAACATTTTAGATTCAACAAGTTACAATGTATTATTTTAGTGATGAGCACAATGTGTTGTCATGCTGACTTGTTCACGTTCTAAATGTCTAGTTGACCAATCGGATTGATTTGTTGGATCTCTTTGTTGTAGAACGAGTGCATGCTTGCTTTTGTCGGCACACAAGCTGTTTAAAGTCACAATATGGTGTGTAGAGATGAGATGTGGCCAAAGTCACAAAGATGTCTATTCATCTAGTGATGGGAGTGCTGGGACAGTGGCTGCAGTCGACAGGATTAGCTCACTATGAGCTCACTTTACTGTATCCACAGGTGGTCAGTGGGAGCCAGACACACACGCACGCACGCATGCACACACACACACACAGAAACTCTCTGTGCGCTGTCATCCTTTCATTCTTGGGCCTTTGTAAGGTTTCATAAACTTGTTTGATTTAGCTGATGGGCCTCCAGATGTTTCACATTACCTTCTCATTCTGGTCCACTCTGTAGGGAGAAGCTCAGCTGGATTTCACCACAGAACAGTGATGTAGATCAGACGTCAGAATGATCCATCTAATAAACTGTTATCACTGTAAACTTAACATTTGAAGTCTTTGGACATAATCTTTGAAATAACATACCATCTCGGCCCTTGACTTTGCCTAATTCTTTCACACACACACACACACACACACACACACACACACACACACACACACACACACACACACACAACCTCCTTGCTTCCTCTCCTTTATGCTGTTATCTTCCTGACCTTGGATTGTTGGCTGGTTATTTATCTTCCAGCATTCCAACAGGGGAGATATTTGCATGTAGGATTTACACAGACTACCTGCCTTTGACTGTGAAATGAAAATTTGTGTAAAAAGTGTGATTTTGGCACAATGAAGGATTGAGAGGTGAAGTAAAGTGAAAACTGCTGACAGAATTAGGGAGGGAGAATGGAAAGAAGGTGGCTCTTAACTAGAGAATGTAAAGAAGAAGAGAGAAACACGTTGTATAGGGCTGTGTATAATTTTGAGAACAAGGCTGCCAGCAGATTTCCATGCTATTTTCAGAACGACTGTCTTGTGCGGGTTGTAATATTCCATATTCCATTATCCTGCTGGGTAAGGCTCGCCTGAGCCTTTTGATTCCTGTAAGCTGGGCTAAGACGCTCATTTCTTGGTCCTCCTTTGAAGATCCCATTTACTGTGTGCCACTGTCAACGTTGTGGACTCCCTGCAGAGAGCTTAGGCAACACACAGTTGGATAAAGAGAAGATGACTTTTCGTCTCTGCTATCTATCCCTTCTATGCACCACACCATCTCGTCTTTCAGCCCTGATCTTTCATGTTCTGTTGCTGTTTCTCTCTGTGCATCTCATTGCTCTCTTCTGCTTTTCATGCAGGCAAGCAATATGTGCACACCCAGATGAATCTTGAACTCTATTCCCCTTCTTTTAGTTTCTTTTTTTAAGCTGCATTTCCAACCACAGGAGCAAAACAATAGGAAGCCTGATAGTAGTTTTTTTTTAACCAACCTCTGTCTTCTCTCCTGTTTCCCTTTCTTCTCCATCTACAGCTTCCTGATGTGTCTGTGCTTTAGAGTAAGGTCTGTTTAGAGTCAGTGAAAAGGCTTAGTTTGTTTTAGTTGTTGTCATCAATTTTTCACCTGTAACATCATGTTCTGGCCTACCTTCTTCTTCTATTCTAAACTCTCATGCCCTTCATCTGAAGGACATTTTGTTTTCTTTCTCTAAATGAAAGGATGTTATAGGCAGCACGCAGATGTGGTTTGTCTGCATACTCTGCTCCTAAATGTAGCGTGGGAATTGTTTAGTCATTGGATAGCATCTCCAAAGCACGTTAAAGTAAGAAATAGAATAAATCCTTCTGAAGGGCCCCATAACCCAAGTCTCGTGCATTTAAATAAGATAGTTTGCTATGTGAAGATTTGACCCACATTTAACTTAAGCTGCCACTGGGAAATAAATCCTGTTATTTCAGCCATGGTTGGGAGCAGTGTTGGGCTCATTACTTATCTTAAATAGTTAGTACCTAAAGGCAGAAATACATTACCACTTATTGAATACATTTCCCTTCACAATCATCATCTTAATTAAAGCTGCACTAGTCACAATATTTTTATAAACAATGGATGAAATGACTTGTGTACCGTGAAAAGGGTCGCTCGCAGATCTTCTCAGCTCTATGGAGCCTTTTAGCATCTTTCAGCTCATTGTTTTGGTTGTTCAGCTGTCAAACTCTTCTCTTATTAGGCATGTTTCCAGGCAGCTGTTTTCAGTAAAAAAAAAAGTTCAGCTAGACACACACAGTGAACACAGTGGAGGATATAGCAGCTTAAGACCCAGATCTTTATGATGTTTCTATTTAACTTGCTTTCATCAGGTGGTAATAAACACAACAAATAAATGTCTGCTATATATATATTATGAATACAACTTTAAGTTTAAGAAATGCTACTAATACTAATACTTTCAAAAGTAGACATAGATGAGGTGAAATTTAAAGTAACATAACACGTACAATGTTGCTGCTTCAGTGAGTCAGTGATCTCTCTGTCTCCTTTGTCTCCTGTATAAAAGGACTCAGTGTTTGCATTGCTCTGTAATGGGGCTCAGTCCAGTGGCTTCCTGCTTTGCCACCTAAATTGAATTAAATCCTCAGATCATACCATTAAACAGCACGCACACACGCACACACACACAGAGGCCTGTGTGTGACCTTACTTTGTTGTTATTATTTTGAAACTAGAACAAAATCCTCACTTTAGGCTTCATTTTCCATCACCACTGTGTCAAATCTATAGTTTGAAACATGTGACAGGCTTAGCTTAGCATGTCCTGCCCTGTTGATGGAAAAGAAAGCATCATCAAATCTAGGACTACACCTCACTGAAATGAAATTATCTATCAATCAAAATGGCTTTTGCTGGTCATGTCAAAGTGCTCATTTAGAGAGTTTTTTTGACACAGATAAGAAAAGAAACTGGTTTGCTACACTGCGATGATTACATATGTTCTGTCTCTGGTTAGAAAACCGAGACTGAAATCAATATTATTAGATTGATTCGACCAAAAGTCTAAAAGAAATTTTGGACAAATTATATACAGTCAGTGTTGTAATGTAACTAGTACCAATACTTTGTTACTGTACTGAATTTTCACGTATCTGTACTTTACTTCGTTGTTGATTGTTCTGGAAACTTTCACTTTTACTCCACTACTATTCATAAATAAAATGCATACTTTTACTTCATTACATTTCCCCTAAGTATCTTTGTTAATCATTACTTGTACAAATGTTTTTGTTCGTTGGAGTGAAAGAGTCTTCCTCACAAAAATAATAATTCTGTTTTTTTCTTTTTTGATGTCAGACTTTGAAAAAAGAAGGGGTGGAAACCTTAAATGTTCTGATTTACTATAATGAAACCACAATAACGTTCATAATCAATGTTTTTCTTTACTTTTACGTCTAAAAGTTAAGTTCATTTAATATTAGAAATTTACTTTTGATACTTAAGTACAGTACATATCAGATACTTTAAGACTTTTACTCAAGTAATATTCCAAAAGGTGACTTTAATTTCTACCAAAGTCATTTGCTGAACATACTTGTACTTTTACTCAAGTGTTGCTTACAAGTACTTTATACAAGACTTCATACAGTAACCATGACATGCACACAAATGCGCAAAAACACATTTAAGAACAAATTTTGGCCCTGGTTTTACAGACAAAAACAGGAACAAAATCTGTATTTCATTTGTGTTTCCACCTTAAAGGTACACAGTGTATGTATACACTATAGTGTATATCATGTCAATCAGTGTAAAACTTGACACAAGTTATAATTAACCTCAGCAACTTAAGTTGAGACCTTGGGCTCATGTTGGCAGAGAGGTTCTGCCTGGGAGCGTGAGTGCCAAGCAGACGGTGTCCATGGTGCCAGCGCCAACCTCGGCCACTGTTTGTACTCCAGCATTTGGCAGCCGTTTTACTTAACACGCTGTCGTCTTTTCAAGCGGATTTACAAATGTTTTCACACTCATTGAGTCCAAATGGTTTTGACTTGTTTACGAAAGCGAAGCTTAGTTCATTTGCCGTGCATAATGGGATTTCTCCGAGGAAGAGTGATGAGGGGGAGTGTGTTTCTGCAACTTTAATGAAGGCCCACAGTTAGCAGAATGAGATGTTGTTGTCTGTGGGCAGGAGACACACACAACCCTCAACGTCTGCATATCTCTCGCGCACATGCACACATCGTAGCACTTATATTGCTGAGGATGTGTGGTGGTGCATTGAAAACAGGGTGCATCTGTTCAGGCCCAATGTGTTCAGTGTGATTCGAATGACCGAGATACAAAGGAACTTACCGTCACTTGTACCTCTCAGCTCAGCAGATGGTGTTTCCATCAAAACTCTGCTCCTAACACCTCATCAGCACACTTGATATTGATGAAAAGCATCCAAATTTTTGTAGTGACAGAGGGAGCACTTCATTCTAAATGCATAGTTTTATATCTTCCAACAGCTTCTATATCCATTCCCCTGTTTCAGCAATCTGTGATTGAATAACATGACATTCATTCAGATAGTCCAAAGAGTACAGAAAAGAACAAAGAATAATTTTCTCAGAAATGTGCAATGTCAATTTGTACCATCTCTAAAACTATATGTATGATAAGGACATGACATGATGTGAATTACATTTTGGTTTAAATAAAAAAAAGTCAAATAGAGACATTAATTCTGATTTGTTAATGGGACAAACACAACTGTGACATTTGTATCATTATAGCATGTGAGAAAAGGTCAAGCAGGAGGGGAGTTTGAACAGCTGCTAAATGTGAAACAATTCTTTAGACGTCTTTATCTCAGTGGAATGTTACGGTGATAAACTAGTCCTCGCAGGGTTTATACTGGGACAGTGGAGAGATACACATCTTTTGGTTTGGCATTCATCGGTCTGTCTTGTGTCAAGTCCAGAAATACAAGATGTTTCCAGTATCAGGAGGGTTCAGTAAATCCAAGAAACTTTGTACACCACGAGGAAGTACTTCAAATTACGGGCAAGCAGGACATGGATGAACTCGCATAAAGAAAACTTTTATTAAAGGCACAGCTGTAATTTTAGTTTAGTGATATGCTCAACAACATTCTGCCAGCAGCTTATTAGATTATTTAAAACACATCCAATTGTTCCAAGTATTAATCCTGACTTGGCCGTGTATATGCAAACATCCCAAAATGTCAAACTACTCCTTTAACTTAAGTAATATCAGTCCATGCCATGACTTGCAAAATTCCAAACTTGAATATAAGACTATATATGACGAGACATTTTTTTACTATTTTTTGCTAAGACTGCGTTTTTAAAGTTTGTTTCAGTTCAAACCAGCCGATCGACTCCTCAGACATTTCAGATGAGGGATATTAGGTCCGATTTGAGGGCGTCAGGCCTGTCCAGTCCTGTCCTGTACTGTCCAGTCCTGTCCTGTCCTGTGCAGTCCAGTCCTGTCCCACCCCGTCCCATCCCCTCCTTTCCTGTCCTGTCCAGTCTTGTCCTGCCCTGGCCTTTCCTATCCTGTCCTGTCCAGTCCAGTCCTGTCCCACCCCGTCCCACCCCGTCCCACCCGTCCCATCCTGTCCTATCCTGTCCTGTCCAGTCCAGTCCTGTCCCATCTCGTCCTTTCCTATCCTGTCCTGTCCGAGTTTATGCGGAAGCGGCAGCTCTCTCATTACCTCATCAGTCATACTAAATTAGTTAATTTACCATCAGAGAGACATGCCCTCGGCTAATCTGCAGCGCCTGTGCCTTTCTTTCTCTTTCCAGCTGTTGTCTAGCTGGTGTTAATTAAAAAGTAAATTAAGCAAGTTAATTTAGATGTAAAGGTGTTTGCTTCTAGTTCTGTCTCTGTGACACTGCATTGGACATACAAAATAACTTAGGACAGATTGGTTTTACAGAATGCACTTGAAATCTCTCAGGTTGGTTTTGTCAGAAGGCCTTTGTGTCTCTCCAGACCATCTAATTTCCAGGGTCACCCTGAAGACTCCTATGCTCACTCCCACACCAGTTGGCAACAAATAGATTCATCATCTTGGTAAGACAGTGGATAAACTGTGTCTCCGCTGTGAGGCATCTGTATCAGTGTTTGCAGAGCTCGCAGTTTGTCTAAAAGGAAGTTGTCAAGTTGGAACAACAAGAAGCAGAAAACAGCTCATTCTCCATGGGAAAAAACCCACAATCCCCTTAGAGAGAGAAAGAACAGGAGGGAGGGAATGAGAGAGGGATGGCAAAAAAAACAGTTACTATTTTTAAGCACAGTGGGTGCTTAGTTTAGCCATGTGTGTGTGTGTGTGTGTGTGTGTGTGTGTGTGTGTGTGTGTGTGTGTGTGTGTACAGTGGGTCCTGAAGTGGAATCAGTCACCTAAGCTCAGGTGTACAACCTGCTTCAGGTCAGGATTAAGAACTGAAGCAAATAGAGAGTTAATCTGTGGTAGAGAAGTGGGACACCGGGGTTAGGTTAGCAAGACCTACGGTACAATACACGCGCGACGCAGCCAGTGTGTAGCCGACCTAAACCATGAAGGAACCATGCTTGTTACAAGTTCACTTCATTCACAATGCAGTGCTGTTTGTCAATGAAACTACTTCTGAACCTGTATTAGGATAAGGTGTCTGAAACCTCGTTTCACTTTCATACTTATATTTATCCAGACTTTGTACCGAAGCAGTAGTTGGTTGAATGCCTTAATAACCCACAAACATAAATTAATAACAAATATAATAATATTTTAAATGTTAGTCACACACAAATAGATGTGAATATTTAAATTCTCAATTTAGGCAAATCATATATATTTTTGTAAGCAAAATTAGAATTTTTAGAGAAAAAAAGTATAACTACATTCTTGCATTGACCCGGTTTTACTTGTTCATCATAACCAACATTTAAGCTGCCTATTGTAAAACATAAACTTTATCAAAGCTTTCTATCTTACATATTTATGTGACAAAGAGTTTTATCTCTGGCATCTCCTTTTATATTTTTTTATTTTTACATAATCCAATTAATGGTGGAGAAGCATAATATTCACACAGTATGTGCCCACAAGATAACGGGGATCAGAATTTGTGACAGTGACTCGTTTCCGTCTATTTATTTCCTTTGCCCTCGTTCGTTCTCCTTGCCATTTCTAATCAACCCCCTCTCTTTTCAACCTCCTTTCTTGTTACCTCTTTATCTCACTCCCTCTGTGACCCCACCCAGAGGAAATCACAGATGCGGTGGTCCATGGGTAGTGACAGTTACTGTACTCAGTGATTTATGTCTTTCCCTGTCCTATTTACTTTTCCATTCCCTCCGTCTCCCTCCCGATGCCTCTGCCCTTCTGTCTCCTCCACTCCTGTTGTCATCATCTTTAGTTTTACATTTAGTATCTTTGTTTTTTTGCTCCCTCTACGACTATTAGCTGTCATCAGATACAGTAACAAATGAGTCTGAACTCACAGTGAATATTTCATTCTGTGCAGGCCCCTTGAACAGATGGTGTCAGACATTATCTCACCAAGATACATGAAACATTACATATTCCACTAGATAAGTGCATGGAGGAGAGGATGGAGGTTAGTTAGCCTGCCTCTCTCCCCCTGGTTAATACTACACCACTCAATGAAGGGGAGCTCATAACTCAGGGGCAGCAACGAGCTGAATAATAACACCTGTGCTCGTGCATACGTGTGCGTGTGAGTGTGTGTGTGTGTGTTGGCGCAAGGTTTAATGCTGGTCACATTTTAACCCTCTCTTCCTTTACTGGCAGTTTCATTACTTCTATCCATAGGGATTGAAAGAGCAGCTGGGGACAAAGACATTGCAGCCAATCATTGTGGTCAGCAGACAAAGACACCACTGTATAGGCACATATATCCCTAAATGCTGTTTAGTTTAACACATAAGGCTGGTGATATTTTATATTTTACTTTCAACAACTCAAAGGCAAAAACCATTCCGTCTGAACATTCTGAAACCACATCACACTATGTTTCACTGGGTGGCATGTTCCTTCATTACCATTAACATGGTTACAGTGATTTATCTTTAACAATCCCACATGCACCGCCCTGTTGCTGTAAATACTCACTAGAGCACCAAACATGTATTCATCTGCAGCTAAAAATAGGTTCCAACAAATTGAATCCTGTTTGAGTAATGTTTGCCAACAAATCCAGTGCCCAGCTGTTTCAGGAAATTATGTTACTTTTTTATTTTTATTTTATTAAAGTTTATATTTGTAACTTCTTTTTAAATAATTTGTCATGGGGCTAAAAGTCACAGACAAGGTGCAGTTGGAAAGTTTTGAAAGATGAACTAACATATTTTTTTTTTTTGTCTTGTCATTGTTCAGCCTCACACATTTACACTCAGATTTGGATTTTGTTGAGCATTGTGCTCAAGTCATGACATTTCAGCAGATAATTTGCCGCATTTTTACACTAAATGTCCCAGGTACATCAAGAAAACCAACAGAGGATGAGGAAGTCCCAAGCCTCTGTCTTGAACAAGCACCTGTTGTCCTTGTGTTCTTCCACAGCTGTGACATTGTGTTAAGGGGAAGCCATTCTGCAGGTGTACCCGAGACCTAAAACACTGCTCCTGTTGTTATTCCTCAGAGAGACCCACATGCAGACACAGACTTAGGAGTGATGAATGAAAAGAGATTTACTTTAAGGAGAACGGGTATATGAAGTGGGATGAGCAATGAAGCTGCTGGCAGAGTGTTGGTAGAGAGGACTTGTGGCTGGAGATGCAGATGAGAGAGCAGGAAGGCAGATGAAGTGGCAGGCTATGGATTAGGCAAATCCCAAAACAACACAAGGAGATATTCAACTATACACAATTACTAGAGTGGCCTGGAAGGTAGCACAGTAGCTGATCTTGCGATGAGTGTGAAGGACCGGGGTAGATACAGTGCCTTGCGAAAGTATTCGGCCCCCTTGAACTTTTCAACCTTTTGACACATTTCAGGCTTCAAACATAAAGATATAACATTTTAATTTTTTGTGAAGAATCACCAACAAGTGGGACACAATTGTGAAGTGGAACAAAATCTATTGGATATTTTAAACTTTTTTAGCAAATAAAAAACTGAAAAGTGGTGCGTGCAAAATTATTGGGCCCCTTTACTTTCAGTGCAGCAAACTCACTCCAGAAGTTCAGCGAGGATCTCTGAATGATCCAATGTTGTCCTAAATGGCTGATGGTGATAAATAGAATCCACCTGTGTGTAATCAAGTCTCTGTATAAATGCACCTGCTCTGTGATAGTCTCAGGGTTCTGTTGAAAGCGCAGAGAGCATCATGAAGACCAAGGAACACACCAGGCAGGTCCGTAATACTGTTGTGGAGAAGTTTAAAACCGGATTTGGATACAAAAAGATTTCCCAAGCTTTAAACATCCCAAGGAGCACTGTGCAAGCGATCATTTTGAAATGGAAGGAGTATCAGACCAGTGCAAATCTACCAAGACCTGGCCGTCCCTCTAAACTTTCAGCTCAGACAAGGAGAAGACTGATCAGAGATGCAGCCAAGAGGCCCATGATCACTCTGGATGAACTGCAGAGAACTACAGCTGAGGTGGGAGAGTCTGTCCATAGGACAACAATCAGTCGTACACTGCACAAATCTGGCCTTTATGGAAGAGTGGCAAGAAGAAAGCCATTTCTCAAAGATATCCATAAAAAGTCTTGTCTAAAGTTTGCCACAAGCCACCTGGGAGACCACCAAACATGTGGAAGAAGGTGCTCTGGTCAGATGAAACCAAAATCGAACTTTTTGGCCACAATGCAAAACGATATGTTTGGCATAAAAGCAACACAGCTCATCACCCTCAACACACCATCCCCACTGTCAAACATGGTGGTGGCAGCATCATGGTTTGGGCCTGCTTTTCTTCAGCAGGGACAGGGAAGATGGTTAAAATTGAGGGGAAGATGGATGCAGCCAAATACAGGACCATTCTGGATGAAAACCTGTTGGAGTCTGCAAAAGACCTGAAACTGGGACAGAGATTTATCTTCCAACAAGACAATGATCCCAAACATACAGCAAAATCCACAAAGGAATGGTTCACAAATAAACGTATCCAGGTGTTAGAATGGCCAAGTCAAAGTCCAGACCTGAATCCAATCGAGAATCTGTGGAAAGAGCTGAAAACTGCTGTTCACAAACGCTCTCCATCCAACCTCACTGAGCTCCAGCTGTTTTGCAAGGAAGAATGGGCGAGAATGTCAGTCTCTCGATGTGCAAAACTGATAGAGACATACCCCAAGCGACTTGCAGCTGTAATCGCAGCAAAAGGTGGCTCTACAAAGTATTAACACAAGGGGGCCGAAGAATTTTGCACACACCACTTTTCAGTTTTTTATTTGCTAAAAAAGTTTAAAATATCCAATAGATTTCGTTCCACTTCACAATTGTGTCCCACTTGTTGGTAATTCTTCACAAAAAATAAAAATGTTATATCTTAATGTTTGAAGCCTGAAATGTGTCAAAAGGTTGAAAAGTTCAAGGGGGCCGAATACTTTCGCAAGGCACTGTATATACTAGAGCTCATGCTGCATTCCAGACAGTTTTTTAGCCTGTAAGTTACTTCAAGTCACGACTTGGTAGCATTCCAGGCAAAGTCACCACAAACGCTTCTAGCTAGTGTTAGCGTTAGCTAGCTAGCGGCTACCTACCGTTGACGTTAGCTAGCGTTAGCTGATACTAGCAATTTCTATTCGCCAACATATTTTGGGCTTCATTTGATAAACATTACCTGTAGTAGTACACAATTGTATGTTTATTTTTTTGACTACAATGTGCAGAATTACTTTATGTTGCCTATTGTCTATTTATTTACATTTCTCACTGTTAATCACCGGCGTCTGTACAGAATCAACAGGGGTCGACATTGTTGTTCATGTGTGTGTGACGTCAAAAACTGTAACTGGGAGTACAACAATCTGGTACGAGTTCACAAGTAGTAAGTTATGGGTTTGACTGCCGTTCCAGGGCACTTTCACAGGTTGAAGGTTGTGAAAACTCGTGTTACGGATGGCCTGGAACACAGCATTAGTCAGACCTATCTCCACAGTTCAGGTCTGGCTGCGCCACACATACATTCCAGGATAGGAGAAAAAAAATTCTGAATTGTTTGCATTTATTTAAACAAATTACAATTGTCTTGGCAGGTGCTATGCTCTGGCCAAAACTTGCCATTTTCAGCGTGTAGCTTGCCAGCTTGAAGTTTGTTGTTATTTCCCTAAGCGAGCGGAGTTTGAGAAAGGCAACACGCAGAGAGCGGAAGCGGATGTCAGGCAATTATCCTGGAAGTGTACCCGGTTTGATCCAGATTGACTGGAGCTTGATAAATTTGATGGAAGGCAGGTGTGAATAATGACGCATTCAGGATCCAGAGGAGAGAACAGGAACACACAGGGGAGGGGGAAAAACATAGAGAAACACAAGAGAAATCCAGGGTCAGAGCTCCTAATTGGCAAGCACAATGATCAAATCCTGGCATGTTATAATGATTTAGCCAAAAATATATTAAAGGCTTTTTATACTTTACCCTCTCGAGTGCCTCAGTTGTGCTGTGCACAGAGCCGCTGTAAGATAGTTGTGCGAGAGAAAACTCAGATTGGACAGATAGTCTAACTAGCTGTCTGGATTTACCCTGCAGAGATCTGAGGACCAGGTAACCATAATCCTCAGATTGGACAGATAGTCTAGCTAGCTGTCTGGATTTACCCTGCAGAGATCTGAGGACCAGGTAACCATAGTCCTCAGATTGGACAAATAGTCTAGCTAGCTGTCTGGATTTACCCTGCAGAGATCTGAGGACCAGGTAACCATAGTCCTCAGAAATCCACTGGTTTAGAATTCAAAAACTACGAAAGCCAAAGTAAACGGAAAATACATGCATCTGGTGGAATTTCCTGTGACTACTGTGATTTAAAAAAAAACAACAATTTTAGTGCTTAAAGTTAGAGTTTGCGTACTTGACTGTTAGTGACAGAGGGCAAACAATTACAGGTGTAAAGAAACAGGTTCAATACCCTGTGTCGCTGTCGCCAATGCGATTTTTTACACCTCATTTAATTTGCTTCTGGTGGTCCATATGGGGACTTTCATATTTTTATCACATGTTCAATACTTTGCATTCATCCTTAAATTATAATACATATATTCATCCCCCCTAAAGGACTGATCCTAGAACCGCTCCTGGTGAAGGATATAGACTACTACACCTAATCAGCACTCCACACAGACTGCATTGTGACCGATCAATATTTTACTATTTTATTTTTCTTTGTTGTTCATTCTCATTTTCCATGCCTGTCCCCTAGACACTTTTTTAAACCCAGCATGTACGCGCTGAACCACACATCCATTAATACACACACACACACACACACTGGCCGCTTTCAAGCTTAGTCGGGCATGAAGTGGAAACCCTGGTCCTTCTCATGACCCAGTGGCCTGAATGCTAACCTGATACTGATGTTGTGACAAAGGCTGAACAGCTATTTCCATTTTATTCTCTCTCTTTCTACTTCTCTGTTTACACATCATTCCTCCCCTGTGCAACAAATGAGAAAATGAGCTAATACTCACCATGTGGTCACAGTATTACATTTTCCATTAAGTGCAGAGTTTGGGCTTGGTTAGTCCACTGGGAGCCATATTTTACATTTAGCTGCTTTTTCTTCCGTCATCAGTATAAACTGGCCCTGTGTATCTACAATGAATGTTCTCATCGAATGACCTGCTGTTTTTGCAGTGTCAACGCTGGCAGCCCAGACAGAGTCAGAGTTGATACAGCACTCTCTAGTGGAGCAAGAAGTTATATGTGTGTATAAGAAATGACAGTGTTGATGTAGAGCGGCATATCCATGTGTCGCCTCAGAGAGGTTTGTGTCTGCTCTGGTAAAACTGACGTATTTGCCTTTTATTAAATAGGTCAGTCTTGTCCAGCAGTGTATATCCCAGATATCTGGCCGCTGTGGTTGTGTGGAGGTCACTTTGTTTTAAGGAGCTTCTGGATTCAAAGACACACTTTATATTATTGTATTCATGTTTCTGAGTTTTCTCTTGCACCACTCTTCACTTTCTATTCTACTGACTGGAATTCACAACATGAAATATAAATCAGAAAAAAAGAGAATGATATATAAAATCATTATCATTATTTTGAATGTTACTCTTACTAATGAGGTGCAAGTCTTTTGGCCTTGTTAACATGTCTTGACATGTTAACAAGTCTGTATTGTTGTCCTCCAACATGCAGTTTGACCTGCTAATAAGTGCAACAGTCTAGCTTAGTTGATTTATATTTCCTTTAGTGTTAGTGAAGCAGCGTCTGAGTAGCCTTTGAAAAGCCACAGTACTTGATTTAAAAGGATATTGTCTTATTGTAAGTGTATTGAATATTTGTTGTTTTTACATAATCACTCTCTAATTAAAATGTGAAGTTTGGGAAATCCACATTAGCATGAAGTAATGTGTTTTTAAAGTGTTTTTTGCTTATGCAGTGGAATGGTGTGTTGTGTGCGCTAAATTAAAGGCATCTGAAGCCCCTCTCTCCCCTTTGCCCTCTCTCCCAAGACCAGATGGTGTCTCTTTAGGCCCTCTAATAAATATTGATATGAGGGGTCTTGGTTAACAACAGGAGGGTACCCTCCTGTTATTCAACAGGCTGGGCCAGAGACCGCTAAAATTGGCACTTAATAAAGGTCTGATTGAGGGGACTGGGTGTGGAAGGGATTTATAAGAACAGGCATGGTTTTAGATCACTGCGAAACAAAGTGGATGTTTTCTTCCGCACATAAAGGCTCCCACATGTCCCATATTGGTACTCTGTCTTGCACAAATAAATATGGATTAGGAGCTAATTAGTTTAATTTAGTCGCCTGAGTGACATCATCCAGAGGATACGTAATGCTTTGGTGTAAAGTTAAAATAACAAGGAGTAAAAATGTTAAATGAAAGCAACATTTCTAAGCAGCAGACTGAGGTTAGAAGTGCTGTTTGAGGGAGAATAAATGGCAGGGGCGAGGGAGTGTAAGGTAAAGAGATGGACAGGTTAAGCCACTGGCGGAGTTAATCCTCTGGCATGACTCCAATCTCTAAATCTGCTCTCCTGAATGCCTCAGCTTATTCCAGACACCACTCAACCCGAGGCTGAACCCAAGCCAGCAGGACCCCAGGCTGGGCAGTCTGACCCTGAACACTAGGGTGGAGCTTCCTTCACTGGAGAAGCTTAGCATCCTCACCCGTCCTCCAGTGCCACGAGTACTGTGTGGGTGCAGTGTGAGGAGCAATGTTGGGTGTATGGATGAAAGTTATTGTGCTACTACCCTCCAGCTGGTCCGAGTGTATGGGCCAGCTGTAGCCCCCCTGGCGTGTCAATTTATTGGAAAGAAACATCCATTCAGAGCGTATTTGTGTGTTTGGCACAAAATCAGCTTTTTTTCCCATAGCTGTGTTATATTTCATACCCTCTGCAGTTTATCAGGAAACATTAGTAGGCGTGTAGAAACACACACACACGCTTGCAATGAGAGCTGCGATGATGAACCGAGGCTGTGTCAGCTATTTATAACTCAAACTAGACCTCTGTGGCTATGAGGCAAAGGGGCAGACAGGAAGAGAAAGGCAGAGAAAAGAAAGATGTGAAGGAAGAGAGATTGGCAGAGACAGAGGGAGATAGGGCACTGGAGAAAGTGATGCCGTGGAGAGGGTTGAAATAGTTGTTTAGCTTTTCACTGTGAGGACACAACCTCTACTGTCAAATGTAGCCCCTGTAGCCCTTAGATAATGAGACAGAGCGTCAGACAGATGCATGGTGCTGAAGGCTTTCATTAGGGAGAGGACAATGACAAATAGAACTATATAACCTTAAAGTATATCAATGGTGTAGTTTTAGCTTTTCTTATAGCCACAATTGAAATAAAGCAGAGGAAAGCCTCCAGTGCTGCACAATTGCCTAAAAAAACACATTTCCATGGCAGAAGCAGGAGAATGCTGTTCATTTAAAGTAACAACTTTGATATTTTTTGTCTAAATTATTACAATTCTGTTGTATTTTACTGCAAAAAAAAAGAGTTTTCGAGTTCTATGATTTACTTATGAGGAAAGTTTACATCCATGCATTTTGATTAAGAATCTTTTCTTTGGCTTTTAAGTTGTATTAGTCATTACAATATGTTTAAATGTTAGTAATTATCAAGGTCGTATTTCACACCATTACATACTGGGTTTTATTTTTTTTATGACAAACCAAACAGTATAAACTCAATGTAAACCCTTAAAAAGGTGGTTCCGGTCGGGCTCCCTCAGGGGGTCTTAAGATACATCTGAAGCATCACAAGATTGTTAAAATTGTTCTCCAATGGTCACTTTTCTTCTTTAATGGTTTTATCTTTCCAGGCTCTTGGCATTCACGTGTGATGTGTGCATACACACAATCACACGAGTGCTTCTTCTATATTGGGTGGATTCCTCCTGAAAGCCAGACCTTGACAGCTGTTTTGCTTGTGGGTATGTGTGTGCGTGTATGTGTGTGTGTGTGTGTGGAGGGGGGGGGGGTCTTTTTTGACAATAGAGAGAGAATTGCAATGGAGGGATCCAGTGTGAGCGACAGAGCAAAATATATTTAGAGAGAGAGCAGTGGGGGGAAGGGAGGAGGGTATCCGACTCAGGGATAAGGCAGCTGGGACAGACAGGCTGCTTGGCTGGAAGCAGATCTTATTGTGTACTCGTCCGTCCCGAGTCAGTCAGACACTCTGCAGGAAGAGGAGAGCGCTTCTCACTCTGACAGGTCACCTACAGTCACTCAGACAATCGGCTGTCAGACAATTTTTTTCTTCCTCTATCATTTTTCTATCCTTCAGTTCAGACCATCGGGATCTTCTTTGTAAAACAAACTGACGTTTTACACCAAAAAAGGACTCAGACTAATTTACCTTTACCACAATATTTGGATTTTGTATCTGCTATGGCGCTGGTGTAGGCATGGTGGTCTTCTTGAGGAAGAGCCTCCACTCTCTGCTGTCTGTCTTCAAGAAGAAGGGTGAGTGCTGACTTGCATGGCAGTCGTTGGCAGGCTGTAGCCTTGACTTTAGGCTGCTGACAGAGATGAACGCTGGTTTGGACAGTAATACTCTTTAACTTTGCTTCGATTGAGGTTTGTAGAGTTGAGCTGACCTTTTCCCAATACATTATATTCCCTAAAATGTGTGTGTTGCATAGTTGAGGTTATGAGGTAATGGATTAGTAAGTTAGTTAGTGTAAAGACATGCTACTATAATTGTTGATGTTGTTTTGTTTTTTTGGGAGGGGTCCCTTTATTTAAGAGTGACAGTGGACAAACAGGAAAGGGGTGAGGAAGAGAGGGATGACATGCAGCAAAGGGTCGTAGGTTGGATTCGAAACCATGCTGTTGCCAAGGACTCGGCCTACAGTGGCTGCACGCACTTACTGGGTGAGCTAGAGGCCGCCCCATAATTGCTGATTTTGCATGCTGCTCATTGTGTCTGTCTCACAAACACAGACAAACTGCCATGCAAGAATTAGTGTTGAAGGCAATTTAGGGGTTCTCTCTAATGAGATAAAGGGCTTAACTGACTGTGGTCGTCTTATTGACCAAAAGCCCCAAACCTCCCGCAGGGGTCTGGCGGAGTCTCACGAATGGCTGCTTTTCCAAAAATTACAACTAGTAGTTAGAGCACAATACCTTAAATGCTGGTAATATGCACTCTGTGTTATTTTGTTTCTGTTTCATCAGACAGTCCCAGGTTCACAATGACCTGAGATTTCCCACAGCCACACACAGTGGTGGGCATTGTGTGCCTCACCTGTGTGATTGTGGAGGGGGTAGGGGTAGGAGTGTCTGTTACCGTACACACACAAACATGTACAGTATGTACATCCACACTCAGTGTTACCTGACCAGGTGAAACTGAAAGCCCCAGTGTTGAGAGTGACAAAGTAGGGAAAGTGGACACCTCGCATTGACTTCTGATTAGCTAATAACTGACATAGCCCACACAGCCAAAAGAAAGCATACAGCTAAAAATAATGAACAAAACAAGTTATAATGGGTGCATAGGTAGCTCACCTGGTAGAGCAGGCGCCCAAATATAGAGGGTTACTCCTCGACACAGTGGGCCTGGGTTCGACTCTGCCATGTCATTCCTCCCTCTCTCTCCTCTCATACTGTCTCTAGTTGTCACATCAAATACGAATGTGCAACAGTATTTAAGACATGATGGCTTCCACCTCCTAAATCCCCAAATACTACTGTTTGTGTGCACATACTCAAGGCAAATAAATATAAGGCTTACTCTCTCTTGAACACTATATGAAATAAGCCTTGGCTTCAGCATACTCCTTTTTTGGTTAGTTGCAAATTGTGTGAAATAATTATTTCTTTCATGTATGTTAACTGAAATAAAATGATTCATCATTAACACTGAAGTTTAGTATAACTGAACCACAGCTGGCCCTGCCAGCTTTTCCTATATTTTATGCTGTATGACAAGTACTTCATTTTATTTTTAAATCTTTCATTTTCTGTAAAGTCTCCACTTTTGTTGGCTGTCCTTTGACATTGAGTGAAGTCATTCTGAAAGGAGAGCCTGCTCCAGTTCCAATGCAGGAGGTCCCCCAACAGGGGGTCCAGTGGCATTGTTACACACGGACACGCCAGATTATCTAATCCTCCATGGCCTGGTAAGGAAGAGAGATACTGAAGGAGATTAGCCAGGATATAGTTCAGTGTTGAGAGCCTGGTCAGACTGGGGTGTCTGCAAACTAAACGGCTCAGCTGAGGAGATTGGTGTGCTGCGTCAAACGTGCACAGATAAGCACACACTCGCAACAGGTGGAGGTGTAAAGGATTCACGGTAAAGCTGATAGATGTTTTGACAAGTGGACACCTGTTGAGTCTTTTGGCATTTGGTTGATGTTTGATAAAGAGGACAAGGCAGTACCTGCTGAAAGACAAAGGTTTAAATGGCTTGTAGAAACCTGGTGTGTTTCACAATAAAGTGTGGTGTTTTTGGTCAAAAGATAAAAAACAATCAGCAAAGTGGCAGATACACGGTAAATAGGAAGAAGTGTAATAAGCTGCTGATCAATTCAAGATCAAAATTTTACATTAGTCTTCTTCTTTGCTTTCCCCAACCCTGTCTTCTTCCACCATACCAACAGCTGGCCCGAAAGGGAATGAAGACCAGAAGAAGTTGACCGTCCACTACAGGACGTCCCAGCACTACCAGGAAAATGTTTTCATCGAAGGCAGCAGGCCACAGTACCTGGAGGACCTACACACTGAGGCCAAGGAAGGGCTCAAGATACTACAGCAGGAAGGTCAGACTCAGCACTATAAATACAAAACATATTAGTTCATACTGTAGACACTTACTGGTATATATTCTCCTTATATACTCAAAGAAAGTACTATCAGACTGATTAAAGACAGGAGTATGACACATTTATGCACGTCAGTGGCACTTTTCTGTATCCAGTGATATTAATGTTACCAGCGGGAGCTTTATGTTTACCCACTTTTTATCTACAATTACATCACTGATGATAGATACTGTACATGATTATGGATGGAGTTTGAGTGTGTTCAGCTTTGGTGTTTGATCCTTGCCTATTTGGTTCATACAGAACACACAAATGGAGTGAACTTTCCTGACGATGAGAGCATTGCTGTAAGTGCCTCCAAAAGCTCTGTGTGTCATTTGTTTTCCTTCACTTCCTACACACAAAGAACGCCACCTAACTAAAGACTGCTGCATATATGTGTGTCTGTGTATCCCCTGCAGTCCACAGACAATCTGCGTCCAGAGCAGGATATCAGCTCCAAGGACAGAGGTGGCTCTCCGGAGTCAAGATACACCGCTCGGAGTACTGATACCATAGTAACTTCTGCTGTGTCGACTAGGCCTGTGCTCACCCGCCAAGGTAAACCACAGTTATGTATATGTGTGTGTGTGTGTGTGTGTGCGTAAAAAAACATCCATATCTTATATCTTAGGAAAATGGGAGCTAAACATCGTTCTTTTGCCTGTGAGAGCAGTTTCAGCTTTGTTCCTGGGTGTACTGCTTTATGGAGAGTCATAACTGTGTACTTATTTAGCATGCACATCTCATTCCTAGCTTGGTGCCTCTGTAGTTATGGCGTAAAATCAAAGGAAAAGCAACTTGACACACACACAGACACACACACGGTCACACAGCGGGAACTTTTTTTCCAATTACTCAAATGTTCTAAGCATCTAAAGACAGCTATAAGACAAAGCATGAGTGAGTGCGTGCGTGCGTGGACAAAGAAAATGTAATTGGTATTCTGGTCCGTATTTCCTTTTTTAAATCCTCTAGAAAAGCCAGGTCCACAATATACTTCACTGAGTTTCGATGCATTATAGTGCATTGCCTGCATTATTTCACCAAGTTCTTCTCCTGTCATGAGCACAACTTTTCCATTGCAGAATAACTCTTAAATCCAGTTACAGTAATTTAACTCTGTCTTTCAGGTTCTACATTCAAGCCTCTGAATCCAGTGAAAAGACTAGATAAGAGCAGGAAGAGGAGCAGGAGGACCACCATCATGGGCATTCCCAACCAGGTCCAAAAAGAGCTTGGTACGTCCACACCGTCACGTAGACATCATGCATCCTTGGGGTTAAACTTGTTACTGACAGTGATTTGCCCTCTTCCCAGCATTGCACAGAAACTCAACCTTCCAGCAGCTTCCAGCATCTTCCTCTAATCACGACGGAAATGTCACCAACAGCCAATCAGGTGTTGTAATCATTCCTACGGTTGATGGAGGGTCTCCAGTAGCAAATAAGGAGGGAGCAAGGGTGCACCTTTCAGACCTGGAGGTAAAAGGTTCTCCAGAAAGTATAATTTTTTCCATAATAGTTTTAATACACATTACAGGTTGTTTTTTCTCACCTAAAAATTGTCCTTTCTCCACTCCTGAGCAGGCCTCCAAAGATGAACTGCTCCCGAGGAATCTCCAGGAAATGTACGACGACGAGCAGCCTTTCAACCACCAGGGCGTAGCCTCCTATACCTGTCCCACCTCAACACTGAGACCCAAGTCCCTTGCACTACCTGGCATGATCACGTCCTCATCCTTGTGTCCTTCAACAGTGTTTAGCTTCCTCCAAGAACCCCAGGTAAGGATTACATCAGTTTGTTAGTATTTGACCTTATTCTGTGTTGAGCATTTGTGAAAACATAGCTATGAAATTTATATTTCTGTGTTTTTTTTTGTAGGGTCCAGTGATGTCCATGTCTCCGCAGGCCACCTACTTGTCTACAATCATCCCTAACGCTGTCTTGCCAGCCTCGATTGAAGTCATAGAGATCGACCGCAGCAGCAGTCAGACACGTGGCAGCAGTGTAAACCATGGCGGTAGTGTTCGAACTGTAAGCAAAAGCAGCCTTGCATCCGTGGACTTATCAGTCAGCCCGTTTTTGTCCAGAAGATCAGGTGGAGATGGTTCCCAGACTGACAATTCCAACAACTCCACACTGATGCCCACATTGGCATCGGGGTCGAACTGGAGCGCGTCACAGTCTCCAAAGGCCATTATTTTAAACTCCTCCCCAGTATCCTCTAAGAGTAGCACACATAGTGGCCACTTACAGAGAGTGGGTCCGAATGGGCAGGAAGGCCAAACAGAGCAGTCTAGTGGGGACCAAGACCTCGTCAGTCTCTGTAGCTTAGTTAGCATGACTAGCAGCTACAACAGTAAAAGGGAAAATGTTGTTACAGGTGAAGAATATGAGTCTGATGTTTCAGGGTCAGTGGCTGCTGGGGACGAAGCAAAGACGAGACAAAATTCCACTCGCAGTCTGTCGGTTATAAAGACCAAGCAACCCCCAGCACCTCCACGGAGAACCAACTCTCTGCATAATAATAAGATCAAGAGCAACTCCAGGGTTCTGGTGGATATCGATGACTCTGTGTCTGGACATGTGGCAAATGCCAAAGAAAACATTGTAGCAACGGATGAGATCAAATCAGTTACTGCAGATACCAGTGGGATCCCCACCTTCGTATCAAACTCCATGGGGTCCAGCTGTGTAGATGCCAACTCCAGTCCTTTGAGCCCCACACAGGCATCTTCTAGTGAGGCAGGAGGAGCAACAGAGGCAGAATCCAGCAGCTCCTCCCCACAGAGAACTCCCTCGGAAGGGGGGAAATTTGAACGGACCATGTCCCCTTCCAGTGGCTACTCCAGTCAGAGTGGCACTCCGACACTCTCCCCAAAAGGGATCTCCCCAACTTCTCCTGACAAGAAGAAACCCGTCAAACCAGAGAGATCGGTGTCTCGAGCCTCATCCTCAGCAGCTTCCCCGTCCTCCTCGCTTACCTCTCTATCATCTGGCGCATCTGAGTCTATTAATCCTGATGTCTCCACATGTAGCCCCAGTCTGCCTCCGCAAGGATCTCCACCCACTGTTACTGCGAAAGAACGCACTCGGGATAACAATTGTTTGACTTTGGGGGTTGAAGTCAGAGAGCTGTTGAACATCCCACCACCTCCCAAAGTCAAAGCACCATGTCCTCCTCCTCCTGAGACATGGGTTCACAACAGACGCACCTTTCAGCTCCTATGTGGACCTTGCCCTAATGTCGGCACAGTAACCCAGAAACCAGCACAGATACAAGACAGCACAGTGAAGCAAGCAGGAACCCAGACAGAAGCCATCAAGGAGATGCACGTTGTAGTTGAAAAACAATCAACTATAGACAAATCTGTCTTAGAACTGTCGGAAAGCAAAGCAAAGCCTGAGACTTTGTTAGAAACAGGTACTGAAGGTGTTCACAAGGAGACAGAGAATAGGGTATTTCCAAGTACCGAACAAGAGAGCATGGAAGCAAGTGCTCAGAAACAAGAGCAGAGTAGTAGCCCTCCAGTGAAGGACCCTGAGAGTCCAAAGAAAGATCCTCCTCCTGTCATGAAGAAACCCATGGCAGTACTGCACAGAGAGGAACTGGTGTCAACAGAACACTCAGTGGACAGACAAATAAAATTGAGTAGCAGTGCCACAACAGAAGTTAATCTACCTGTTGAGAACCATACAGCCTTCTCACAGCACGGGGTTATAATTTTAGTTCACAAGAGTGATCACGAGATGGACAAAAGTGAAGTCACATCCATGCAGACGCTTTCTGTAGAGGTCCCCAAAATTAGTAAGGCCTCGCCACCACCTACCCCTCCCCCGGCATACCACCCTACACCTCCTCTGCCAAGAAAGACACCTCCTTCATTAGTGTCTGCGCAACCAGATGAATTACGGAGGCTACAGGAGGAGATCCATGTTGCAGAGTCTTGCTGGCCACCTCCTCCACCTCCTATGGAAGAAGACTCGTCGTTTGGAGGAGACGAGGTAGACTTTCCTCTACCTCCTCCACCCTTTGTGACAGACAGTGTGGCAAATGTGATGGAAAGTTGTCTCACAGAGCTGGATGTCCCAAGGAGACCCACAGAGGAAGTCGGAGAGACAACTGAGGATTCTAGTGAAGCTGGGACATCTGTACATGTTCAAATTCCAGATGTTTCCCCTGCTGTATCACAAGCGGTTACTGACACCAAACCAGGGGTTACTGTGCAAGTTTCAAAAGCTAACGCCACTGATGAGATTTCTTGCAGACCAGTGCAACAACGTTTAGCTGTTTCAGACAGTGTACCACCTCCCCCAGTGATTTCACCCTCTTTGCCACCCATTGCAGGAGCAGAAAACCCAGTATCAGTCTCTGCTTTAGTCCCTCCCAGCAGTTTCGGACGCGTGACTCTCTGAAAATTGAAGATCAGCCTCCCTCCGAGCTTCCCGTCAGTGCCCAACCTCCAATTACTGTTCCAGTAGCACCCCCTTTACCAGCAGAGAATTTATTTCCTGGTGTTCATTTCAGAAGGCAGCCCAGTATACAAAACAGAGAGGCCAGAAGCAAGGAGCTCCTTTCCCGCCACAAAAGTGCACCCATTCCCAAAGAGGATGCCAACATACCTCTAGTCACCCCCTCCCTGCTTCAGATGGTTCGTCTCAGATCAGTCAACATGACTGAAGATCAGGTGAAAGCTCCATCGGAGGACAAGTCAACAAACCAGGGTGCTTCAAATCAGGAGAATTGCCCAGTTTCAATTCCAGGACCTCAAACCACTCCACAGAAGCCCCTCCGCAAGTCCCTGTCACTTAAATCTTCCCCTCAGACACTAAAGACATCTTCTGTGCTAATAAACACTCCTTCCATGCGCTTACAGGAAGCCATACGTATGAAAACGGCAGCCATGTCTTCAAGAGATCTTCCATCCCGACTGGGTGTGAGATCGTCCACTTACAGCTCTGTCGGTGAACAAGGGGCTCTGTCCCTGAAATCCCCTGAGGGATTTGACATGCACAAGTCCCCAGCCTCTACCGCCAGCTTCATCTTCTCGAGGAGCACAAAAACGGTTGTCATAGAGACTCCAGCCACCTCCTCCACTGAAGCTCAGGCAAGTCTGAAGCAAAGCTTGGCGGCTGAGCTCATGCAGGTGTCCGACAAATCGCAGGCCCCCGCTTTCTCCAATGGTGGGGGGAAGATGGACAAAGTTCCTCCTCCAGTCGCAAAGAAACCAGCCCATGGGAGCATCAGTGCTTCACAGCATCTCCCTGCTTGTTTAGCAAAGATGGACTTCAGTGTTGAAGGAAACAGAGCAATAGCAGGAGTGCATCATATGAGTGGAATAAGACCTTCTGAGACAAGTAAGAGCAGCAACATTCTTTGTAACCATGATTTTCTGTCATTTGCACATCATGAAAAACTGCCTTCGTCAGTGTGCATCAGTGTACTGCTGCTGAGTGTGTAAACTCTGTGCTGATTCATTGCTAACAAATCAATAGCAAACGTGCCACACTCATGTCATGAAGACACAGAATGCAAATTCTAGCATTACAATGATCTTGAACAGCTAAGCAGTTTCATATTGCCTTAAACAGCATATGTTCTGCTCTCTAGAACTGCAAAAACAAGCCCCCCCTTCTACACTAACACAATACAAATGCTGCAGGCTTTGCCCTTGGCTTTTTCCAGTCAAATGTGCAAGCATGTGCTTCAATCAGCCTTAACCTGAAGCTCATGATCATGTCTCAGTGTCTGAATTAGATTAGGACAGAACACTCATCACATGTCTTCCTGTTACTGTATTATGCTGATGCCATCATGTCTATCCTTTTCTTGTCTTCCCCCTTCAGCTACAAGAGTGACAGCGGACACAATTGAAACACTGTTTTAAAAGAGCATTGAACCAGGCTCATGCCAGAGGAACAAGCAAAGACTACAAGCAAGTAAAAGTACAACTCACAGCAAGGACTGACATTACTGGGAGACGTACAAGTCAACTATTAGAGTATTTTGTGTGTTAAGTCTTCTCCAAAAGCCTTAGCCTGTAATGGCCTTCTTACATATTAATGCAAAAGAAATGTGTAGCTCCCTATTTCTTATGATAGCTTTATTCTGGAGTATTTTTCTAAGCTATAGTTTTTCTCTTACTAAGGCGCCTCAGGATGAAATGGTGTACATTGGCTTGACTGTAAATATTTGGCTTGTGTGAGATCGCCTCCCAGAGGCAGAGTTATTAGTGGCCACTGCAACTCAGAGAAAAAGATTTGTCTTCACAAAGCATTCCTGTACGGTCTGTTAAGTCTTCTTTGCCTGTTGTTATATAATGCATATTTAAGCAGTTGTCAGGAAAAAGCTGACGATGGCCTCCACGACAGGACACATATTTTGTCACCTTCTTGGCTTAAACATGGCCAAAAAAACTAATTGTCCCACTCAGTTCACTCCTGCTTTTTACTGTGTGGATAGATATATCTTGAATTGTATTTGAGAAAAAGGGATGCTGCATACTCAACAAGAATGAGAGGAAGACATTGTGTCAATTAGGACAGAAGCACTTTTGTGAAGCTACACATGATAAACCATTAAGACTTATTGCAGAAAAGCATCCGATTACAGGAACTGCTAAAATGTCGATTAGATAGAATTTTTAGTAAAGGCCATCACATCTGGGAAATCTTTGAGGACAACAGTAATATAAGCATCCTATTTATTTATGTGTGGTTGTTTCCACTTGTAGCACTGTCTGTCACCTTTTCCTTCTAAATATGAAATATTTAAGAATCTATTTCATCTGGCAAACCACTCTTAGGGCTATGGATGTAACGGTCGGCCCTGGATGATTGATACACTGGAGTAGAGAGGTCAATGTTTTTTATTAAATGTTCTGTATCCAAAACTGTGGCCCATGCCTTTATGGTAGAAAATCCAACTCATTACTATTTGCACAAAAAATGCTTTCCCCCAGCAAAATCATTCATTGGTGAGTGAACTGACTTTTGTAATGGGTCAAAAATCAACGTCTTGATGATTATAAAGATTTTATGTACAGTTACTTCTAAAAATAAAATTTAAGTGTATTAAAAATGTACTTCCCTGTTTTCTTTCTCTTTGAAGATGCGGTACGGACAGACACCTAAACATACGGTATCTCCCATCCAACACATGCATTTCATTTCTGCAGACCACAGAATTCAGCCAGCGTTTATTTCATGTTAGAGATGATGCATCATTTCATAATATGACAGTTAATGTCCAGATATTGATTTCTCTACACTACTCCCAATGCAACCGTCCTATGTCATATAGTACATGGCATATTTGGCATTTATTTACAGGTAACCTTGCGTCTCAAACCCCAAAAACATGTTTAATTAGGTTTGGCAGATTGGCCACACTTCCCTGTGCTTTACCATTAAGGCCCAGAAAATGACTGAAACATTAAGTCCCCTTTTAAAACACCTGAGATCCCTTATCAGCTACACAGGCACAGGCAGCCAGTACAGCAACATTCGGTAAAGTAATCTGAGTAGCAATAGGTCATTTCTGCAGGAACTGTTGTATTTGTGTATGTACTGTGTTAGATACACAAATACAACACCAGGTAAAAAAAGAGAGAGAGAGCAATGAATCATAGGTTGATTAGTTACAGAATTTGGTTGTACACTTTTAGGAATTACATTTTCTAATAAAGTCCAAGCAAGGTGAAAGAATTTGTCCCAGCCAGTATGTCGCATCATTCGCCAAGAAAACATCCAGATGAGGTTGGACCATTGTTGCCATGGCGATTTGTTGATGAAGTATTCTTGATTTAATGTGGCTGGCAGGAGCAGCTTCAGTGGTGGATGTAATGTATCTAACTGATGTTACCTCCTTTGAGTGTCTTACATGTGATCTGTCCTAGTTTAGTCATCAGCTGCTTGTCTTTCCACTGAGCTACACACCCGTCCGATATCTTCAGGTCAACCTGGGGAGATGTACATACAGTCAATCCCCTACAGATTTTATTCCAATGTACCATTATTAAATAGTAGAAATATTATGATGAAAATAAAATATTGGTGGATGGTGAATGGAATTTAATTTATGAATAGAGTAACTAAAACTTACCTGTACTTTCTCCCACACCTTCTTCTTTGGGTTGAGTTTGTCGTCTGGTTTGCCCGTCTCATATCCCTCAACAAAGACCCGTTCTCCTGGCGAAGACCCCTCTGGAGGGTCCAGAGGCTCCACCCTCCTGGGTTCTCCTTCACTAAAATTGGACCAATCAGAGTGAGCAGAGTAATGAAATAAAAAAAATGAACCAGATGAATTTACCGTGTGCACAAAGCAGAAATAACACTCACACAGAGGCACACAGCAGCATGGCTTGGGACTCAATCCCTCGCATCTTCTGGGGTTTCAGATTGCACAGCACCAACACCAGTCTGTCCTGTAAGTCCTCCTGTGAAACATAAGCCACCAGACCACTGACTACCGTTCTTGGCTCCGGCTCCCCCACATCAATCTTCTCCAGGTACAGTGAATCAGCATCTGGATGCTGGAAAATAAAGACACCCAAGTCAACTCAGAGAAAGAGGGCCATACAGATGGATCATTTCAACACATCATCCTCACACCCTACCTTCTCCACACTGATGATCTTGCCCACCCTGATGTCCACTCGGGAAGGGTCCAGCTCGTCATCCTCTCCTCCTCCTGCCTTGACACCCTTTACAGCCCCTTCTACACACACACACACACACACACACACACACACACACACACACACACACACACACACACACACACACACACACACACACACACACACACACACACACACACACACACACACACACACACACACACACACACACACACACACACACACACACACACACACACACACACACACACACACACACACACACACACACACACACACACACACACACACACACCTGTATGACATCCAAATCTTTGCTGAACTAGTCACACCGCTATATTTGGATTAACAGGATGTGAGAGAGGGAAGACAGTGAGGAGGAGGATGGGTAAAACACTGACTCGTCTTTGAGGGGTTGGGGTAGGCAGCGTTTGAAAGTTTGCGGAGCTCAGGCGACTCAAACTTCTTTCTGATTGGCTCCAGCAGCTGGTTTAGTGCTACTTCCACAGAGGCCTTCAGGTCTCCTGGATGGACCAGCTAAAAGATTGCCAAAGCATTTTAGCAGGGATATACTTTAAGAAGGGCTTTTATTCTTCAAATAAACCAGTGTGTCTATACATTACCTCCTCAGCAAAGTCCTTCTCCAACTCTTCAAACGCAGAGTAGATTTTGTCTCCACCCCACTTGGGGTCTCTTTTGACACAGAACTCTGAAACACAATAATCCCAATCATCAGCTCACGTTATGCTCTTTATATGAGTGGAGGAAAAGTCTGACGCTGAGACAACAAAGAGCGATTCAACGGGGAGTTTCCTACCTCCGCGTAGAGGGAAGACGACATGTTTGACAAAGGAGAGGACTCCATTGTTCTGGATGTTGCCTGGCTCACAGAAAGCCTTCTTCAGCTTCTTCTTCACGTCTCCAGCAGAGTCCAGCAGATCAATCTTTGACTCCTGCAAGCCGAAAAAGATGATGGTATGACCACAAGCATTAGAAGGAAATGTTCATTCAAATCTTGACCTATTGATTCCTGCTGTGACGTACTTCCTCTGAGGAGCTCATCTTGGCCCCCGTCAGTCCTGGCACCATCGGGTTCATTAGATGGGAGCGCTTGGCATAGCCGAGGGAAGGCAAGTACTGGAGACAGATGAGAGGCTACCGTTACTCTTCATATTGTATATAGATCTTCTACTAAAAACTGTTTCATGGGCTCACCCTGCTGTCACATTTATAGTTAATCATATCTATAAACCGTCTTCATTATCAGTTAGGTTGACACCTGAAAATTAACGCAGTTTAAGTTTAAATTAGAAATCATTTTTTAAAGTCCAAAATTATTCATGTACTATCAACAAACACACAGCTACTCCTAAACTAATGCTGCGTCCAGACACAGTTTTTAGCCCGTAACTCACAACCTCAAATCCTGGCAAGCCCTTCTAGGTAGCAGCTACCTAACAATGATGTTAGCTAGCGCTAGCTGATACTAGCGATTTCGAGTCTGCAACATATTTGGGCTTCACCTGTAGTAGTACACAATCGTATGTGTATTGTTTTGATAACATTGTTAAGGGGCTTAAGGACCCCCTCGAAAACGAGATGTCTCACCTCAAGGGGTTATTCCTAATAAAGAATGTCCTTACATAAATGTGCGGAATTACTTTACGTTGCCTATTTATGTCTATTTCTCTCTGTTAATCACCGGCATCTGTACAGCATCAACAGGGATCACTGTAACTGGGAACGATCTGGTACACGGTTCACGGGTAGTAAGTTACGGGTTTGACTGCCGTTCCAGGGAACTTTCACAGGTAGCAGGTTGTGAAAACACAGGTTATGGGTTGCCTAGAACGCAGCATAATCACCCACAGGAGCTGCGGGGTGTGTGTTGATTGATGAAAGAGAAGCAGGAAGACGTCAGGTATGTAGGGAAGCGAGGTTGTGAAGGATTGAAATGAATGTGAAAGACGGAGGGAGATGGCACCTTCTCTGCCAGAGTGAAAATCTTCCTCTGGTCAACTCCTCCAAACTGGGCGTCCACCTTGAGGTACTCCTCGTCCAGAGCCTGAGGGCAAAGAACAGAGGAGAACAGAACAGACCTCTTAATATGAGCAGCTAAATCACAGACAAGCAGAAATATAGACCTGAAATAGTAAAATATAAAATAACAAAATAGAACATTTAAATAGTAAAATATAACAATTAAGATAAATAAACATGATGAGTTGGCCCACACACACACACATATATATATATATATATATATATACACACACACACAAAATGTTATTGCACATAATAACATTATTATTATTTCCTTTATGGAGGAAAGAGGTGGAAAAGGAGGGTGTGTGCTTTTGACTGCCTGGGGGGAAAAGCTATTTTTCCAGTCTGTTGATCCAGGACCAACAGACTGGAAAATAGCTTTCTTAGAAATCCTGCGTACTACTCCAATCCCCTATAACAGCAAAAAACAAAAAACAAACAAGGTCTAGAGTTCAAGATGTGAGGGGGCACGCAGGATCCCACCAGAAAGCTAGTTTGTATGTACCTCACCACATGTGGACAATATGCTGTAATTACAGTGTAACTAGAGTTATGAAGAGACCCAAAATAATATTATACCACTCCTGGAGTCCAGCAGTTAGGACTCCATCTAGAGGTGTGTCTTACCTGCAGTCCAGGGTAGAGCAGACCACTGAGCAGGGGATGCTCCACCTGCTTGACGACCTCAGCTCCAGCTTTCTTAGCATCATGCTCTGTCACCATGGAGGACAGACGGTACACATCCAGAGTGTACTCTCTGACAAAACACATGAAATACAAACCTTCAACATTAGTTTGAATGTAGGCTACAGCTACTGTACAAAGTCTGTTTCTGAGAAAGAACTTTTAAATAAATGCAAATCAACACAGTCTCCTGTACGGTCAGCACAACTGACCTGCTGAGCTGGAAGTCCGTTCCTTTGACAAACTTGAGTTTGTCCAGGGGCACACCAATGCTCTCCAACATGGCCTTGATGACCTGTTCGTAGTACTTCACCCTGAGCTCCAGCAGTTCCCAGGGGGCCTTCATGTTGTCTAGGAAGGCATGCAAGTCAGCAAACAGAATAGTAACCTGAGGGGGAAAAGAAGACAAGGCAAAACAGGCTAAATTAGAGCACTGATTTCGCAGAGAGTGCAGATTAAATTGTTAACAAGACGCTCCGTGAGCTCTACCCACCTCACATCCAGCTTTAAGGAAGTCTGCTATTTTGGACATAGGGACAAAGTAAGCTACGTGGGGTTTGCCAGTGGTCGCTGTGCCCCAGTACACCTTCAGCTCTCTCTCCTGGAGAACCTGCTTCAGCTTCTCCTCTCCAAGGACCTCCTGCAATACACGCATTCACGAGAATAATGAGACCAAGCTACTGGTGGACTGTGGGTATACGTTGTATGTACAGTATGTATGTATGTATGTATGTATGTATGTATGTCCCACCTGGAGGTTCCTAGTGATGAGGTGGAACTTCTCATCCAGACTTAACTGATCTGCCATGACCAGAGCCTTCTGACAGAAAGATAGGAGTTCAAGCGATTTTAGAATCAGTAGCACCAGCTTAGTTTCATTTTGTTATTCTGGATCATAGGTACAGCAGTGCATTCAGAAAAAATAAACCCTATCTGGTAATTATGAGTTACTATCTCATAATGGCCAGAGGTGAGGATCTTGTAATTATGAGAAAAGTTAAGGTATATCGACAATTTGGGATTTTGCGTTTGTTTTGGTAGTTCTCGGTGTGAAACGCTGGGAAATATTGATTTTTTTATAAAGGTGTACTATGAGTTCCTGTATGGTTTCAGCATAATTTCATTTTGGTCTCAAACCGTAGCCATAGCCGCCTGTCCCCTGAATACACTGTGAAAAAGCCCGGTCTCTGGAGACAACACAGGGGTCAAACACTACAGGCACAGCCTGTGCACCAAAATACAACAAACCAGTTCATACTGGAACATCTCACATTACTCAATCAACTCTGCTCACCACTGTAGATGCACACATCATCTTATCCTATGTGTAACGTTAAGGACCATTGATAACTGTATTATCTTAACCTTTCTCTTAATTATTAATGTTAGAAGATGGGTGTCAAATTTCCTTTTGCTTTTGTGAAAGCAATTCTCTTCTCTACATAGAAATTCAAACTCTGTTAAATCACTTTCAGTGTAATGATGGCCTTAGCTTAGCCACAGACGGTTTTTTTAAGATTTGGCCTCCCAAAAATGTCCTTTCACCATGCAGTGAGAATCTTACATTGTCATTGTGTGAAATAAACTGCTGCTTAACGTTACATAATTCCTCTATGCCGAATTTACCAGAAGCTAACGTTAGCTGTGTTTTTACCATTCAATTCTCAGTTTGTTATATGTCAGAATAAGCCATTCAGCCAACTTTAAGATATTATGCTATAGCTAGCTACCCTACTGGCCAGCTAGCCTTTAGCGTCACGCTGATAATGAATGAACAAGCCAGCTAGGCTAGGGGCTATCAGGCTAGCTAGCAACAAAACCATGTGCAGCTAACGTTACCTAGCTCCGGTCATGTTTCGGAATAAAACTACAACCAATTTAGTACCTACATCTTTACTTAATCTAACAGGCTAACAAGCTACCATAAAGCCATACTGTAGAACCTGCTAACCCACCTCAAAACCGGTCTTCTTACAGTGAGACGTGGGTAAGTAGAGCCGGTTGGGTGGACCTGTCGGTGTTGCGTCAGTGTTGCGTCAGCGCTACATGTCTATGGTACAGTCAACTCCGCTATCGACCCACATTAAACTCCAGGGGAAAGTAATCGAGCGCTGACTGCAAAGCGGACAAAATCAGAATCAGCTTTATTGGCCAAGTGTATACACAAACATAGAATTAGACTTTATATAGTAGGTAGTTGGATTTGGCAGTAAATACAGCATGCATATATTCATATTGACAGTGATGACATTCACATGTAAAAAAAAAAAAAACAGTCTAATATAGTGGATGTTTGAAAAAAACGTACTGTTATTGTGCAATTAGTGTGTTATTATCTCCATTTCATAAGGAGACAATGCAGAACAATTATTCCCTTGAGCAAATAATTGTTTGGCCCCTATACCTAGTTCTGTGCTTTATGTATAGCCTGTATAAACTATCACACCCATTCCTATTACATACACTGCATGCAGACAATAGTTTATTCACCCTTGACCAAGAAACCAATCAATACACCTAGGCTCGGATATGCTTTACGGTAATGAAAACGTGCCTTTCCAACTCTTGGCTATTCTCTATTTCACATTCTATCTCCTCATCCATAGAAAGTCCTTACTATTACCAAGGCGTGTTATTAATATGTTATAGCTCTCCAGGTCTACATGTATCATCGTATGTGAAGAGAAACAGAGGTTAAGAGTCAAACACCGGGCTCCAGTCGGGGGAGCACCGGGAGGATGAGGTTCCCAAACGAGGAGTCCTGAGTGATGAAGAAACCGGAAGAGTGGACGTGAGCGTGTTGCAGGGCGGCCTGTTGCTGGGCGGCGATGTGCTGCTGCTCCGCGCTGTCCTTCGCCTCCTTCAGGCTGGGTCTGGGTGAAAAAGGGATGTTGGCTCCGGGGCTGTTCGTGGACTGGCTCTGCATCAGCCGCCTTTTTCTCCTTGTCGAGCTCCGCCAGGATGGCCACACGGGTCTTGTTGTGAAAACCTCGTCCTGAACGGTTACTAGCCATGACAGCTTAGCGGACTTAGCTAGCTAGCTAGCGGAGGAAATAAAGGTCCATGAAGTCGTTAACTGAGAATGTTTTTTTACGTTATGTGCTTGTCCAGCTGACGTCGTTGTAGTTTATTTTTTATTAATGACAGACATAAATGAAGCATAAGCAGCCAAAATTAGCTATGAAGTTTAGGTGTTTTATGCTAACTTCCTAAAGCTAACAGAACGTAAACCCTTCCGGCTTGAGTGTTCGTCCTTCAAAATAAAAGCGAATGCTTTCTAACGAAGCTATAGTCTTTGAATTAAATTGGTAAACAACAAACAAAATAATTTGTTTTATGTTAATGATGAAAAAAAAAGAACCATAACATACGTAATATATATTGTGAAGACTAAGACAATAACGGGTTTAAAATAAATGGCTTTATAAAACTGGAAATCAATTCCCAAGTCATTTATTGCACAGAATCTGGTACAATATTGCTACACTAAAATTACAGCCCAATAATCACACAATATATAAGATAATGATAAAATAATTATGACTCAGTCATGATTACCTTGTCATTTTATTTTTGTATTTTTAATATGTAAATTAACAAACATAATAGGGTTAGTTTGATTTATTTTGTACTGTGCAATTTTTCAATTGGGACTGTGCGGATCGGGCCGGAAACAATAACCGAAAAGGCATAATGTCCGAGCCCGACCCGGCCCGACACAGTTAAAAGTTTGATAGTTTGCCACTTAGGTTTGTTTTGTGGAAACTTTTATTGCAATATAGGAAGGCATTGATCACATTGGGCATCAATGCCAGACACTAGATGGCAGTAGTCTACCAAGAATGAGTGGGCTATGTCCAGATGAACCTGGAGCTACTGAAAGTGTGTAGCCTTTAACTCTGTAAAAATCAAAATGAGCTAATCATTTCTCTAAATCAGGCCATGTTTAATTAGGAAAATGCATTATTTTGCAAATTTACAAAAAGCTAATCATTAAATCCCATGTTTAATTTAAATAAACCAGCTAATTTAAATAAACCAGCTAATTTAATGATTATTGCTGCTGCTCTCATTGCCTGCTCCAGTTACATTTGAAGACAGTTTCCAATGTTTAAGACTGAGTTTATAAGAAGCTTCTAAAATAATATATTATCTCTTCAGTAGGCATTGGGTTATGGCTAATTATCCATGTGATGCAGGTTTTATATTAGAGGACAGACATTAGAAAAAATCTCTTCCTCGTGTCTGTTCTTGTTTAAATTGGTTCAAGCTTGTTGTTTCAAGTAAAGACATGTTGACAGCTTGTTCACAGTACACTTATCAATTAGTATTTATTAACAATATCTTTTTTTCAATCTCAGCACTTTTCTTAAATAACTACAGTACAGTGTCCATTACACAGCCACAAATATCAAAGAAATACAGGTTTTACATACAATATATACAAAATGCACAGGGGGCATGCAAACAAGGCTCGTGTGTGTCCATGTGGGATTAAAGCTTACACACAAAACTACATTACAGCCTCAAGAGTCATAAGGGAAGTTCACAGATAGATCCATAAAAGACAAAACACTGGCAAAATAGAACAGGATGAGATTTACATGAATTATTACAGGGCTAGTGGGTGAAAAATGGAACTGGGTTAGCATGTACAGTATCCTCTAATAGGTTTGTTAAGGACATCTATAGAGGAAAAAACCCAATTCATATTGGCAAACACAGAACAACATGTTAAATATGTAACAGTATGTACAACATATTACACTGTATGTACACATTTCCTCATTAGGTATGAAATATTTTAGTCCATACTCCACACTTTCATGACAGGGACTGAGATGATCTCAAAGCACTCTGGTTGTTCCTTCCCTTTTCAAATGCATGTGGTGCAAAGTTATCTTTGGCAGCATGCATTAAAAAGAATATGAATGTTTGTATGAAAATTTGACTCCTACCCCATTTTCCTCATTTTGAAACTTGTCATTTAGTTAGAACCTCACAGGCCTTAAATATATTTATATACTGCAAGAAGAACAACTTTCCAGCAAACATGAATTCAAAAACAGAAACAAGAACTAACAAATATATAAATAACAGTATCATTATTACCATCAGTATATGCTGTAGTTAATTTTGCTCAGTATTAAGAAAATTAAAGCATTTAGGGGAAAAAAGTTTTCCTTGTCTTCAGTAGCTGTCATATTAAAGGATAATGAAAGTAATTGAATTGCAAACTAACTGTTGTAATAATTGTAGTGGTTTCAGTATTATGATGGGGAACTAAACCAACTTTTCAGAGAAAAGCTCTAACTGTCTAGCCACTGGTTCAGGTCATACATCACATTATGACAGCTACTTTAAAATAAAAAGAAAACTGGGTTGGGAATGAGATGGAAACAAACTGGCTGACTGGTTTCAGTAAACTATGAGGATTCATTCCAAAACACATTTAAACATGGTCAGAATACACTCGAAGTCAATGACTCGAGGGCAAGTGTCAGTTTGAGCAAGTTATAAAGTTTTATCCCTAAAACGGGGCTGATATCACTTTGTTCAAGTTTCTCAAAATGTTAACATCTCATAGCTATAAAGTTGTATAGTGCTCAAGATCATTAATGCTCCACACGGTATGTACAAGGATGGAAACTGTTCAGCTCCAGCGAGTAGCACCAATAAATGTCAGCAATGACAAAGCAGGCTCCCATCACAGTTCATAGTTTTGTGCAATTTCAACAAGGCCAACCTTTAAATCAAACAAGGTTTTACACAGTACTCCTATGTTTTACAAAAAGTAAGGCTTTTGAGATCTGACAAACTAACAAAAGAGGAGAGGGAATTTTATGCTGGGAAAAAGTCACAAATGCAGAAGAGGAGGTTGTTTTTAGAAAGGCTTCAGAGGACCTGAAGTGATGACACTTTTGAGTCAATCAAGTTTTTGTCAACGTGGAGCAGCAGCAGTGTGATTGGACAAGGCAGTGTCTGTATGATCCGACAGTCCCAGGTAAGTTGGTCCCGCCCAGTGCAAAATGCCAGTCGATAACCTCGAATGGTCCGCAGGTCTTGGTGCTAGACCATGTTGGCCAGTTCTGTTGAGTCTGTTTCTGAATCTGCCTCGTCCCTGCAGGAAAATAAAGTCTTCAGTTGGAGTTTTGCTTCTTCATTGTCACACACAAACACAAGAAAGGCATTTCAATCAAACAGTCTTACCTCTGTTCCTGTAGCAGCTTGCGATTGCCTTGCCTCCTCTCCTCTGTGATTGGATACGAGTACAATATGGCCAGGCCGATCATGATGAGAGCTATGGGGGCGGCGGAGACCAGCACTTTCAAGGTTATATCCACTTCCTCTGGTTGAGAGCAGCCTCTACTGATGTAGCCAGCAAAACTGAAAAATAATTAAAAACAAAAAAGAATTTTACATGATCATGCATTGCAGAGCATTCATGCTGAGGCACACATCTACTCCATTTTTAAAATAAATCCAAGAACTTGATGTGAGGGCAAATTTTGCACTAACTTGCTGATCAAAGGCCAACACTGTCAGACACACACACACACACCTAATGAAAGCAAAAGGAATTCCTTGCTTTGATGTGGGTACTGTGAGATTTGGCTTAGCCTCACTTAATTTTCTTCATTGTGTCCCAGTTTATTGGATAAAAACTTAATGAAACAACAAAAAAAACACATTTAATTGACTCAGAATATAGGTTGTGTGTGTGTGTGGGTGGGTATTTAAGTAAATACTTACTCTAAGCTGAGAGTGGAAATGCCCAGGGAGACTCCAGAGGCAAACTTGGTGAAGAAGACGTAGAAGGAATAAAAGAGAGCTTCGTGGCCGGTGGAGTCAGGGTTCTGCACTTGGAAATCGTCGACAACATCAGGCAGCATAGACCTGAAAAATGTTAAGAGTCACAATTGGTTAAAAGAACACATGGAAAAGCCCCCTTAGAATGATAAGAGCCAGCAGGGGTCTTACCAGGGCAGCAGGAAGGCTGCAGCCACTCCCACCCCGGCAGCGAAGGAGACAACGTAGGTGACGATCAGGTTACTCTTCATACACACCACCAGGATCATGAAGGGAACCACAGACTGTAAAGAACAGGAAGACATCAGACCACGAAAGCACGCAAGACCAGCTGACATTCAAAGAGTTACATCCTAAAAACAAGTCGCTTAACGACACCGGAGCCGTTTTCCTGCAACTCGAAGAATTTCACTTGATTCCTGTCCATCATACGACTTTGTAGTGGTGTTTGGACGTGACTGTGGGCCTTACCAAGGAGCCAGCGCAAACCGCCGTCTTTTTTCCAAAGCGTGTCAGGAACCACTGCCAGAACGGGATAGCCAGAGTAGCGGAGAGCTGAAGGAAGAGGGGAAGAAAAAAATCATTTAAAGCCTGGTTTAACAGCTGATTTTGTTTAGACACATACACAGACAAAACTCAATATTAAAGGTTACCATGTTTTGCCAAAGGGAAGACCCTCTGTGCAATGTAGCATGAACTTAGATGCTTTTTTACAATGCTTCAGCTTCTGTTTAGCCTGGCCATGACTTAAAGCGTGCTGATGGATTTGACCTCTCATACCTGCCCAACACAACAGTGAAGACGGAAGACAATACGGTTTCTACAGCTCTTCCCAAAACACATTTGAAAAATTGTGTCAAAATGTGTGATGCAAAATTCCACAGGAATGACTCCACAGGCCATGACTCCACAGGCCATGACTCCACAGGGGGTGGGGGATCAGTTTGGTCTCCAACCCTTCCGTGTTTGACTGAGGTTAACAGGATCTTCCCACCTTTTCTTATAGTTCTCAGTGAAACACTAAGCTCAGAAATAAACCACATCACTTCACTCTTGATGCACAGACGTCTTACGCATGTTGAGTGTGATATCATTTGTGGTTTTCAAAGCTGTTTAATGTGGTTTTTCACTATGAGTAAACTGTGCATTTCTTTCCTATGTTTTCCTTTTTTGTTGCATCAGCAGTTCGTGTGCACTGATTCTGAACTTTATCTTCAAAGCCACCAGACCGTCCCACTTCCTTGCACATATCTCTCCTCTATCAGCCTTCTCCTCAAAAAGCAAACATAATTATCAGTCAATTTCTTCTAAACCGACCTCAGAAAGCACGTTTTACACAACACACCTCAGTGTATTCCTGCCAAATGGAAGTGAGTAGCATGACGCGGCTACTCCTTAAAACACACCCAACAAACACGGCTCTTCTGGTTTGTAGCAACTCCCCATTGCTCTTGCATTGTTTCACTACATTTGACCTTCGCCTTCAGTAACTGACAACCAGTTTTGAGTTCTTATAGTGCGATTGGTTTAGTTTGGATGTATCTTTGTGCTCATAAGAGCTGATCTTCCAAATTGCTGAAGGTGAGGATTAGGCTCACTTAGTGCTGATTATGGAGCACTAATGTCATTAGCTCACACTGTTGAAGCCTCTGAAAAATACTGTAACAAAAAGGCCTTGACTCTATAATCCTTTCCATAAAGTAAAGGATCAAAGCTAGAAAGTAATCTTTTCAACCTCTCTAACCAGTACTTTTTTTCTGCTGTGCGTGCTACAGAAGGCACTTTAATCTATGGATTAAATGGCTTTAATACCTGTCAGGATCTGAAGTGATTCTTTGATAAAAAGAAAAAATTCATGTGAGGTCAAGAGAGATAAATGAGAGGATAATGTGGCTCCTTTACAGTCTGTGGGAATGGGATGGCATTCAGGCAGAGCGGTCACTCGTCATGGAAATGGGCAGCCAGGAGACCAAGTAGAGACCAGCCTTGTAACTGAAGACAATTTGTGTGTTCGCCCTGGGAGGGAAGCTTTTGTCTGCACTCTGAAACTATTGTATAGCCTAACTTATTCCAAACTAATGGGCTGCTCAATGTTTCATATGCTGAGGGAAATGCGGTCATTGCTATGGGAACAGTGTGTCTATCTGTCTGAATGTTTGAAAATACCACTTGGTGTGTGTGTGTGCGTGTGTGTGTGCGTGCTCACCATGATGACTAGCAGGATATTCTGAAAGTCGTTTCTGAAGCCCAGTGTGGAGCTGCAGAACAGGGCAAAGTTGCCCTCCAGGAGCTGCGCGGGACCAAGCACAAGCGCTGAGTGTCACTCAGTGTAACTCACAGGTGCCATGGAAACTTTGGCTGAGATACAATGACTAACCTCATAGTAAAATTATGTGTGTGTGTCTATACGTACCATGAAGCCTAGCGAGGTAAAGAGGAAGACCATGACCAGTTTGGCGTACGGTCCATGTCCCATCACCAGCTTAATCCCCTGGAAGAAACCCATGGGCTCCGACCTGGGACGACAAGACTCTGGAAAGAGGAAAAATAGGAAACAATGAGCAAAGATGCTAAATTACATCCACTTGAATACGTTTTTTTTTTTTTTTTTTTATCTTGTATCCCTGCTACCATGGTTTTACAGTTCATTTTACACAAGGAGAGGCCTTTGAGGCTCATCCTTTAGTAGATTTTAAATTGTCTCATCACTGGTCACAAGGCTTTCCATTTAAAAGTCATACCATAGCAAACAGCTACAACTGGACTAGAGAGGAAATGGCAATAACAGCACCTTCACAAGACAGTGTATGTACTCTACATCCAATCAGAAGGTTAAACCCGAGAAACTGATGTTTAAATAGCGACTGTAAGCCAAGAACTGGAGGTCGCTTAACTACACAAGATTCACACAGAAACTAATTCAGTTACCCAACAATACAATTGTGATTGGTCTATTATATATAAAAGACAGGCATTTTGGCTTTGAATGCAAGTCGATATTAGGCAATCAAACGAGTGGATAATGGCATCTAAATAGCAGGACGGAGCCAGTTTGATAGAGAGCTTAATGACTTACCTTTTTGCTCTCTCACACCGAAGAAAACAACAATAGCACAGAGGACATAGATAATGCAGATGACTCCAGAGGCAATCATGTAGGCCGTTTTCTGGAAGGAAGGAACAAGAGAAAGAAAGGACGACATTTTGACTTTAGTGCTCCTCATCAGTTCTTGTTGCTTGAACAATAAAAAGGGGTTATTTGGCTTCACTGTCAAACATATGACTAACATCTAAGCTTACCGTGTGATCCAGGGAAATGACAGACTCTGAGTTATTGTGCCCAAAAAACACGGAGGAGTTGCTCAGGTTCGTCACACTGTCCCGCGGTCCTGGGAGGCAGGGAGCGTTTGCCATACCCACGATCTGCCCCTGGATAGCTGTACCGAGAACAGTCCCCAGAACCTCCACCGTCATCCCTGATTGGAGGAAAGACAGGGGATGTCACCGAGGAGGTGCCACACTAGACTTGTCTTTCCTGTCAGGAGATTCTTTTAGAAAACTAATTGACTAGGATACTCACTGTATGCGGTGGCTGAGTCTCTGTCCTTCTGCTCTGAGCTGATGAACATGGTGAGAGCAGAGTATGGCACATGGAAGCACTGATTAGAAAAAGAAAAGAGTAACAAGGTGAGAAAAAAGGAATGCCGCTCTTAATGTCACTATTGGTTAATGCAGAGAAGTAAAGAAAGCTTAAGTCATTGTTCAACACTTTGGGAAATTAATTTCATCGCATTGTGGTGGAGTAGTATTTTTTATTTTTTTTTAACCTTTATTTATCCAGGTAAGTCGATTGAGAACAAATTTTCATTTGCAACGACGAACTGATCACATTCACACAGTTCCACATTCACACCTGTAAGCTGCCCAGTACAACCACAGTCTGGCCACTGAGCAGCTCCACTGGAGCGGTTGGTGGTTAAGTGGCCTTGCTCAAGGGCACCTTAGTGGTGGTAATGAGGGAGGGACAAGGACAATGGACTCTTTCACTCTTTTCACTTTCCTCAGATTTTATCCTGTCGGTCTGGGGATTGAGACGGCGACTTCCCGGTCACAAGTTTGCTTCTTTAACCTTTAGGCTACCGTTGCCCCACAAGTCTGATACAAGCCTCAGGCTGACATTTTGACTAAGTAGCAAGCAAACTATTCCTTAAAGTGAATACTTTCAAATGGTTGTGCAATTAGAATATTCCCCAACATAGAAAATGCTAGGTTTAAAAAAAAAAAATATACAGTACAGGCCAAAAGTGATGACTATTTATATTGTAGATTACCACTGAAGGCATCCAAACTATGAATGAACACATGTGGAATTATGTACTTAACAAAAAAGTGTGAAATAACTGAAAACATGTCTTATATTCTAGTTTCTTCAAAGTAGAACCATTTGCTTTTTTGATAGCGCTGCAAACCCTTGGTGTTCTCTCAATGAGCTTCATGAGGTAGTCCCTGAAATGGTTTCCCTCCACAGGTAGGCCTTGTCAGGGTTAATTAGTGGAATTTCTTGCCTTATTAATGGAGTTGGGACCATCAGTTGTGTTGTGCAGAAGTCAGGTTGATGGGTGAGTTTTTCTTATCAGTTTTTGTAATAAAAGAAAAACACTTCCCCAAAATGTGATGGGGAAACATTTCGCTGATATGACCCTGTAATAGCACATATGGAACAACAGAGTAGTCACTGGGAGGGTCTGCCTGGACTGTTGGTACTCACAGTTTGAAGGGTCTGGAAGATGCAGTAGAAGAGAAGGTACCAGATGACTTTGCCGTTCTCAAATGGAGGAACGTACCATATGAGGAAATAGGAAAGCACAGCCAAAGGGGTGGAGAGCACGATCCTTCATATGGACAAAAGTAGAGTGGGGAGAGGAAGCAGAAGAGACAACAACAACAACATTAGTGGATGAACACGTGAACGTACTCAAGCAGAGAGGGGACACTCACTACATAACAAGTTGTGTAGCCCTTTAAGTGGGGTTTTCTTTCAACTAGTGCCAACTCTTCCTCAGGTCAGCAGTGTTTGGTGTCTCACAGCGATTACCGTTAACAAGGACACAGTATTCCTGGTGTTCATGTGCGTGGGACAGGTTAAGCTTTTGGATGAACTGGAGGATTACGGGAGGATGTAACACCAATGTTGCCAATGTTTATTTGTTTACAAATGACTGAACACTTTCTGTCTGTTCAGTGACGCAATTCTGTGGATGGGAAAATGTTCATACAAATGAGAACATGTAATTTTAGTTACATAAACACATCTGCGTCTTCCTTTCCTCCTCCACCTAACATCCCGTAAATTAGCACCATGAAGTAATTTGTAGGAGGAAGTTAAGTCACTTCCATCCCCCTATGGTCAGATCAACACTCCACACACACACAAAGAGTCTGGCTTATGGAAATCACTATTGTATCGGGCGATTTATCCTCTTACAGGAAATCGAAGTCACACACCAGTCATAACAAAACCAAAAGCTATGGTCATATATATTTGTATATAAATAACAATGACCTAACTTCTCGCCACGGAATGGGCTAATATCCAATCAAAGTGCTCGGCTGAACCGCTTCACTGCTGACTTACCACTGATTAACTTTTTACAGCAAGAAGAAAATGACTGCGACCCATTGGAAACCACCTCACTGACCTTTCTATCCATTCATGGACCCTTTTCTTCTCAAATGTTGTTCATATGGAACTTTCTACGGCACGCATTCATGGAGCACCAGGAAAGACTCTGGACACTTGGTGCATCATCGCTGACTCATTGATGTCTGGGCTGTAGCACCTCAACCTGGGCATATGTCTGACTGTTGTTTTGTCCCCTCCCTCCCAGCTTTCCTCTCTGTTGAAAATATATTTTTTTAAAAACATCTTTTTACAGCCAGACTTTGGTGAACAATGCATGTGCTTTAAAGAGAGTAAAGTCAAGAGGAGCAGCATTCAGCAGACTCTCTTGTGCGTGTGATGTGATTAACTGTACACTCGTCTGAAGTCACTGTGGGCGTGTGCCAGAGTGATCAGTAGGTTAAAGCAGATTTTATCTATTGCGATAGTATGCTGTATACATCCCCCCCCTTATCTATACAGCATACTATCGCGATATTTTCCGTGGCAATACTGTATTGATACACAGACGCCAAGTATTGATCTTTTATTATACATGTTGGTCTGTTTGTCGGCAGGCCAATCCCATTGAGCAGCAATAAAATTAAAGTGAGATGACCAAACAGAGAAATGTATCTTTTTAGATAAAATAGATGTTGACTAAGTTTCCTTTTGGGGGCGTCATTTGAAATTGGGAAAAATTGTAAGTTGTAAAAAAGGTAATAAATTGCAATATAATCGCAGATTATTGCGATTTGTTTAAACTCACAATAATATTGTATAGGGATGATGAGGTATGGTGAGGCCTTAGGTGATTTCCATCCCCAAAAAAAAGTAGGAATGGGTTTTTTTAAAGCATATTTCCTCTGTGCTAAATGACACAAAACACCTACCAAATTACGAATGGGACTTGATTTAACATACCTGAAGTGTGTCTAACATTAAAAACAGCTTTACTTGAACTATTTACATGCAGACATCCTACAACATGGATAAAACAAGCTATGGTAGCAAATAAAAAATAAAAGACCGAATCAGACTTTCAAATTTCATCTTTGGCAGCTTCATTTTTTCAGTGTATGCTGTTCTCAAAAACAATTTGCAAGGCTAAGTCAAGACTTGCACTGTGCTTGCAGAAGTGCAGTGACACCGTATGCCATCAAAGTGGAGTCCTGTGTCCCCCTCCTAGAAGTAAATGTCACCTGAAATAGTTGTGCTGACTAGGGAGGGGTGATTTTATCTCAGCAAGTTAACTAAGCACGTGGCAGATTTTAGACTGGTGCCTATATTAACTATGTAAAAACGTTTCAATCATTAATCTGGGTGGGTGACCAGCTTAATAAAAGCTGAAAAACAAGCCAATATTCTAGATTTGATTCTGGTTTTGAGGCCTTGACATCATGTTTACATGCACTGACAATGACTTAGGAAATGCAAAAAAATTAAAAACTAAATCATGATTTACAGTAAATGAAATGTATGGGAAATAAAACCTTAAATCAATGGTAAGGTAAAAACAGCCACACTTTTGCATCAATATTAAAAGTCATATTAGGCAGTAAGTTAGTAAGCCAGTAGTTGTTAAAGTTGAAACTCTAGATACTTATCAGCCAATATACAAAGAAATTCATTTAAATGCATGTTTAGGGAATAGCAGGAAGCCTGCAGAATGTCACTAGTGACTACACCAACAGTATGACTTGTTCTACTACTGCTCCACGATTTGAACTGTAGTTAACTCTTAGATTTTCTCAGCCAGTCTTTAAAACTCCTACCAGGGCCATTCACAGCTGAAAGCAGAGACCTCATTGGCTCACATATGTGGTGTGTTGTGGGCTGGACCAATGGCAAGCTAGCCTGATTCCTCTCCCCTCCCCCACTTCCTACACATGAAGATGAAGCAGCTCCTGCTTCATTTCTACTGCCTCCTCCCTGAGCTCTGGCACCGCACCCATCCCCTCACATCTTTACAGCCAAACTGACCATTCCAATGATTCCTCCATCCTTTCTCGCTCCTACAATCCCCCCACCCACGCCCTACCTCGGACAACAATAGGACGAGATGCATCTCACTTTGCTCAAGCAGCACCATAATGACCCACTTTTGAGATTCAAACATCCGCATCTTGGTGTTAGCAGAAAAATTTAAAGATTATACTGTCATAACTCTCAGAACAAGAACTTAATTCAAAACATGTCACATGTGTAACTGCCAAAGCTTGACCCTGGTCTCAAAGGGAACTGCTACCCAACAGCTGAACAAGATGATAATTCCTTTGTGGTCTATATTAATTATGCAGGTGTTCTCAATGTATGCACAGCAAAGGGAACATCAACATGGGGAACAGAGGAGAGGACCGCATGGGACCTTGATGACTGGGTCCATCTCCCAATTGTGCCTCTTTGTACACAAGGTACACACATTATTGAGATAATGTTTTTTAATCAAGCAGGTAAAAGAAATAAAAAATAACTCCCACCGCCATCTCCCTGTGGGGCTCATTTAAAAAGCCTGCTATACCCTCAGCCATTTAAGATGTCACCTTTTTGTCTGTACTGCATGTTCTGAAACACTGAAGGGACAGCAGCTCTGACATGTCTTCTGCGTTGACAGGATACTGCAGCGGCGTCTGTAACCAGCTGCCCCCACTGACACACCACTCTGTCCTTCTCTCACATAGCGGTTTGAATGGACCGAGAGTTCCGGGGCTGTTGGCAGATTTGGACAATGCTGGGACCCCCCCCGTTTAACAGTTATACAATACTCATTAACAGACAAATAACTTGTATGACATAAACCTACGTACTGTATGCTGCTCAGAGATTGAGAAGTAGAGGGGACTGGGGAGGGGGGGGGGCGGTTGGGGGGTACAACAGCTGAAAAGAAAACGGGTCAGGAACCTTTCTGTTAAAAAGGCCTGAAGCACCACATCCTCCCACTCCCTCAGCCTGGCTGCCACACAGCGCCGATGATGCACTATCACATTAAAAACATTCATTTTGCTCTTCACGAGGGGATTTCACAGAAAGATGACAAAGTGTCCCAGTCAAACTGAAAGGAACATCGCAAAATACAAGGTGTTGTTTTTTGTTAATCTCAAGGGTCAATTTATATATACCATGAGAGTATTATACAAAACATCAAATAGCTGAAAATGACCTCACTATTCAAATATATATGGGAATTCTCCATGGTGTGCTTGCTGTAAGAAGCAGTCTTGGTAACAGGCAGGAGTTATATTTGTCAATGGACTGCCAAAGGTCATGCTGTGGGACATGGGACTGGCACCTGCAGGAACTACCCAGAGTTTTTTTTATAAAATAAAGGCTTAGTGCCTTTGTTTTTTGGCTTTAGGGTCCAGCCTTAACCATCTCAACTAAAAGTATTTTTCAAGAGAGAGAGAGAGAGAGAGAGAGAGAGAGAGAGAGAGAGAGAGAGAGAGAGAGAGAGAGAGAGAGAGAGAGAGAGAGAGAGAGAGAGAGAGAGAGAGAGAGAGAGAGAGAGAGAGAGAGGCACAGTTGCCTGATATGTGGGCTACGAGGAAGTGGCAACAATAATTGCATCAGCATGACCCATAGTAACCCCTCCTTGAAGAAGACCTGGTAATTCAGTCCCCTCCCATAGCCCCACCCACATACACTGCTCTGTCTCACTGACCCTGATAGCCAGGCCCCCTTTAAGTGTTTCCAACAACAATATGTAATAAGTGCTTTAGTGACGCATAACTGGGCTTCATCAACAAATTAATGGAAATGGTCTTGCAGAGACTCAACACTACAGCTGGAGGAGGCAGTTGCCCCAGAGAAAATGACCACGGTCTAACTGTAGATCTCGTTGTCACATAAATCGAGTCAAACTGTATCAGACAGTAGCTTGCTGGTGCCAGCTGGGAGTAAGACCTACCAGGGCAGCATGCGTCCGAACCGCGTCCATGGGCTTCGGGAGACCAGGAAGCCCACTGTGGGGTCCGTTATGGCGTCCCATGCTCGGCCCCCAAACAAAATGATGGAGGCATAGAAGGGATCCAGCTGTCAAAACAGAATACACAAAGATAAGTGCCATTAGGACATTAACAGCACACAAAGTTCATTAGTGGGTCATTTGTTGATGCTCCAAAAACAGGTTGATGTTCCAAAAATCCCTTTGCTACCTTAGAGTAGCCAAAGTAGCAGGCATACGTACACATCCATCAGTACACCATCCACACTAGGCAAATTGTTGTGAGCAGGCTGACAAACTAAACATAGCCTGTGGTTGCAAAGTTAAACCGTTTGATGGAGGAGTCGGCAGTGTAGCTTTACAACATGAGATTACAGTGAGCAGTGTTTAGTTATATGTTGTTTTTTTAAGTCAGTCAAAAGGCAGCACTAAGCGAGAATCAAGTCAAATCATGAAGGTGTCACTCGGCAGCTCAGCCTGTCTGCTGGTTATTGTGCAAAGCAGACAAGCCTGACTGGCAGCCAGCCAGGATGAATGCTTGAGTCCTGACTGTACAATCTGCACCATGCTGTGTCACCCAATACACTCTTAATTAACAATGTTGGTAGCCGGACAAAGCTAAACCCTGGGAGGCCCAGTAAACTTACATCCCATTTTGGCCTTTACCATCAGATTAGTGTCAGAGCCCATTAAAGCGAGCCCCTCCTCATGGTGCTACCATCCTTCCCCTCAAACATTTTTTTCAGAACAAGCGTTTTGATACAGCGAAGCCACATCATGGATTCAATAATGGAAACAGAGAAACTTTTTCCGCCTCTTCATTTTTCCAGGACAATCGCATCTTTGTTGGTGAGCTTTTGCAGTCACAAAGTCCTGCGGGTGCCCTTTAGAGAGAGGTGATTCAAGGGCACAGGAAGGATCATGTACAACTTCAAGTCTGTAAATGCCACCTGCACTACTGGATACAGAGTATGTTCTAGGCTTGATACTTGTAACGCCCAACACTGTTTAAATACAAGTTGGATCTAGTCCCATAACGCAGTTGGCACAGGTTGCTAATGTCGGCTACTTTTTATCTTTCTAGACGGTGTGATAGTGACAATGACGGTTCAACTGGTTTGTACACAATCAAAACCTAGCGTGTTACCAAGGTTTATCCTGTTTTGGTAACAGGCTGGACCGTTTTGTTATTGTGTATGCCAGTATGTATGCATCAGTATGTATGCATCAGTATGTATGCATCAGTATGTATGCATCAGTATGTATGTATGTATGTATGTATGAGTATGTGTGTTCCCATACCCAGTAAATTGGTCCTTTAAGGGCACCAGGGTGGCTATATTTAGTTCTGTATGAGAGTGACACTATATAAGTGTGATCATGGAGTTTTGAATGAATCTCAACCAACTCACCTGAGCTACGTCCAGCAGATAGATCTGCAGGAAAAATCCCAGGGCACATCCTGTGATCTGGTAGGGTGCTCCACCAATGGCATAGCATATCTTGTTGCAAACTGACAACCTGTTCCTATGCTCATGCTGGGGGGGGGGGACAAGGAAAGAAGAAAAAAAAACACAGTTAGTCACATTAAATTTGCATCTACAGTAACTTTAAAAGTTACTCTTTCAGCCTACTTTTACAGGAAGTGTCCTAAAGGCGAAGTATTTGCAGCTGTCCGCATACCTTTTCAGGCTTTGACATGGCCTTACCCTTTTATTTATAGGAGGGGTCAATTCTGCAGTCGACATACAGCAGCTTAATTCTAACATGGTGAATGCAATACAGCAGAACAGTTATGCCCCCAGGCTTATTAATGTAACTCTTTATTTTTGTCGGAACAATTTAATCTTCAGTGTTGCCGATTTCTCATCAGTCCAATTAAGACAATCACAGTGCCTCATAAGGAATGTAGCCTAAATTCTTAATCGCCAGAGTCTTAGAAGGTGAGAGTTCAGTTGGCAAAAAGCTAACCACCGTGTCTCGTATTTGGCAGGAGTTAAGATAGCCACTGGGAAACAAGAACCCCTTGGATTTCTAACAAGTGCTCATTCTTTTCCATTTGCTCAACTGTAGACATTAGAATTTCCCCAGACACAAACAACTCCTCTAATAGCAACACAAATCTGTGCAGATAAGTGCCAGGGCATGACAACACCATGGTGTCACACACCAAAAGCCAGAGTGACAGCACTTTGCAGCGGCAGGCCTGAACTGGCTTAAGCCAATGAGTGAATGCCAGTTTGACCAGCGCTCTGACCGCTCCTGTCCACATAGGGAGGAAAACACACCCTCCTCCCTAACCAATAAAAACGTTGTGTTTGGTGCTCTTTTCAGCTGGTTAAGAATGTTTTCATCACTGGTTTTGAATGAGGAAGAGGCAAAGTTATAGCCTGGAGAAAGTTACCTTTAACCGCAGGCCCATTCAAGTATCCCTGTGTGTATGACACAGATATTCCTGAGACAGACCTTATCTTAGATCAGACCACAAAACATTACCGTGGCTGCTGAATGAACGTGCCTCTGTGTTGTTGATACACCCTACCTAGCCTTTGTTTAGGTGACAAAACCTCTGGCTGGAATGAGAAACCAGCACCATCAAAACAGAAGCAATTATTCAAACTTTAGTGACTGAACCCAATGGCTGGCATTAACATAAGTTGGACCACTAGTTGATTTATGCCTCCATGACAGTGGTTGTGGGGGTCAAGGACCAAAATTGACCCCACCATGTGATGACCACCAGCCCTCAAACTACACAGCTGTAAAGTGGTAACTAAAGAGTTGTGTATGCCTGATAAAAAGGTCTACGACCGAGACATTTCTCCTACACCTGTTCTACCAGCGTGCATCTATTACTTCGCCGATCTGAGTCTTAAAATCACATTGCAGTAAATGCTGTTTGCCTGTGCCATTTTACAACTAGTGATTATGTTATTATGCGACCATAATAGAAATTATAGAAATCCACTCCTCTTAGCACTGCCCATCCTAATTACATCCACATTTTTTTCAAAAACTCGAAAGGTAGCACATTTTTGGATTAATGTTACAATTAGAGATGTTAACAATTCTAAATAGATTGTCCTATTAATGATGGAAATGTCAAAAACTCTGGGAAAAAAAAATTGATGGGATTTAAGGAAATTATTGTCTCTCTGCTCAGACTCTGACACGTCGCCTTGGTGGGTGTTTTCTGTTGCATTCGAAGCTGTGGGAAATATGGAAACTATCCTCCAAAATACACTCGAAATACCAAATTGCGCGGTTTTTTTTAAACAAGCGAGACGAGGGAAGAAAGATCACATGCAAAACTTAACAGTGAAAACAGAGATAGTTCAAATACTGTTTCAACAACCTGTCAGTGAATTAACGTCCTGATGCAAATCTCACTTTATTTCTGAAACCGAAAGACACGTACCAATCAATCTACATTTGTTTTGTTCCATTTTTTTCCGATTTATAGCATATAGTCTGTTAAAATAAGGCATGTATGCCAACAATTCGAGTCCCTTCCCTCAGATTATGGGGAGAAGCTGGGGTGTAGCTTCAGATGAGCCCCCTGAACGCAGCACCACAACAAACCTTTACGACTGACTATCCACATAGTAAATGTTCATGTAAAATAATTTCAATTTATAACTGAGACCATATGCAAATGAGACATTCCAAAATAATGGTTGATTTAAAGAGTTAAATTAGCTAGCTAACGTATGCTAATAGCCTATAAAACCTGCATGCATGCCATGATGGACATCTGAAAGTAACGTTTGGGTTTTAAATTTAGCTCTGACTGGGGTTAAGTTAATGAGTGCACTGAAAACCTCTTTCATTACAGTCTTAAACTAAATTATGACTTAGTTTTAACCTACTATTATATTTAACCGTCCAAAGCTTTGATTTAAAAGCGATTTTGTGTGTCCTGATAGGCTAGCTACCCACAGAAGATTTAAAGGGCTTCGTGACGTTTGACTGAAAATGTATAGGTTTTTAATATGTATCAATATTTGTATTAATTTTATAATTCAACGAGTCACAAGGCGCTCCTAGTTATGACTCAGTCCCTCGAAATGTCACTTTACAGGGGCGTGCTCCATTCAATCAAATGTTCAAGATATAGGCTCCATTCCCGTAAAAAAAGAGCAAAAAAACAGCTACTTTCTCGTCTCGTGCTGTCTGGTGAGGACATTTCGAAAAGAAACCGTCGCTAAACTATCATTTTGATTTAAGTAGCTGATGAACTCACCTTCCTAGCGAGCGTGAGACCGTCCGAGCTGACCGGTTTCTCCAATAAACTGGCGTTTGAGTATTGTTCACCTCCCTCTCCTTTTGCCATAACTTAGCAGAATAGCTGGGTTTCTTGGTTGAACTAGACAGAAATACTAAACAGCTCTTCCGATAACGTTTAAAGGAAACTCGTCCAATAGTATCGCCGCGGTCCAACGTTCCAATCTGTTTGAAAACTGAGAAGATATGGACGCAGAGAGGCTGCTTCTCTGTAGTAATTTGTAGAGCTCCCCGCCCATTTCAACGTGCCATTCACCCCATGTTTCAGCCCGCCCTCTGAAGGCGGGCCCCCTCCACAGCCAGGCGGATCCTCGTCGTGCTGTGTCCTCATCATCGTTCTGTTTACGTCAGTCGCTGCTATCAACTCACTGAAATTCCTGGTAAGCACAGTTTACGTTCCCTACGTAGCTGTTATCTCCGGTGAATATGTCACATGTTGCATATCTATACACAAACATAATTTTCCAATATCCCTATTTACTTTTACATGATTGCACTGTTTTGTACCATGATCTTATTTTTTAGGCTCACTATATTTAAAATACATGGCATCAGTAGGCTATTTTGTATTTCTACATTTTTGGATAATATGGTCCTGGGCACATTTGTTGAAATACTATATAATAGTATTTTTACATCCTAATGTGTGTATATACAAATAAATATATATAAATGTATATATACAGTATACCGTATATATATATATATATATATATATATATATATATATATATATATATATATATATATATATATATATATATATATATATATATACAGTATATATATATATATACAGATATATATATATACCGTGTATGTGTGTGTGTGTGTGTGTGTGTGTATATATATATATATATATATATATATATATATATATATATATATATATATTTATACCGTATATATGTTGATATACTATATAATAGTTTTTTATATCCTAATGTGTGTGTATACATGTGTGTATATATATATATATATATATATATATATATATATATATATATATATATACACTGTATATATTCAGTATACTGTATATATATGTACTGATTTCATTGTATTTTTTTTCAAACTGATATGATCAACACAAAGTGTAGTGTATCTTTCCTATACAGTGAGGAAAATAAGTATTTGAACACCCTGCTATTTTGCAAGTTCTCCCACCACATTGCATGTCCACTGTGAGAGATGCAATCTAAAAAAAAAATATCCAGAAATCACAATGTATAATTTTTTAACTATTTATTTGTATGATACAGCTGCAAATAAGTATTTGAACACCTGAGAAAATCAATGTTAATATTTGGTACAGTAGCCTTTGTTTGCAATTCCAGAGGTCAAACACTCCCACTCCTCCACACAGATCTTCTCTAGATCAGTCAGGTTTCTGGGCTGTCGCTGAGAAACACGGAGTTTGAGTTCCCTCCAAAGATTCTCTATTGGGTTTAGGTCTGGAGACTGGCTAGGCCAGGCCAGAACCTTGATCTGCTTCTTCCAGAGCCACTCCTTGGTTCTCCTGGCTGTGTGCTTTGGGTCATTGTCATGTTGGAAGACCCAGCCTCGACCCATCTTCAATGCTCTAACTGAGGGAAGGAGGTTGTTCCCCAAAATCTCGCAATACATGGCCCCGGTCATCCTCTCCTTAATACAGTGCAGTCGCCCTGTCCCATGTGCAGAAAAACACCCCCAAAGCATGATGCTACCACCCCCATGCTTCACAGTAGGGATGGTGTTCTTGGGATGGTACTCATCATTCTTCTTCCTCCAAACACGGTTAGTGGAATTATGACCAAAAAGTTCTATTTTGGTCTCATCTGACCACATGACTTTCTCCCATGACTCCTCTGGATCATCCAAATGGTCATTGGCAAACTTAAGACGGGCCTTGACATGTGCTGGTTTAAGCAGGGGAACCTTCCGTGCCATGCATGATTTCAAACCATGACGTCTTAGTGTATTACAAACAGTAACCTTGGAAACGATGGTCCCAGCTCTTTCAGGTCATTGACCAGCTGCTCCCGTGTAGTTCTAGGCTGATTTCTCATCTTTCTTAGGATCATTGAGACCCCACGAGGTGAGATCTTGCATGGAGCCCCAGTCCGAGGGAGATTGACAGTCATGTTTAGCTTCTTCCATTTTCTAATGATTGCTCCAACAGTGGACTTTTTTTCACCAAGCTGCTTGGACATGTCCCCGTAGCACTTTCCAGCCTTGTGGAGGTGTACAATTTTGTCTCTAGTGTCTTTGGACAGCTCTTTGGTCTTGGCCATGTTAGTAGTTGGATTCTTACTGATTGTATGGGGTGGACAGGTGTCTTCATGCAGCTAACGACCTCAAACAGGTACATCTAATTTAGGATAATAAATGGAGTGGAGGTGGACATTTTGAAGGCAGACTAAAATTTCTTCTTGGGTCAGAATTCTAGCTGATAGACAGGTGTTCAAATAGTTATTTGCAGCTGTATCATACAAATAAATAGTTAAAAAATCATACATTTTGATTTCTGGATTTTTTTTTTTAGATTATGTCTCTCACAGTGGACATGCAACTACGATGACAATTTCAGACCCCTCCATGATTTCTAAGTGGGAGAACTTGCAAAATAGCAGGGTGTTCAAATACTTATTTTCCTCACTGTATACATATATACACAGTATATATGTATATATACAATATATATATATATATATATATATATATATATATTCCCATATAATATTTTACAATCATATTTTATAATTTTTTGTCTTTCATGCTGTTATTATTTATTTATACACATGTAAAATAGGATATAGTTTATAGTGTTTACAATTTAGGCCTGAAAGTGGATCCCTAGATATCCATATTTATCCTTTTGATTTATAAATCAAAAAAGTGAACATGTTACACAAAGATTATACAGTATTTATCAGTGTGAATATATATTCTTCTGTATTTTTCCTTTATTCCCCTGTAAATGAATAGGCATTTTCACCAAAAACATTTCAAGTAATTCAAAAATGTATTATAAAGCAGAAATAAAAAATGAAATGTCCTTAGGAATATTATTACCTTCTGCTGTATGGTAGATAAATTGCAAAAATCTCAGCTGGCACCAAATGTCCTTGTTAGGAATACAAACTATACAGTACAAAGTCTAAACTATGCTTCAGAGATACGTTTAAATTATACAAACATAGACCAACATATATTTTCCTGAGTTGCAAAATGATATTTAGAAAATACTTGCAGATGTTCAGATTGTACTTGCAGATGTTCAGATTGTACTTGCAGATGTTCAGATTGTACTTGCAGATGTTCAGATTGTACTTGCAGATGTTCCGATTGTACTTGCAGATGTTCAGATTGTAACCAACGTTTACAACCTAAATTTCCTACAGTTCAGTTCAGGGCACAAATGTTACAAACACCTTTTTGCATTATTTATGTATTTTGGAAAATAAGTGGCTCCTGTGTGTGTGTGTGTGTGTGCGTGTGTGCGTACGTACATGCATGTGTATGTGTGTGTGTGTGTGTGTGTCTGTCTGCTATCTCTGGTCTGTCATGGTCTAGTTCAAACGTAAAGTAGCCACCTTCCTCCGTACTGACCATCAATGAAGATTGTTCAAAAGAGACCGTTTTAACATCTTTTAATATAGCTTCGCTGATAAATAAACACATGCGGAAGACTCCTTAGGTGCGGCTAGTTAAAAGTTGCCTGCTCACTGTCTAAAAGTTTAACACTCTGGTCTTTATTCCCAAAGCGTCAACTGCTCTGGCGAGTGGCTGTGCATGTGTTCCCATTTTAGCTGAGCACACATACCAACGGCATACATGCAGTATACACACACCACCACTAGTTTGAATACTCAGCTTTGTGTCCGGTGGTAGGAAAGGAACCTCTGGATTGCAGAAGATGTATAGGTATTTGCAATGTTTACTTATGGCTATGCATGCACACAGTCTTTCCACCCTCACACACACTTCAACAGGCCTCACACAGGTAGGAGCGCGCACACACCTGCCACCTCCCTTAGATCAAACATACATTAACAATGCAGTTTTATCTCTGCTGAATGTGTATGCACCTATTTGTTTACACACACACACACACACACACACACACACACACACACACACACACACACACACACACACACACACACACACCTAAAGGATCTCTCCCAGCTGCATTATTGAATTTCTGATAGTTGAACTCTGACCTTGCCAACTGTACAGTCAAGTTCAGACCAGACGTACCTGTGGTGTGTGTCTGTATCATATGTGTGTCAACATGCTGCAGATTAGATAAGACATTATCCCCCAGTTGTAAGTTGTGTTGGTAAATTTAGGTGACAGTATCATTGTGGAAAACAAATAGCCCAACGTGCATATTAAGCAGTTAAACAATTTAAACTACAGCCAGGCAGATAATCAGTGCATTCAATGTTTAGCCTTTTAGAGAGGAGGTCTCTCCCTCTTTACTCTGCAACCATTACATAAATGTATCAAAAATCAGACTCACTCATCTCTCCACTCTGACCGTTGTCTGCTCAACTTTGAGCTCATTTCAATACACTTAAAAGATGTCTTGTAATGTCTCCGGAGTAAAAAGAGTTACTGGTCTGTTGGTAAGTGTCACGTGCATGTCGAAATATACACGCCATCTGCCAATGGCAATATTGTCTGTCTGGAAGGCTAATATCGCACGGGAGAAAGGACGACTGTTGCAAGACTGACGGACAGAGGTCCAGTTTGGGAAAAATAAATAAGGCAGCATGGTGTAATAAAAATAAAGTCACAGGAGAGAAACATTGATACACTGATGCATAACTCACAACATAATTTGTAATAATAAATAGAGAGAAGCTGCCTAATATAAGTAAAGCTCAGCTGAATTTCTAGCAGTTCTTGCTGCTGTTACAGACTATAATACATTTTAAAAAAGATTTTTTTGTTGTACAAATGAAAAGTCAAATTCATTAGCAATAAAACACACTTGGTTCAATACACTTAGGCTTTTAGCAGCTACAGCCCATCTTGGTCAGTATGGCCAGTTGCTAATGGTAACTCTTTTAGACAACCTTCAGATAAGTATTGCTGAAAAGCAAACTTTACTCAGTCAGTTGACTGTGACTTCTGTCTTGTGAAACTGTTATATTGGGGCATTTACCGTTGCCCTGTAATTGTCACCCCATTTTCACACAGATAACCATTTAAGCATTTGTTTGAGCATCTCAGCCAGAAACAAGCTGCATCTTATTGCTTGTAAATAGATACACCCAGTGTGCTACCGGCTAATGAATGTGCTGTTCTTCCCAAAGTTCATGTAAATAAAGGGGGACTTGTCCTAACTGATTAGAAACCAAACTCCATTGCATTTTATTGCAACAAGACAAAGACTATGCACCCTGAGAGACTTAACCCGAATCAAACAAGGTACTTTCTCATAGATCACCTTACCTGTCCCATTTCTTTTAGAAAAAAGCATGTGAAATGTTTTTGTGTGTATCCCCAAAGGAGCTGGCTGTGAGCCCAGGTGTTACTTGGAAGAGATATTTAAATTGATGAAATAATGTTTTGTATTTGGCCTGTGGCACTGTGACTAAGTGAGTGCCAGCAGGGTCACAGTCACACTGGAAAATCTTGATCTAGGCATGGGCGTAATAATTGCAAGCCCAAGTTGTATGGCATTCGTTTGTGTGTGTGTGTGTGTGTGTGTGGAGGGGGGGCTTTGTGCTGTTAAAGTCCCACTTCTGACAGCTGTTCTGTGTACAAGGGGATATATTTATTGTGTATGTGTGATTGCATATATGTGTGTGAGCAGAGTCTCATGACTGTGTGTATTTGTTGCAAAACAAAGTGTGTCACAGTCTGAGAGAGCGATGCAGTGAATGCAGAGGCCGTCCAATAGGTCGAGCTATGTGTGCGTCATGTCAACCAAGCAGAAGGGTATAGGTGGGATGGAAAGACAGGAGGGAGGGTGATACACACTAATACACACACGAAGACACAAACACATGGAATTGTGTGAGGGGAGTTGTAGATGAACTTGCCATGGGCCTTGTGTCCTTGAGTACAGGTATTTTCCCACAAAGTGCGTTTCAGAGAAGACACACAATAAGCAGGGCAGCAGTTCTTCTCTGTCTGGTTCACTGTGTGTCAAAAAAAAGTTTGAACCAGTTGACAATATTTGTTATAGCCTACTGTATGTGTAAGATAAAATTATAAAATAAAAGATGCATTCAAACCTTTAGGTGTGAATTTAAATGTGACTTACATGTACGTGAGCCCGTAGGCACGGCAACATGTGACTCTGATCACAGCCTCTGGGACACAAAAGTTGTTTAAAGTGTACTCTACACATTAAGTGTTCTGACTGGCAACAAAAGCTGCACCCTTTTGTTTGCACGCACATTGCAGTCGAATTCTATTTGACTCATTCAGGAATTGGGACATTTTGAACTCAGACGAGGCACACAAATTCCTTCCTTTATGGACACTAAAAGTACAGGTAACTGGTCAACAGAGATGGCAAAAGTACTCACTTCCCGTAATCAAGTAGAAATACAGATACGTGTGTAAAAAAAATACACTGGTGAAAGTAGAAGTACTGATTTAACTTCTTTACTCAAGTAAAAGTAACAAAGTACAGGCTTGGAAATGTACTTAAAGGTCCCATGACATGGTGCTCTTTGGATGCTTTTATATAGACCTTAGTGGTCCCTAATACTGTATCTGGTCTCTTTTATATAGACCTTAGTGGTCCCCTAATACTGTATCTGAAGTCTCTTTTATATAGACCTTAGTGGTCCCCTAATACTGTATCTGAAGTCTCTTTTATATAGACCTTAGTGGTCCCCTAATACTGTATCTGAAGTCTCTTTTATATAGACCTTAGTGGTCCCCTAATACTGTATCTGAAGTCTCTTTTATATAGACCTTAGTGGTCCCTAATACTGTATCTGAAGTCTCTTTTATATAGACCTTAGTGGTCCCTAATACTGTATCTGAAGTCTCTTTTATGTAGACCTTAGTGGTCCCCTAATACTGTATGTGAAGTCTCTTTTATACAGACCTTAGTGGTCCCTAATACTGTATCTGAAGTCTCTTTTATATAGACCTTAGTGGTCCCCTAATACTGTATCTGAAGTCTCTTTTATATAGACCTTAGTGGTCCCCTAATACTGTATCTGAAGTCTCTTTTATATAGACCTTAGTGGTCCCTAATACTGTATCTGAAGTCTCTTTATATAGACCTTAGTGGTCCCTAATACTGTATGTGAAGTCTCTTTTATACAGACCTTAGTGGTCCCCTAATACTGTATCTGAAGTCTCTTTTATATAGACCTTAGTGGTCCCCTAATACTGTATCTGAAGTCTCTTTTATATAGACCTTAGTGGTCCCCCTAATACTGTATCTGAAGTCTCTTTTATATAGACCTTAGTGGTCCCCCTAATACTGTATCTGAAGTCTCTTTTATATAGACCTTAGTGGTCCCCTAATACTGTATCTGAAGTCTCTTTTATATAGACCTTAGTGGTCCCCTAATACTGTATCTGAAGTCTCTTTTATATAGACCTTAGTGGTCCCCTAATACTGTATCTGAAGTCTCTTTTATATAGACCTTAGTGGTCCCTAATACTGTATCTGAAGTCTCTTTTATGTAGACCTTAGTGGTCCCCTAATACTGTATCTGAAGTCTCTTTTATGTAGACCTTAGTGGTCCCCTAATACTGTATGTGAAGTCTCTTTTATACAGACCTTAGTGGTCCCCTAATACTGTATCTGAAGTCTCTTTTATATAGACCTTAGTGGTCCCCTAATACTGTATCTGAAGTCTCTTTTATATAGACCTTAGTGGTCCCCTAATACTGTATCTGAAGTCTCTTTTATATAGACCTTAGTGGTCCCCTAATACTGTATCTGAAGTCTCTTTTATATAGACCTTAGTGGTCCCTAATACTGTATCTGAAGTTTCTTTTATATAGACCTTAGTGGTCCCTAATACTGTATCTGAAGTCTCTTTATATAGACCTTAGTGGTCCCTAATACTGTATCTGAAGTCTCTTTTATATAGACCTTAGTGGTCCCCTAATACTGTATCTGAAGTCTCTTTTATATAGACGTTAGTGGTCCCCTAATACTGTATCTGAAGTCTCTTTTATATAGACCTTAGTGGTCCCTAATACTGTATCTGAAGTCTCTTTTATACAGACCTTAGTGGTCCCTAATACTGTATCTGAAGTCTCTTTTATATAGACCTTAGTGGTCCCCTAATACTGTATCTGAAGTCTCTTTTATATAGACCTTAGTGGTCCCCTAATACTGTATCTGAAGTCTCTTTTATATAGACCTTAGTGGTCCCTAATACTGTATCTGAAGTCTCTTTATATAGACCTTAGTGGTCCCCTAATACTGTATGTGAAGTCTCTTTTATACAGACCTTAGTGGTCCCCTAATACTGTATCTGAAGTCTCTTTATATAGACCTTAGTGGTCCCCTAATACTGTATCTGAAGTCTCTTTTATATAGACCTTAGTGGTCCCCTAATACTGTATCTGAAGTCTCTTTTATATAGACCTTAGTGGTCCCCTAATACTGTATCTGAAGTCTCTTTTATATAGACCTTAGTGGTCCCCTAATACTGTATCTGAAGTCTCTTTTATATAGACCTTAGTGGTCCCCTAATACTGTATCTGAAGTCTCTTTTATATAGACCTTAGTGGTCCCCTAATACTGTATCTGAAGTCTCTTTTATATAGACCTTAGTGGTCCCCTAATACTGTATCTGAAGTCTCTTTTATATAGACCTTAGTGGTCCCCTAATACTGTATGTGAAGTCTCTTTTATACAGACCTTAGTGGTCCCTAATACTGTATCTGAAGTCTCTTTTATATAGACCTTAGTGGTCCCCTAATACTGTATCTGAAGTCTCTTTTTTATAGACCTTAGTGGTCCCCTAATACTGTATCTGAAGTCTCTTTTTATAGACCTTAGTGGTCCCTAATACTGTATCTGAAGTCTCTTTATATAGACCTTAGTGGTCCCCTAATACTGTATGTGAAGTCTCTTTTATACAGACCTTAGTGGTTTACTGTATCTGAAGTCTCTTTTATATAGACCTTAGTGGTCCCCTAATACTGTATCTGAAGTCTCTTTTATATAGACCTTAGTGGTCCCTAATACTGTATCTGAAGTCTCTTTTATATAGACCTTAGTGGTCCCCTAATACTGTATCTGAAGTCTCTTTTATATAGACCTTAGTGGTCCCCTAATACTGTATCTGAAGTCTCTTTTATATAGACCTTAGTGGTCCCCTAATACTGTATCTGAAGTCTCTTTTATATAGACCTTAGTGGTCCCCTAATACTGTATCTGAAGTCTCTTTTATATAGACCTTAGTGGTCCCCTAATACTGTATCTGAAGTCTCTTTTATATAGACCTTAGTGGTCCCCTAATACTGTATCTGAAGTCTCTTTTATATAGACCTTAGTGGTCCCCTAATACTGTATCTGAAGTCTCTTTTATATAGACCTTAGTGGTCCCTAATACTGTATCTGAAGTCTCTTTCCCAAAATTCAGCCTTGATGCAGAATTACAGCCACTAGAGCCAGTCCCACAATGAGGCTGGGGGTTTGCTCGTTTGAAAAGCCATGATGTCTCTCTCTCACGGGTGGGCCAAATTCTCTGGGTGGGCAAAGAAGAGAAAGGGGAGGTATGACCTCATAAGGGGCAAGATTACCTCCCCTTCCAGATCAGCCCATCTGAGCTTTCATTTTGTCAAAGGCAGTGCAGGATACCCAGGGCTCGGTTTACACCTTTCACCATTTCTAGCCACTGGAGGGCCATAGGCAGGCTGGGGGAACTCATATCAATGTTTAAAAAAAACTCATAAAGTGACATTTTAATGCCATGGGACCTTTAAAGTATAAAAGTTAAAGTAGCCTTGTAAATTAATTTTTATGCTGTGTTGCTATATGCTGTGTTACTTATAATGTTACTAGAGTGTATGCTGAAAAACTTCAGTGGACATGATAAAAGGCTCTTTATATGCCGATGTTGGCCAATAGGCCTAAAACATCACATACATGATGATTGTGACAGAGACGGGGACTCCAGGAGAATAAGATCCTGACTGAGTAGCAATATATAAATTCAGTTGTGATTCTGTGAGAATTGACAGATCCAGTTTCTCTTTTTTAATCTAGGAATCTACATGTATGTGTGTGTGCTCAAATATGGCTTCTGGAAAGAAAATAAAGGATAAAATATGAATTACTGAACAGACATTAATGAAGAAGTTCCCCATAATTTAGAGTTACGCAGCACATTAACCAAGAGTCATTCTTGATGCCTACTATCTCAAACATCTCATGTCTTGCTACTTGTCTGCCAAATCTCTGGGATCTCTGTTTTCTTCATTTTCAATCATGGTGCCGTACATACTACTGTGCTAATGTTAGCGCCATCAAGCTGCAATGATTTGCCATGAATGAATGACGCAGGATCTGTTGAGTCTTCTTATAGTGGTGCGTCAAGTGCAACGTACAATACTGTATAATCCTATCCAATTAGATTGAATTCAGTACTGATGAGGCAAAAAATAATAATGTTAACTAAGTAACGAGTCAATTTTGGATAATATAAGGAGTAGAAAGTACCGATAACTGCTCAGGGCGCCTTTCCACAGGCACGCCACACATTCCAACAGGCACGCCACACACACATGTTTGGGCTTGCGAGCCGGCTGTCACTCCCAGATGTAAGTTAAGTTAGGTTTGAGTCGCTCATGCTCAGATTTAAACGGTTCACGGCGTAACGTGTTATACTGAAATTTGTGAACTTCATGAAAGTTTCCTTTTTAAAAGTTGCCAAATGGTTCCATTGACCAGACCAAAGTGATCTGTGGGTTTTGTTGTTGTGAACTGAGCTATCATGCAGCCACAAAATGTTGTTTTTAATAAATTACACTTGATCTTGATCTATCACTGGGGCCATACTGCTCTCCTGCTAATGAAACCCACAGAGAGGAAGGTGTGAAAATGCAAGTTTACACCATATTGAGGAAACTGGGGTGATTGTTTCAAAGTTCATATTTCTTAGCCGTGTTGTTAAGAGTGACCGAACATTGAACCTGACTGTTATCAGGATGGACTTACCTCAATTGAGACATTTCACCCAGACCTGTGTTTATGTTGTCTGTCTGTCTGCTTTGAATTATCTAGGTCGTACTGTGTTTGGCTGAAACTGCTTTACAGTTCCTAGAAATAATATGATGTCATTCTAGTAATCAGAATTTGTCTCTTGAAGCAGCTTAATAGTGGTAAATAAGAGGAATACAAAGGATCTTAAGAGCTGGGAAAGAGATGTTTCAATGATTGGGCCCCACATAGTCAATACAAAAACTGTCCGGGTCTCACAAAGATTCAGAGAAAACTTCAGAGTAGAGTCAAAGTGTCAAGAAAGGTGGTTTGAGTCTCATCTCACAGCAGGAGGCTGTAATGGGAGAGTTCTCAGTACAGCATGGTGCATAACGTGGAAAAGAAGATGTTATAAAAGCCTGTAGAGTAATAATAAAAGTCTCACACTGAGCGATATCTAGATCACAAAGTGTGGGTTTTAATGTCAACAGTGCTGCAGGTCTGCAGGCGATGTTTAAATGCAATGATGCAGATATCAGAGAAGCTCCAGGGATTTCCAGGCTACTCAGAAGGGAAATACTGGCAACAGGAGAAATGTGAGAAAGAAATGAGACAGTGTTGCAATGCACGGACAAAACTAAATCTACACAGAAAGAAAACATCGGCAACACAAATTTGCACAGTGTACAAATCAACTGTTGCTATGCACGGCTCAATACAGTTTAAAAATTATCTTTAACTGTAAATTCCTGGTTTCTGCACCCTTCTTACATGACGTTACTCATCTAGTAGAGGGCACAATCAGAATTACAGTTGGTAACTAACTGGCTCATACAGGTTTGATCAGTTTATTATGAAAAGGTCTATGAATCAATTTGGGTATGATGGAAGTGAAGTGTAACTTAAAAATATTAAAGGTCCCATATTGAAAAAAGTAAGACGTCCATGTCTTTATTGATTATAAAGCAGGTGTAGGTCCTATATAAGTACTGTGAAAGTATAAAAACACTCAATACACAGAGCAATTCACAGAGGAATACACACTCAAACTCTACCTACTCTTCTTTTTTTCTTTTTAATCTTTGGCATGTTTGTGTGTGTAACTCACATGCTCACATTTTACTAATGTGTTGATAAAATAACAATGAAATGCTGTGTTACTGACTTGATAGCAATACGCCCAGAATGCACCTGAACACACCTCCCTATGAGACCAGCATGCCCATGGGCGCACAGATGGGCGCAGGTGCATGTAGGGAAATCGACTACATTGATCTTAAACTAACAAAGACACTTGTGTCGGGCTTTGCGCTGCGCTGGATGCCAGATAAGGCCCTATTTTTCTAATGCTTTGTAGTGGAAACGCCACATATTTACACAAAGCTACAAATACCAGCAGTGTATATTCTGCGCTGAGTGCTGCATGTTTTTTGTTTTTTTTGTGGTCACTAAGAATGTTCAAGTTTGGGTAAAAAGCTGTCCTTGTCACTTTGGCTTTTTACCCAGCTGTCCATTCACAGTGGAGGAGGAGTGGGTAAAAGTACCAAAAAGACCAACTGTCAAATCCTACATTTACAACTGCTGAACAACAACAGAAAGCGTATTTATCTGTCCTCTCCCTACGTGCTTCAACCTTCCATTCATCCAGAGCCAAGGCCAAAGCATACAGTACTCTACCTTGTCCCAATTGTACAGTATGGTGCTGACTGCCAACATTTTTACTTCACTGGATATACTGTATCATGGCAACCACACTCAACAAAGGTGTCTCAGCTAGAGAAAAAAAAACGCTTAGCTCCAAAGCGTTCTAGTGCTTCCGGGTAGGTGTTTTCTGAAGAGAGCCATGCATTTTCAGCTGAGAAAAAATGCTTTGGTGGACGGCTGCCTTATGAAAATAATACCAGCGATTGTCCAACCAAAGAGAATTTGGTTGGACAAGAGCATATGGACCAGCCAATCGACCAACAACTGACCTGGCAACAACCGGCCTAGTCACAATTATACTATAGTTAGAAAGTGCCGCTACAGTGCTGTTGCAGTCATGCCCCGGCTGTGATGATGGTGCAGAGAGCTGAAAGTGCACATGACGATTACCCGGGAACAGTGACCAATCAGAGTAGACTGGGTTTTTATGGAAGGGGGGCTAAAAACTGAGCGTTTTAGATACAGAAATATTCAGGCATACAGTATTAGAAAAATAATGCGTTTTGAAAAATGTAAGTTTGTCGCCAGAAGCCAGTATAACTTAACCTAGCATATGAGCAGATCAGCCAACAATTCGTCAGTTTCAGCGCAGAACAAATGTGTTAAGCTCTTTGCACTGAGCATAAAGACTTCTCTGCTATTAGGAAGGAATAAGGAATCTGCTATTATAGACATTGGCCGGCCCTCTTACTGAAAGCAATTTGCTGCAGATTTATAAAAAGATAAATGGGCCAGATCAATAATGTACTGTATGTTCTTACTGTACATGTGGAACAGTGTGTGGGAACCACGTAGACAGGAGCAGGTGTGTGGAAATATACAAAGTGGAGTAAAAGGCAACTATGATACTCATACACACACATACTTCCATCATCATATTCACATGTTTTGAAACCAGCAGGAGAAACAAATACAAACTCAGTTTATATCATCATCAACATAAAGCATAAGCCAAAGTCCAGTAGTAAGGTGTCGATTTCTCCTGAAATCCAATGTATAAACCAAGTCCATTATCCCTTTCCTTTTTATTACAGTCATCACCGGCAATAAAAATGAAATCTTGTCAACAACCATGATCACAGGTTTGATAAACTTATGCCACGGCATCTAAATTACATTTCAAAATGAGCTCTCTGTGTTTTGGCTGCCATGTCTTCATGATGAGTCATGCGCTCAGTGTCGCGTTGGAGGTCACTGTGGTGTGACTGTGTAATGATTTATCCAGAGGTCGCCTCAGATTGCCACAGGTCATTTTGACTCTCATTAAGGGTCAGGTCATAAGAATACACATGTACAATCAGTATCTTGAATGAGTTGCTGGGGTGGTTTTTGGTGATGGATCAGATATTGTGTTGATATCAAACACTCTTCATGTGACACCGTACATGTAAACAAGAGCAGCTGGGGTGTCATGACAGTGTCCATACAGCTGACTGTGTATGGCAATGCTCCCGGGAGGGTTTATTTATGTTTAGAATGGAAACTGTAAGCGTGTGGTGTACCCACCCCCTGGAATGTCTGTCTCTGCCCCTTGGGAGAAAATAGACGAGGACGGTCAAAGGAAATTGGAGTTTGCAAGTTCACTGGCAGCCCGACTCGTAAGCTCTGTGATCAGGAGCAGGACTGCAGCTCCTGCTGGGTTTCTATTATTTATGCCGATGTGTGCATTTGTCTCAATTATATAGATATCAACGTCTCACTACGTTTACAACAACATAAGACAGTACAGGCAGTGTATGTTCATTTGTAGAAATAGAAGGCTTTAAATTGTAGTTTTTAGGCACATGACAGTGCCCAGGAGATGAACTGGCATCTCTCCAGCTACCAATCCACACTCCGTACTTTTGGTCCTTACAGGGTCTTGAACCAGCGACCCTCTGGTTCCCAACCCAACTCCCTACAGTTGCCTTAGTGTTCATGTCTTTTGAAAGTCAAAGACCTTTCACCACAATTACACAAAAGACCTACACAATACCCACCAATTATAGACCACTATCGGGTACATCAACAGGATACACCCACCACATAAAACAGAGGTTTGAAACCATTGTCCACCTGATCAAATGTTCTCCTGGACGATGATGACTGGACATAGCTAAGACAGGTTGTCAGCCACTGTTTAATAGCTATATCTGTAGGTAAGCTATACATGTTTATTTTTGATATCATAGCCCATGTTGCAGCATTTCTGATCGATTTCTGTAATATGTATACCATAAAGTTAGCACAAACCATGCTATAAAGAGGTGCCTGTCTATATTACAGTAATAAAAATAATATAATAAGTCTAAAATAGGTTTTCTTGTGGTCAGCCTTTAACACAAGAGTTTATCCTGAGATGTGCATGAAGTGTTTGTTGCATAAATGTAATTTGGAATTTGGATGTTTGATTACTTGTTGTGCTGAGCTGCTTGTTGGTAAAGAGAAGTGGGTGAGTTATATATATATATATATATATATATATATATATATATATATATATATATATATATATATATATATATATATACCCTCACTGAATGATCAAAATGTTAGCAGGGGGGTGGAGATAGTTGATCTCGCTTGCAGTAAAACAACATGTCCAGCAGAGTGCAGTAAAGGTCTATTTTCCTGCCATGGTAACCAGGTTTGGGATCGTTGCTATGCAATGCAGTTGTACCAGGAAATGTGTCTTCTTCAAGTTACAAAAGCTGTGTTTTTATTTAGGGTATTTCCTCTCGTACATCAGCAGATCCAATAGGTGATAATGGAAAGCAGCAGGTGGAAGGTGACAGAGCCCTCGGGACCCTGACTTTTACTGAAGAAACATAACATTGAGTGGGCATTGAGTATTGGTAGACATCAGTAATAATAATGTCTCTGTCTATAGTGACTATATGAGCAAACTTCTCTTTTCAAAGGACCTTGGGACATGCACACAGTGTTCAGGGTCACATAAGAGAAAACTATTTTCCTGATCCTTGAGACAAAGCTGTGCTTTTGATCTTGAAGTAGAGTGGAAGGTCACAAATGAAAAACAAATTACTTTTATTCTAATTTGTGTTCAGAATCAGTTTGTATAAGTCTATTTTCGTTATTAGATATGGGATAGATATGAATCTTTCTTTCTTTGGATTTGTGAGGCGTTGGCGTCAACAAACTGCCAGTCAATCATTGTAATGGATTCTACATATTTATGTTGTTATGTAATGTTGAACAGCATGAAATTCCCTGCTTATTTAGTAAATGCTAAAGTATGATGAGACTAAATGATTGAACGCCGCCTCCAGGCCAGCACAGCCAGAGGAGAGTAAAGCCTTATGCTTTGGTTACTTTAGGCTGGAGTCAGAAAGGATGTTTAACCACATTACACCAGTTCTAAAATCCTTGCACTGGCAGAAAAGTTACTAGAATTGATTTCCAAATCTTGCTGCTTGTCTACAAATCACTCCATGGTTTTGGGGCCTAGATACATGTCTTACATCATGTGCCATATAAACCTTCTAACTAAATACTGGTAATGCTAGCCAAAGTCACTCCTTTTCATTTAACAATAAAGTATTTTCCAGTTACACTGCTCTGCATCACAAGTGAATGGGAATGAATGAATATGATTACTTCAGGGATTGCTGGGGACACTGTGGGGGATTCTTTTTCACTGACGTATGTCTCTATGTGTGTGTGTGTGTGTGTGTGTGTGTGTGTGGGGGGGGGGGTTGGGGGGATATTGGATGATGTCACAGCTACCTGTCCAACTGACTGAGTGATTAATCACCAGGGTGCTTGGAGTGGGAGGAGTGGGCAAGGGGGATCGGATTGGAATGAGGGAGGGAGGGGCAGAAGACTGATCAATCACAATGATCTACAGGCTTGATCATCCCTGAGGATGAGCATCAGGCACACACACACACACACACACACACACACACACACACACACACACATGTGCACAGATACTCAGAAAAGCCGTCCACAGAACAAGTCCTGGATCACATATTTTCAAGGAAATCAAATAAATATTCCCAAACTCCACTCCCTCGCCCACCCTATCTTTCATCTCTCTTACTTCTCTTTGTAACCCCCCCCTCCTCCTCTGTTACAGTATCATCTGCTGATTAGGGTGAATTATTGCTGTTTCAGAGAGAGAGACATCTGTCACTAGCCAGGGCCGACACATGGCGAGCCCCCGTGGCCAGAGGCTTCCAGCCTTCCTTCAGAGCTTCTCCCTGGGGTCTCATCATTTCTCTTTACCCAAATCCAGGTCCTATCCTGGATCTTATCATTCATCCATGGGTTCACCACCAAATGTAACCCCTTTTTTTGGGTTCTGCTCTAACCCGATTTTTTCTTTATCTCTTTGTCATATCTTCACCCCCTACTTTTTTTTCTTAGACATACAATAGGCCAAGATTACAGAATCATTTGCATTTCTCTGTCTTCACCCCACCCCCACCTTTCACCCCTAACCCCTTCCCCCGAGGTAGTAGCATTACAACAGGGGTAGTGTGTGTCTCACCCTCCCTACTGTTAAGAAGTGACATATTACTCCTCACTGATATCGGCTCCTGATTAGATCTGGCAAATTTTGTGTCTGCATGCCTGTGTGTATCATAGTTTTGTATCTTCTGTACCGTGCCAAAGACAAAAGACAATATTTATTTCCATATGTTTTTGCGCAAACATTTGCATTTAAGCTATAAAAAGGGAAGAAGACAAAAGGCAATATGTCAGTATTGCTCCAACGTTTTTATCTTTTTCTTTACTGGGAAACCATAATGTTCCTGATTGGAAATCCAGATTATATGGGAGTGTCCTAAAGCTGTTACCTTTTTAGTGCTTCTGCCACAGTATTAAGGCTAGATGATGGATTTAGATCCCATAACCAAAAGTAAAAAGTATCAGTAAAAAAAACTCCTCTATATTTAAACTTAAATTAAGTACAGAACTATTAGTAGCACCATTTATTAAATTGATAAGTAAAAAGTACAAGTGTCACATTATTGCATATACATTAGATTAAAAACCCTGATGATTAAGCAAGATTTTAATATTACCTTAAGCTGCTCCATAATTTATTACATGAAAATGCATCGTATTTCATACTTTTCTTTCAGTGTGTTTACAGCTTGCTTCACTGCCTAAATGTGACCAATCACCATGCAGGTTTAAGTACAGTATTTGAGTGGAAGTATTTAGTTACTTTACACTGCCGCATATGAATGGAATAAGTATATAGTGGCAGTACAAATAGATTGTAATTAGGCTTAGAAGACTGCATCAAGCCAAAACAGGTCATGTATCAAATTGAATGACCTGTATCAAATGTTTTGTGTGTGTGTGTGTGTGCGTGTGCACTTTCAAGCATGATTGCTTTGTTTTAAGTTAAAGAGAAAAGGAGGCAGAACGATTCCGCAAATGATTTGAATTCCTTTAGACTGTGACCTTCTGCCTGTGATGTCAGAAGGCCGTATGCTCCACAGACAATAAGGAGAAGATACACACAAATTCACACGCACACAGCTGTGTCAGTTTGGCTACATTCGAGGAGGAGCTGGAGGAGGCATTGTTAAAAGTTAACTATTGTGTTTTCCTCAGCAGGGATGGTGAGAGACAATTGCTGGGTGTTTCTGAGATTGTGGAGGGGGGAGGTAAGGAGTTTGTAAGGCAAGTCTTTGTAGCGAGGTGAGGACCCAATGAATATACGGTCTTCAGCAGCAGATTGTGTGTGGGCTCTGAACACTCACAATGTGTCACTTGGAAGACACTTCGCGTCAAATGCTGGACAATGATGAGGAACACCCACAATTCTTCTAGGCCATCCCTGGCAGTCCAGCCACATTTTTGGCAAAATCTGTATGATATATACTTACATTTCACAATGTTCTCTCCCTCTGCACATGACTATGGGAGCATTATCATACTCACAGCACTGTTAGTTGGTCTGGGAGACAGGGGAGATAAGTGTTCTCTCAATGATCACATGCCATTACCTAAAAAAGAAAATTTGATTTTCTCTCTCATTCCACCGCACAAGAGATTGGATCAGTGATTGGAGGTGGTCTACTGTCTTCCGTCTTCACCTAATGATACTTAACTTTGAGTCTCATTGGCAGCAGGGTTATCATTTACACAGATCATAATCATACTTTATGTATGAGTGTAGTTTCCATCTTTACTTTTCTTTGGATTGTGTCATATTCATATTAAACTTTAAACAATGTAGAATGGTTGTGCCACCAGTGAAGAGGACATAATGAAAACCACTGTAAGTGAAAATAACCCTGATGAGGTCATAATGATGTAATGTGAGTTATCTCAGCTTGGGCTTGAGCTCAGACTACATATAGCTATCCTGGTCATAAAGGAATCCACACTTCATACTGATGTCCATTTTTTACCTTTATTCCCTATAGAAGTATGATGGAACACCACGAAAACGTGTTTGTCATGGCAACAATACAAACATTTTACAACGTCAGCTACACTCCCACCAAATTACCTTTGGTTAAATTAATAACCAAAAAAGGTGAAGTTTAATACATTACACACTCTTTAAACAAATCAATGGTCATTTTAAGCAGATTGTTAAAGATCACTTAAAGAAAATTTGTAAACCTGAGCAATATCAACAATGTACAAAACTCTCCAGACAAAGTGGCATGAAATATCTAAACACACCGGTGCATGGTATAATAAGTTAAGGTAGATTCCTTACACGAAGAAAGGAATACACAATAGACTGACTGAGTTAAGAGGTAGGTGTGTTTTTTTGTTTTTTTTACTGATTATTATTATGTAGCTGCTCTCTACAAGAACCACTAACGTTTGAATGGGTTCAACAATGGATGGCTTGCTGAGAGCTCCTTTTCCTAACTTTCGCTCTCCTGTCTGTAGCGTAGCTTTCCTTACTAGTCCGTCGTCATCCTTACGGACTTCAAGAAGTTTGGCACGTTTCCATTCATTTCGAGGGATCTCTCCTTCCTGGACAATCGCAATATCGCCAACTTGCACATTGTGTCTTGAAGCATACCACTTTTGCCTAAGAGCGTTGTTAGCAAGATATTCCTTTCTCCATCTGTTCCAGAATTGTTCAGATAGATATTGCACTCATCTCCACCGCTTTCTGGCATAAGAGTCTTCCTTTACAAATTTACCTGGTGGAGGCAGAGGGACAGAGGATTTCATGGTAATTAGATGGTTGGGTGTTAGCTGGGGGATCACTAATACGATCAACAGTGAATGGGCGGTTATTTATGGACATGATTTCAAAAAAAAGATGTTCTTAGAGAACCATCATCCAATCTACTAGCACTGTGTGCCCTAACTGAGCATAACACACCCTGATTGTCCTGATCTTTCGTTACCATATGCCTCCAACATGACTTGAGCCGGCACATTCATGAGGAAGTCACACTGCTTATCTGCCTTTTACTTTGTTTACTTTGTTTAGAGCCCTTTCCAATTAATTTCTTGCTCCCATAAAGTTCTGATCTGATGTGTTGAACAGTTCCATGGATGACTATGAAACGCCGTAAGCCATTGATGAATGCATCGGGTGTCGTGTCTTCCAACATCTCTATGTGGACCGCTATGAAGCATGGGCACGTGAATAGGAGACCATACCATTTGTGTTCCTTGCGACCTTGCTTAGTGTAGAACGAACCAAAACAGACCATGTCACAGTAGGTGAATGGCGGTTAAGGATCAACGTGGTTTGATCTAAGAGCTCTTCTACAGGGAACACACTGCCTTATGCGCTGTGCTACTGCCTATAATCTGGTATCCATTTGCTCTCAGTTCATTGAGGGTTTTGTCCTCTGCCTTGGTGCTGTGTTGTCTTATGTTAGTTTGTAAGGACGAGCCGTGTGACAACCCAATCTCTTGGAATAATAGGGTGTTTTAGATCAAGGGGAGCAGATGCTCTCCTCAGTTGTCCTCCTGCTCTCATAACACCATCCGGGTCCAGCTGATACAGTTGGTGGTTACAGGGCAGCTTTCCTTATTTTTGGCTGTGTATAGGCAACTCTTCTTGGAAGGCATACTGCTGTGTTAGCTTTATAAGAGCTTTATAAGAGCCCCCCTTCTTTCCTCCACATTTCAGGGGGTTGACTTATTAATCCACTTAGCTAATCGTTGAATCCAAGCAATGACGTATACCACTTGGAGAAACGTGACAGTCGCTCTTGAAACTCAATTTACCTTGCAGCTTCAGTTTACAGCACTTGGATTGTCTCCCACCAGCAGCTCTAAAGATCCTTGGTTTGTAACTACTTCTCTCTCCCATAGGAACTTGGGCCCCACGAAACCATTTGACTTGATCAGCTCTTCTGCCTTGAGGACTCTCGAGGCGTGATGAGCAGGGTTCTCAACTGTGTCAATGTAGAACCACTGTCCTGGGTTTGTTGTTTCCCCTGTTCTCTAGACACGATTCACGACAAAGACATGAAACCTTCAAGCTTTGTTGTTGATATACCCTAGAACTACTTGGGAATCTGACCAAAAATACTCTCTGTCAACCTTGAGCTCCAGCTCCTCATTCAGCATACTAATATTGGGATTGTGACAAATTTTATAGGAGTCACTCTCACTTTACCCAAGGCCAAGGCGCAGTGTTTCTTCACTCACCAATCTGATGTATGAGCACTGTCCATAGCCTTGACTGCTAGCATCTGAAAAGTGATGCAGCTCCACTTTCAGAATCTTGCCAAAGTTTTCAGGTGTGAAACACATAGGGATCTGAATCTTTTCAAGGTTTCTTAAATCATTTACCCAACTTTCCCACCTTGACTTAAACTCTTTGGGTAGTGGTTTGTCCCAACCAATGCCCTTCTGACACATCTCTTGCAGCACTCTCTTTCCAGATATTATGAACGGGGCTAGGAATCCTAATGGATCATATAGAGAGGCCACAATAGAGAGTATTCCACGTCGTGTGGATGGTTTCTCGTCAAGTAAGATCTTGAAGGAGAAGACGTCCTTCTCTACATTCCACTGTACTACTAAGACTTTCTGCAAGGTCGTCATAGTTTATTGACATTCTTCCCCTCATTAGCACATTCAGTGACAGTGTTAGACTCCAGCACTTCTCGATTGTTGGAAAGGAACTTGTGAAGGTGCAAGTTTCCTTTAGCGCACACAGTTTGGGGTTATATCACCAGCTGAAGGGTGCTCTCTCTCATTCTGGCTGGTGAGATGCTTCATGTCATAATTGGCACAGCCTGGAGATGATGATGCTCCAAAGAGGTGAACCTTCGTACGATATTCTATAGGTTCTGCATTTGTGTCTCCATTTTCCCACCACAGGAGCCGCAGATAATCTTTGTCTTCTTTACTAACGTGGAACCTGTGGAACATCTTTTCTACATCACAAATGACTGCGATTGGATGCTTACGGAACTGGCAGAGCACTCCAGTCAGCCCATTTGTGAGATCAGGTCCTGTTAGCAGATGGTTATTCAAAGCATTGCCTTCATACTTGGCGGTCAACCAAAAACCACCCTGATTTTGTCTGGTATTCTGGGATGGTAAAGTAGCATAGAAGATGCTAACAAGAGATTTCTGTAATGGCAATACAGTAAAAATGGACCTACATAACCAAGTTCGCACTGCTGACTACAAGCTAGCATCAAACACAACAAAGTTTGTCAGTTGAATGGCGTTTTGAGCTAACGTTAGCAATCAAATAGTCATAGATAAATAGCTAAAACGTTTTTGAAATGATTTTCATCTTCTGTTATTGTTCGTAATGAGAAAAATTGATAATTTCATGGATTTCACAAATTTCAGTATGACACTTGCCATAAATCGTTTAACTTTTTGAAAAAGTACCCCCCATTGGCTGGTGGTGGGTGCTAATTTCCTACCCTGTTGATTAATACAGCTTTAATTGTGTCAGCTGCACAACTTTGGCCCAGCACTGTCACTTCATTAGGATTTTGAGTGTATTTTCTTCAACAATACAAAACGCATGCAGGTCTGTTGAGACACAGGGTTTAATTATGGCATTTTATGGTGTTCGCTTTATTTTAGAGGGTTTCTTTTGGTACATGCTCTTGTTTTGACATCTGCTTTGCATCAAAGTGGTTGCCAAGATTTTGTTGTCTGCACATTTTCTGTATCACCTTGTCAAGGTTACATCTGTGTTCGAAAGCCAAGTGAGGTCTTTGTTCCTGTCAATAGGCAGTGGGCAGATTCAAAGATATATTTTGTACTTCTTTGTCTGTAAGTTCTTGGATACATTAGCACAGCGCTCTCGCTCCAATGCATAGAGAAATATTACATGTTATATGTTGCTGCCCTGACAACTATTTGCACTTGTGTGGTTTGTGTTACATCCAGACTTTGTATATTATGTAGAAAACACAGAGCGATAGAATTTGATTGAATGTATAAAAATAAAAAATGCAGGTAAAATAGAACTGCTGTATCTGGGCATTTCTGGCTTCAAGGCAAGTGTGCCAGTTGTATTTGCTTTCCGGTTTGTCGTGCAGTCAGGGGTCTCACTACTGAACAGAATGTTCTGATCTGCTGCAGAGAGGACACAGTGGGTGCAGAATTCATGCAATGTACCAAAAAGGTAAACAGCGACGCAGGAGATGCTGGATTTGGTTTTAAGTGGTGGGTAAATAGGAAAACACTTTACCCACCATTTGATTTATGAATTGTGTCTGCTGGATGTGTAAATGTACAATTCACAAATTGACCATAACAACTTTATTAGAGGATATGATGTCAATGTCAGCTTGTTTTTGCCGCTTCCAGTTGGCAAAAACAAGATTTAATGCAGCTTTAAAGAGCAAATGTTATAGTAGTTTTCCTTTAATATATCTTTTAGCTACTGGTACAAGCAAACATGGCAAAAAAAGTTTCATCACAGTAACAGCTGATGAGATTTTGACCCTCATCAGCTGGAGGCCACATGTGCTTACGTAACCCACCTTTTACGTGGTTACAAGATGCCTGAAGTCCTGAAGACCAAAAGGAGACACTTTACTTCCAGTTTAATGTAACGTTTTAGAAAATGAAAAATTTATTAGATGAAGACTTTGTATGTACCCGGAGAATTGACCGATATTCATCCTACCATTCAAAACAGGTGCACGCACGCACGCACGCACGCACACACACATGCATAACTTAAGTAAAAAACAGCAGGCAGTTTATCAGAGGAAATGTTAGCAGATTACGATTTGTTGGTTTGTATGCATACATGAGGGTTTATCTGGACTCTGTGTTGACTGTGTGTGTGTGTGTGTGTGTGTGTGTGAGAGAGAGAGAGAAAGAGTGTGTAGGCTATATCTGTCAGTGTGTGTCAGAGTGTGCAATGCTTCAAGAATGCTCAATAACTCTGTCCTGCCAAGTATCAGTTATGTAATTGCATCCTTTTCTTCAAGTCTGTTCCTGTGAACTGCTATCGCTTCACCTCCCAAAATCTTCATCATGCTGTTTCTCCCCCCCATCTCTCCTTCTTTCGCCCTCAGTCCCTTGATATGCAATACCTTTCCCCTCCCTACCCCAGTCATCTCTACATTCTTCACAACCCCCTCTAGTTCATTACTTTGCACAGCATCTTTATCCTCAATTTCCCCCTCCTCCTCTTCTCCTTCTCCTGCAGACACTTGTTATTCCCTTGCTTTCTGACACACACATATACCCCTCTCGTTTTCACACTCACACCCTCTCGCTTTACCTCTCTCTCTCTCCTCTCTGTGTCTCTCCAGGGTACAGTCTATGCTGACAGCCTGCTTCTCCAGAATTGAGGAAGCACCAAGAATGCAATAAAAGTCACAGAAGAAAGAAGAGGAGCAACTGAGTAACAAAAAGCTTGTCAATCAGCGCTGCTGATGGGTGTATGTGTGTAATTTGTGTTGGGCTGTTCTATGTGCTCGTGCAGACACGCACACACACACACACACACACACACACACACACACGCAAGGTAAAGACAGTTGACGTTGACCCATCTACACATGACAGAGACGATGTGTTCATTACATGAAAGCAGAAGGGAGCTCACTCTTGGTATTCAGTGTTCGTATCCTCATCAGGCTGAATGGATTTCCTGCCACTTTGATGCTTTTTTTTATATTGGCTAATCATTAGCTGTGTTGCCGTTTGATTTAACTAAATTTTGCGTTTGATCACACACAGCTGTTGCTTTTGCACAGATGTGGTTATGAACAGAAACACAACACAGGATGATTTGCAGAGATTATAGAGCCAAGAATGTACTGCAGATTAGTCAGAGGGAGTGAACATGGATGGGGTGCTGTTTTGGCTGCTTTGGTTTTTTTGTTAAATGGAGAATATTCTTCCATGCATTAATGGAAGGCCATATATGCACTGTTTCATAGCTTGGCTAAAAATCCTGTAAAAAGACATTGTTAGATATGATTCAGTTGCAAGAGTATAAAACTATAATATGCAACATTTCTCCATTAAATCATCTAAAAATGACTAGACCTGTCTTATATATTTTGTTGAGTTGTGTTCTTACGTTATCCTAAATGTTTCCGAAAGTTTTTAAACACAAAGACGTCTGTCATTGTATTATAGATAACGGTGCGTTTCATTTAGTCGCTTGTCAATGGCGTCCTATAACCTTTAACCCCCCTTGTTGCTCTAACGTCTGTGGAAGCCAAAAACTTGATCGGAATTGTCATCAGATTTTGATTCAGGAGTTTCTTAACTTCTGTTGGTGCAGGGAAGTGTATGGCATTACCTTTTTTTCCAGTTGTGAAGCATTTGTGTGTGTGCAGTACAGCATGTACAGTACGTAGGACCACATCTCTCACAGTAAGAAGCAGATTGAAAAAGCACGTTTTCAAGGCCTCAATTCCACCAATCAAATTACAAATCCAAACAGTTTTAGTCATAATATTTGTCCAGGTTTTGAGGTATCCGTTTGGTGTTACTAACTTTTGAACAGCAACATTATATGCATCCTTGTTATATTGTTGTATTCATGCCATATTTACAATCTCGGGGGTGGAACATGAGTTGTTGTTTTAGTATTATTATATTTACCTGAAGCCAGCTGACTTGACTTGAAGGTATCTACATAAGAGTGACATGACACTGTCATGACACCGTCATGACACATGAACCCTAACCCTAACCCTACTCTAACCATAACTTGTCATGACAAAATGTAAATGGTCTGTTCTTGTATAGCCCTTTTCTAGTCTCAATCCCTTTCCAAAGAGCTTTTTACATGGTACAGGAACCATTCCCCACTCACACACGTTCACACACTGTGGCAGAGGCTGCTGTATAAGGTGCCATGTGGTCATCAGATAAACACTCACACACATTTACACACCAATGGCGCAACACTGGGGGCAACTCTGGGTTCAGTGTCTTAAGGACACTTTAATAATAATAATAATAAATTGAATTTGTATAGCGCTTTTCCCAAGCTCAAAGTCGCTTTACAGAGTAGAAACAGTATATTAAAAAATAAATAAAAAATAAACTAAGAATAGGCAGAACAGAGGAGATGGGTCTTCAGACGGGACTGAAAAATGGTGAGGGACTCAGATGCGGATCTCATGGGGGAGGGAGTTCCAGAGCCTGGGAGCTGCCCTGGAAAAGGCTCTGTCCCCAAAACTGCGGAGCTTTGACTTGGGGATGTAGAGGAGGGACCGTGAAGGTTGGTAGGGGGAGAGGAGGACAGTGAGGTAGGACGGGGCAAGGTGGTGTATGGCTTTGTAGGTAAGGACCAGGATTGTGTATGTGATCCAGTGAGAAATGGGAAGACAGTGTAGCTGTTTTAGGACCGGAGTGATGTGGTGCCCGGATGTGGAGCGGATGATGAGTCTGAACCAGTTGGAGCCTTTTAATGGAGGTTGAGCTGATGCCGAGGAGTATTGAGTTGCAATAGTCAAGTTGTGAGGAGATGAAGGCATGAATGAGTCTTTCGGCAGCAGAGGGAGTGAGTGAGGGTCTGATTTTTGACAGTGAACTGCAGGGCCAGGGATCGAACCGGCAACCAACTGCTCTACCACTGAGCCACAGCCGCCCAAAAATACACCTATAGTTGTATAGCGTTGTAGTGTTATCCGGCAAAACCGAATAACACTACAACAAGCATTATGTCATAAACATTTATGACTTGTTTACAATGTTTTTGACACGTTCATGACAGCGTCGTCACTCCTATGTAGACACCTTCAAGTAAAGTGTAACCTAAACGTGTGTATCATAGCGTAGTGCGTGTTATCACAAATGACACATTTCTTAATAATCATTGTTTTCTGTGTCACAAGGTTGCATGGACTTCCTTAGCATTACTAAGAACTAGCCATTTCATGTTATTCATTTTTTCTGATTCTTGTAACTGCTATTTTTTAATTCCTTGTGTGTTGAGTAAGTGTGTTTGTTTTGTATGGTTTTGTTTTGTGTCCTTGTGAATGTTTCTTGCTCTCAGGTTTTGTCTCAGAAAACGAGATCTTAATCTCAATGAGACTGCCTGAGTAAGTTAAGATTAATAAAAAATAAAACATGTTTGTTGATGAAAGAAGTGTAGCAGAGAACGATGCAGTACAAGCAAATGTGTCTAGCAGGTGCAAATTGACAAAGTTAAAGTACTTAAAGTATATGAATTGTATCTTTATTATGAAATGTTAATCTTTTCGTTAAATGCTGAGAGTAACAAAAACACATTTTCATTCACCTCCATAATTGAAGTGGAAGCAGAAATCTGAGAGACTTGGACAAATAAAACCAAAACTATCTGCGTTGCTACATCACAAGAGGGAAGTGATATTTTTTTTTCATCTTTGGTGACTCTTTAAAAAAAATAAGCATGGGCTGAGGTGGAGGGTTTGACAGAGAAACATAAATAGTGTGTGTGTGTGTGTGTGTGTGTGTGTACAGCTCAGTGTGCAGCAGCTCGATGTAATGAGCATCTGGACTGAAAGGCAATCCGCTCTCTTACCATGTGTTGGTGTGTGTGTGTGCTTAGTGTGTCAGTAGGAGGTCAGCACCATCCAGTAGGTAGCAGCTGTCTCTTTTCCTCTGCAGTCTCCCAGTGAACCAGTGGCACCCCAGACACCCTAGACGCACCGATGGGTGGGTCCCAGACTAGGTGTTCATTGATCACTCTGGTAGGTCAGGGTTGGGTGGAGAGTGGGCAGGCGGAGGGGTGACATGAAGGGTGACCCAGGAAGAGGTGGGGGTCAGCCTTTGTCGTCTTTTCTCTCCACCTACCTTTCCCAGCCTCCCAGCTCCTCTCTCCAACTCCCTCCATTTTTTGCTTATTCCTTCCTTCCTTTTCTTTCTTGAGTGCATTAAATCATCTCTTTACACACAGTGAGCAAGTAAGGTTACAGTGAACAAAGCAAGCATTTACACAATGCTCTACTTTTTTTTAACATTTCTGAAAAACCGGTTTGTGAATCTGATCAGCACACACGCGCGCACATACACACATACAGTTAGGTTCGTAAATATTTGGACAGTGCCACAATTTTCATAATTTTGGTGTACCCTGAAATCAATTCCAAACCTTTTATCTGCCTAATTAATGATGAAATAATGAGGGAATAGCCCTCACCTGCTCATGAAACAGCTTTTGACTCAACTGTCTAATTACTTTAGGTCTCTTGAAATAAGGGAACTACGTATGTATGAAAATGTGTGTAATTCCTAAACTTCCCCCAATTTTGATGTAAATACCCTCAAGTTAAAGCTGAAAGTCTACACTACAATTTCATCTCGATGCTTTCATTTCAAATCCATTGTGTTTGTGCACAGGGCCAAAATTATGACAATTGTGTCACTGTCCAGTTTTGATAATGATAAGATGAGAAGATTGATACCTTTCTCCATACCATGTGTGTGTGTGTGTGTGTGTGTGCAATGAAGCTACAGCTAGCAGCTGGTTAGCTTGGCTTAGCATAAAGACTGGAAACGGGGAAATGATCCATTTATGTCCGGGACTATGTTTTGGCTGAGCGCAATGACATTGTGGGGATAGTACTAGTTGCCTGGAAACTACAACCAGTTTCAAGAAGTCACTACACCTGTCCAGCACACCACAAGTCCTGGAAAACCTCAACTTGTCATTTTTACTCTTTAGTTTTTATTGCGTATAAAAGGTCCCATGGCATGAAGATTTCATTTTATGAGGTTTCTAATGTGCGTCCCCCCTGCCTGCCTATGGTTGCCCAGTGGTTAGAAATGGTGATGGGTTTAAACTGAGCCCCGGGTATCCTGCTCTGCCTTTGAGAAAATGAAAGCTCAGATGGGCCGAGCTGGAATCTTCCCCTTATGATGTCATAAGGGGAAAGGTTACCTCCCCTTTCTCTGCTTTGTCCACCCAGAAAATTTGGTCTGCCCATGAGAAAGAGAGAGACATCATGGCTTGCAAACAAGCAAAGCATGATAGTTGGTCAAGGCCACACCCCCAGCCTCCCCCCCTCTCTCCTCCTCAATAAGATTTACAGACACAGAAATGGCACATCCTAAGACTGGCTTTAGTTGCTGGAATTCTGCATCAAGGCTGAATCTTGGGAAATAGACTTCAGATACAGTATTAGGGGACCACTAAGGTCTATATAAAAGAGACTTCAGATACAGTATTAGGGGACCACTAAAGTCTATATAAAGAGACTTCAGATACAGTATTAGGGGACCACTAAGGTCTATATAAAAGAGACTTCAGATACAGTATTAGGGACCACTAAGGTCTATATAAAGAGACTTCAGATACAGTATTAAGGCCCGTACACACCGGGACGAATATCGGCGGGCGTTATTCGTCAGCGTTTTTCGACGCTTTTTTTGTGTTCACACCCAAGCGATTTTCGCTGACAATGAGCCGAATGAACATGCAAATTCATTATCTGTCACTAGATGGCGCTTAATGTAAACAGAAATACCCCCGTACATAGGGTGGCGCTGCGCAACTTAGCGCTTCTGATACTCGCTTGCAACTCAAAAGAAGAGCAGAGAAGAAGAGAGCAAGTATTTAGAACATTTCTTCTAAATCACGCTGTCGCGCTTATCATATAGCTCTTTATGTTCCGAAACCAACGAGACCAGCAGCTCAACATTTATTTTGGACATCGTGCTTTGCCTCTTCCTCGTCTTGTGGCTATGGTGATGACGGTGGCGTATGTCTTCTTCGTTTGTGTGCTCGGTAAGACCGTTTTGTGCTTGAGCGCCGCCAAGTTGTGTTTTACTGTAACTTCAGAAGCACAAGACACGTGAGCAAAAGGGCCGATTTCATTGGTCGGATAGTTTTTTGACGCGCGTCAAACCAAAAAAAAACGAACCCGAGGCGTTTTTTAAAAATGACGCTTTTACGCTGCGTCGCGTTGCCGCGTCGGGTGCACACTCTCATTGACGCCCTTTGTTTAGTCACGACGCGTTAAACGTCGGCGAATATCGCGCGCGAAATTCGTCCCGGTGTGAACAGGCCTTTAGGGGACCACTAAGGTCTATATAAAAGAGACTTCAGATACAGTATTAGGGACCACTAAGGTCTATATAAAAGAGACTTCAGATACAGTATTAGGGACCACTAAGGTCTATATAAAAGAGACTTCAGATACAGTATTAGGGACCACTAAGGTCTATATAAAAGAGACTTCAGATACAGTATTAGGGGACCACTAAGGTCTATATAAAAGAGACTTCAGATACAGTATTAGGGGACCACTAAGGTCTATAAAAAGAGACTTCAGAAACAGTATTAGGGACCACTAAGGTCTATATAAAAGAGACTTCAGATACAGTATTAGGGACCACTAAGGTCTATATAAAAGAGACTTCAGATACAGTATTAGGGGACCACTAAAGTCTATATAAAGAGACTTCAGATACAGTATTAGGGGACCACTAAGGTCTATATAAAAGAGACTTCAGATACAGTATTAGGGACCACTAAGGTCTATATAAAGAGACTTCAGATACAGTATTAGGGGACCACTAAGGTCTATATAAAAGAGACTTCAGATACAGTATTAGGGACCACTAAGGTCTATATAAAAGAGACTTCAGATACAGTATTAGGGACCACTAAGGTCTATATAAAAGAGACTTCAGATACAGTATTAGGGACCACTAAGGTCTATATAAAAGAGACTTCAGATACAGTATTAGGGACCACTAAGGTCTATATAAAAGAGACTTCAGATACAGTATTAGGGACCACTAAGGTCTATATAAAAGAGACTTCAGATACAGTATTAGGGGACCACTAAGGTCTATATAAAAGAGACTTCAGATACAGTATTAGGGGACCACTAAGGTCTATAAAAAAAAGAGACTTCAGAAACAGTATTAGGGACCACTAAGGTCTATATAAAAGAGACTTCAGATACAGTATTAGGGACCACTAAGGTCTATATAAAAGAGACTTCAGATACAGTATTAGGGGACCACTAAAGTCTATATAAAGAGACTTCAGATACAGTATTAGGGGACCACTAAGGTCTATATAAAAGAGACTTCAGATACAGTATTAGGGACCACTAAGGTCTATATAAAGAGACTTCAGATACAGTATTAGGGGACCACTAAGGTCTATATAAAAGAGACTTCAGATACAGTATTAGGGACCACTAAGGTCTATATAAAAGAGACTTCAGATACAGTATTAGGGACCACTAAGGTCTATATAAAAGAGACTTCAGATACAGTATTAGGGACTACTAAGGTCTATATAAAAGAGACTTCAGATACAGTATTAGGGACCACTAAGGTCTATATAAAAGAGACTTCAGATACAGTATTAGGGACCACTAAGGTCTATATAAAAGAGACTTCAGATACAGTATTAGGGGACCACTAAGGTCTATATAAAAGAGACTTCAGAAACAGTATTAGGGACCACTAAGGTCTATATAAAAGAGACTTCAGATACAGTATTAGGGACCACTAAGGTCTATATAAAAGAGACTTCAGATACAGTATTAGGGACCACTAAGGCCTATATAAAAGAGACTTCAGATACAGTATTAGGGAACCACTAAGGTCTATATAAAAGAGACTTCAGATACAGTATTAAGGACCACTAAGGTCTATATAAAAGAGACTTCAGATACAGTATTAGGGACCACTAAGGTCTATATAAAAGAGACTTCAGATACAGTATTAGGGACCACTAAGGTCTATATAAAAGAGACTTCAGATACAGTATTAGGGACCACTAAGGTCTATATAAAAGAGACTTCAGATACAGTATTAGGGACCACTAAGGTCTATATAAAAGAGACTTCAGATACAGTATCAGGGGACCACTAAGGTCTATATAAAAGAGACTTCAGATACAGGACCACTAAGGTCTATATAAAAGAGACTTCAGATACAGTATTAGGGGACCACTAAAGTATATATAAAGAAACTTCAGATACAGTATTAGGGACCACTAAGGTCTATATAAAAGAGACTTCAGATACAGTATCAGGGGACCACTAAGGTCTATATAAAAGAGACTTCAGATACAGGACCACTAAGGTCTATATAAAAGAGACTTCAGATACAGGACCTTTAAACAAACCAGATATAACTTATTAATTTAACTTGAAAGATATGGTAGCCAGATTTCTTTAGCCACTGCCCCCCCCCCCATATCTCTGTGCTAAACTAAGCTTACAGGCTGGTGTAGCTTCATATTTACCCAGCAGACATGAGAGTGATACCTTCTCATTCAACTTTCAGCAAGAAAACAAATATGCATATTTCTGAAAATGTTGACCCATGTCGAGTTAATTGAGATTTGTGTTAGCACGCGTTTACCTTGTGTTGTTGTACACCAGCACCTTAATATTATAGACTATAATAATATGCCTATTGCAGATCAACACAATCCACTACTCTATTCTGGGAGGAGATACCAATTAATTGGTACCTCATAAGCAGGGCCACACAGAAACTGAATGGTTTTTAGACAAATTATGTTATTATTCTTTGAACTCAAACTCCTAACTGAAATGTTAACACTTCCACCCCAAGCAGAAAAACACTCAATTCTACATATTTTCATGCCGAATCACTGCTGAACATTGTAAAAAATACCCACCGATTCCGTTTGGGTGTGCTCATGACTGATAACGTTTCACTAATCTTTTGAGACTGTCTCAGGCATGGCTGTACTGTATGTATGCATTTCTTTAGACAAAAAATAGAGGAAGAGGTTAAACTCACATCACAAGTTACCCCTCCTATTTTCATGCAAACAAAGCTCAGTAATCCACAGGGGAATTACCATAAATTAGCTATTTCCCAATACAACACATCCATGTCAGAATCTGCACGGAAAAAACATTTTCCAGAACCATGTTCACATTGATATATCAATGAAGTGTTAACTTTTCATAGGAAAGTGCACATTTTTGTACAGATTTAAAGAGTGGGGGCTACTCATGAGAGCTGACCTCACTCAATTCTTATTTGATCTAAAAAGTCTTTTCTTTTTTTTTCATTAGAAAAAGCTTGGTCCTTGCACCCATTTACTTTTGATGATTAATTCAAAGCGGGGAGGCAGATTAAGCATTTCAAAGTATGTAACAAAGCAGATGACAGAGAGGAAGAAGATAAAAGTGCAGATAGCAAGAGGGATCAGGAGCAGGACGAGCTATGAGAAAGGGATACAGATTGGGCAAATCGAACGACTGCGGCTTCTGTTCATCCAGTCTGTTAGTTCAGTGTCTTTTTAGGCTCTCTCCAGGGAAACGGAGGATATAACCCTCCGAAGTCTCTCATTTCATGTAGGGTCAAGATCTTTTTGATCAAGGGTGACTGAGGATAAAAGCGCTAGAGGGGGGCTGGGAGAGTGGGGGTAGTAGGCAGGATGATAGAAGAATGAAGGATGAGTGACAGAAGATGGGGTTTGAGTGAAAGAGGAGGGTGGATGTCTGAGTTTGATGGGAAGATGAAGTGGACAGACAAGGATTTCATGCTGTCTGTTTCGCCACAGAGCTTGAGAGGAGCAGTTATAGGGAAGGATGTTTCTCAATCACCATCTTCAAGAAGGAGGGGGCAAGACTGAAAGGGTTTCATATGGCAAAAAAAACACGAGAGTCAGCAGTTGTTGGGGTGCGCCTAGTGTGTGCAGCTGTCGTGGTGACACACACATGACAGAGTGTTGCTTCCATATTGACTCTCTCAGGCCGGGGATGTGTGTGTGTGTGTGTGTGTGTGTGTGTGTGTGTGTGGGGGGGGGTCTACATCATAAGCTTGATATTGATTACAGAGACTATGACATGCGCGGGCGACATCAGATACTGCCGCCATATGTCCGCATGGAATCACTGTAACCGCCATACACACACACACGCATACACACACTCACACACAGACACACACATGCTTATCTTTCCCTGTTGTATAGTAATCATTATAAAAAGAATAACTTTAATAGTAGGCTATATCACTTTTCATACATGCAATGCAGTTCAAAGTGCTTTGAAAACAAAACACACAAACACAATAAAGAAATAATAAAGAAATAAATGATTTCATAAAATAGAATAGAAGATCGAGTTAAAAGGAAGAAATACTAGAACTGCACGCAGTTACAACGGGGTCCAAGCCTCCCCGCGCCAGTCGACCCCGGCGACCCGGAAAGCGCATGAAAGTGGAACCCAAAGCGAAAGAGGAAGGGCAAACGTTGGGAAACATCGAGAGGCGCACGTAACGGTACAGATTAATAGCGTAATGACCCAGAACTCTAGTCTCCTAGGCTGGATACAAAACCTTGATAAAATGGCCCAAAATTGTCTACGTTGATTATAGCGCCCCCCAATGGCCTATCTTTACCAAATTTGGTACAGAGCCTCCGGGCGGCGTGCCAAACAATCGTCACAGGTTTGGTGTCAATAGCATTTATTGCGGCAGAGATATTGCAATTGCAAATTTCCCATTTAAATGCATTGAGTGTTTTGACAAAACCAATAAATGTTGATTATAGCGCCCCCTAATGGCTCATCTTTACCAAATTTGGTACAGAGCATCGGAAAAGCATGGTCAACACTGCTCACAAGTGATATGTTGATACCTTTTAATTTGGCCGAGATATGATATGATATGTGTTTGGTAGCTTACTACAGAAAATGTGTTTGGTCGTCAAATGCGCACATAATGCGCAATAATTGTAAACGGAAATGGGCGTGGTCTATATCATGTGACTCAGCTTGATGTAGTGAACACGTGGACATCAAGATTTTCAATGTGTGATGTATAATGTAGGAGTTATAGGCAAAAACACGTTTGACGTCATTGTAGCGCCACCTAGTGTTCCACATGTGTAATATCATGTCAGGTCAGCTACCCACTGTATATCTACCCTGTTAATTTCAAGTATTTCACTATAGTGGAAGTGGTTAATCCAGACATTGGCCCATAGGCCACGCCCACTTGAATTAATCAGTACCCCACTGTAAGGACCACCTCAGGAGTGGGCTTAGATGGTATGCATCAAATTTTGTAAAATTCGGATGAGCGGTTCATGAGATATAAACTTTTTGTATCTGTAGCGCCCCCTAGTGTCCAATCTTTATGAAATTTGTTTCAGAGCCTCAAAGGGTTATAACAAGTAATATTCTAAAGTTTGGCTTTGATAGCATTTATCTTGGCCGAGATATGGCCAAGACGTTTTTTTCGTAGTTAGCAACACAAATTTGTTTGCGCGTAATACGCGCAATTTTTAATCTTTTAAAAATCTTTATACAACTTTTTGTCAGGTCGGTCTGGAGATGTTACTTGCCAAGTTTCGTGCCGATCCAATGTACGGTCTAGGAGGAGTTCGAAAAAGTTGGTTTTCGCTAAATCGCGATTTTTCACGCATAAAAGTCTAGGCGGAAATGGGCGTGGCCTATATCACGAGATTCAGTTGGATCCAGGGAACGCGTGGATATAAGTTTTTTTAATATCGGATGTACGGTTTGGGAGTTATAGGGCCAAACGCGTTTTTTCTGGTATAGCGCCACCTAGTGGTGGACGTGGGTAAATTTTTTCGTCTGAGGTCTTTGCGGAGTTTCGGACCAGTCCTGAAAATGGCGCGTCGCCACCATGTACGGTTTAGGTTGCAGTATGGGTTTTATGCGGTGAAGAAAAATAATAATATGAAGAAGAAGAAAAATCCCTAGGAAAACAATAGGGTTCCACAGCCCTGCTGTGTGAACCGCGTACGCTTTGCGTTACAGCGGTCCACGCATCCTTCGGGCTTGGACCCCTAATAAAAGCTGTACAAATGTAAGAAGAAAAGATAAATACGCTACTGCATGCCCTTGGTAATACAGCCCTTTTTATGCAGCATGATGATTAAACACAGATGCTCGTGCATGTCCACACGTGTGTTTACATTCTCACACACATGCACACTTTATTATTATGTTTGCATATTTATTCGAAAGTGTCATCTTATAAAATCAGAGTCATATAAGCCCCTGCTTTCATAATAGGCTCCCTCTGCATAGCATCGGTTTTTAAGTGTACTGCCCCTTTAAGCGGCAGGCGTGGCTCTTCTACTACGACCCGCCTTTTATCCATAATAGCCAACTCTCCTTTCCCGGATCATATAGTGCAGTAGTCTGCAAAGAAAGTGACCACAGAGGTAGCGGAGCTATCCAGCCTGTGAGCGGCGGGATTGCGACCAAACGGACTCATCGACCGTAACGACTGTTTACAACCGAAAAAAAGACATTCAGCGGGAAAGCTCCCATTTTAGGCAGATATCGTGTAACGAGTCATTGTGGCTGCTACTTCTTTTGAACACTTAGCCTATAGTGTGCACGGCGGATATATGAAGACGCACTCACTCTCAACACCAGGTAAAACTATTTTTATATCTACAGCAAACTTCACTTCATGGAGGACGTTAATACACAGACACACGCGTATATGTAGTCTTTTCAGGCGATAAACGAGCCGCTTGAAGTTCAGCAGGGCTCGTCTGCTGTTGCTTAATTAACTTAGCTAGCGGTGCTTTTCGGTCGCAGCTGAATTCTTTGAGCTTGATAAGGAGTTGGACCGAGGAGGAGCCACGGAAACTACTTTACATAACCTACGACTCCGTCTGAACAGGTTTACTGGCAGGCAGGACCGGTGTCTATCCAATTAATGTATTTCAGTCTAATTTAATCTCTATGAAAACCGTTACCCTCCTCTGTGTCACAGCGTAGCATTATTTAACGAAACACTGTTGCGAGACATGAACTTCGTAGCAGCAACACAGGGTAGGGTAGTTTAACTTTAACTTTGCGGCATTAAAACTTAGGATACTTTTGTAATATGTCTATTGTAGGCTTCTCACTGACTTTAATGCTTAGGTAGTAGTCTTAATTGGCTTGCCCTGTTCTGATAGAGCCAGGCTCAGTTGATCTGTGACACCTCAGTGGATGTTTTTTCTCTGAAAGGTTAAAATAGTTTCTATGCATGGCCACAAAATCACCCCATCCTTCTAGAAGGCAACATGTCTAAAGACAAGGTTGTGATTAGTTCGATGAGGCTAACTTGTTCTAAATCTGTTGGCTCTATCTGCAGACAGAGGAAACAGGGAGTGATTCACACCCAGCCTGCAGACCCCATGCCGGGCATTAGCTCCACCGCGTCTCATTATGAAAACTGGGACATGGACCACCTCGACCACTACCAACACTATTTCTACGACGACCACCACAACCCGGACGAGGATTTCTTCAAATCCACAGCGCCCAGCGAGGACATATGGAAGAAATTCGAGCTGGTACCGACCCCGCCCATGTCCCCTATCCGGGCGGTGGAAGGGTCTGGCAGGGTCGGGCTGCTGTACCCGTCTCTAGGAGACAAGCTGGAGTGGGTCTCTCAGTTCTTAGGCCAGGAAGATGAACAACAACAACAGCAGCAGCAGCAGGACCTGCCCTGCAAGCTGACCACGGCCAATGACTCCTTCGGGAACCTGAGCTCCATCATTATCCAGGACTGCATGTGGAGCGGCTTCTCGGCCGGACAGCAACTGGAGAGAGTTGTAGGGGACCGCTGCACCCCCTGTCCCGGGACAGGCGGGACGGGGGCTGCTGTCAAAGTCGCAGCCGGCTCTGCCGTTCCATCCCCGGGGAGGGCACAGTGTGCCCCCGCCGACGCGTCGGCCCTCAGCGGACTGGCTGCGGACTGTGTGGACCCGGCTGGGGTGCTCACTTTCCCGTTAACCGGTGGATGCAAGAAACAAGTGTCCTCTGGTTCGGAGTCTCACACCGACTCATCAGGTCAGTAACAGACGGACTATGCAACATAAGGCTTTCTGGAGTAGGACTATAGAGAAGCATGTTAATGGCGCTTCTTTGACTTCTAGTTTGTCTGAAGTGACGTGAGCTTTATGGTTGTTATCCTATTTGCTTTATCCTATGTCCGTGATAGCTACTCAATAAGTAGTTTAGTGACTAGAACCACACCTTTTTTATTGTATTTATGTAATATTCCTTCAATTTTCCAAAAATATGTCTACTTTGTATTCCATAATTTCTCTATTTCCATGCCCACATGCATTTATTCAGTTTTTTGTAATGGTGACTTAATGCTTTATTTGACCTCAAATGTCATTTAGCAATATTACTTTGATTGGCCGTTATCTAGCAATTAGGGTTCACATGGCACATGATGACTGCATTGCGTTACCTTGGTGCACATGCTTATAGCCAGATTGACACGCCCATTGAAACATCTGCTGCTTGGCCTGGCTCCAGCAGACCAGCTGCTACCTCTCCCCGTTCCTCCAGTCTGACTTATGATAACAATATCCTCTCCACACTCCTTGGCTCCGATTTTCACATGAATTCAAAATAGTATGCTCATTATTTTTTGGGAGATGTGTGAAACATGGAAGGGAGGAAAATCAACCCTGTTTTTAGTTATGTCTAGCCCCAATTTCCCCTGACTCAGACCTATACTATTTCCATTTCCAACCCCTGAATCCCATATGATTGCAATTGGTATGTAGGCTGCCATGTGATGTTGAGCCTGGACCATGCATAATGGCGTGTGGAATGTCACAAAGGGAACTTGTTGCTGCATTCCTCCACTCAACAGGCTGCAGCGCCAATTGTGTCAGTGGGTGGATTAGGTTCGAGCCAGCCTGGGCTGTGAATAGAGCACGATCAGCCGTTTAGGAGGTCGGCTAGGCGTGCAGAATTCTTTGACATGAGTTTGAGGCAGTATTTCACACCTTTTCTGGGGGTAATATGCATACAAAGAAGAGGAGAATGAGCAGTCACAGGAAATGCATGATACTTATGCTCCAATTAAAAGCCATTACAGGGCTACTCTTTGTCATCTACTTTCAAATAAATGGTGTTGTAAATAATAGGCAGCCCCACCTGTCTTTACTGTATTATTCATACAGAGATTACTAATTTCTGAGTAGGCAAATCCACAGAGGTCCAATTACTTTAAAAGTGCGTTTCAATTTACTGGATTATTGAAAATCTCCTAGGAGTCAAGTCAATGAGACCTTTCCTCATGTTTATTACCCTGTTTCCACTTAAGTAAATGGAACAGCAAGTGGTGTTGAATATTAGTCATCTCATTTTAACAAGAAGAGTTGTTGGTTTTCACCACCCGTGCTGATTATCCTAACCCCATCTTTGCCTTATCATCTCATCACTCGGTCCACACGAATGAAGCGAGGGAGCCGACCAGTGAATCATTACTGACTCTCTGTGTGAGGTCATGCAGATTTCATGACACTGTGTGAACTTCATTTTTACAGAAGCATTTCATTGGTGTAAGGATGCAGGAGGCCAGTGCGGGTGTGTCCTTATGCAAATTAACTTTCCAACTTCAGCTGTCCCCTGCAGTCATTAGCGGCTATCCTGTATAAGCAAACATGTGAATGAATACAATCTCTTATTCCCTTCCAGATGATGAAGATGACCAGGATGAGGATGAAGAAGAGATTGATGTGGTGACGGTGGAGCACAAGCAGCAACGCAAACCTCGTCGACTGGTCAACGCTCGCAAGCCAGTGACCATAACGGTGCATGCTGACACCCTGGACCCCGGCATGAAGCGTTTCCACATCTCCATCCACCAACAGCAGCACAACTATGCTGCTCCCTCCCCGGACACAATCCCTCCGACGGTCGAGCCGCCTCGGAAGAAGATTCGGCAGGAGGCCTCCTCCCAGGCCCCCCAGCCGCACCGGAACTCTCATTACCACCAGCCCCGGCCCGGCCACGCCCCTCTGAACTTAGACAGCAGGAGGTCTCATGGAACCGTGGCTGGAGTCAGATCAGAGTCGCCTAACCTCAGCGCTTGCTCTCCTACCTCCTCCACATCCCCTTCGTCTCCCCCCCCTTCCTCTTCCTCCTCTTCTACCTCCCATTCCCAAAGTTCTCCCTCCAAGCCCCACTCCTTCTGCCACCTCTCCAGCCCCCAGTCCTCCGACTGCGAGGACACAGACAAGCGCAGGGCGCATAACTTCCTCGAGCGCAAACGAAGGAACGACCTGCGCTCGCGTTTCCTGTCGCTGCGGGACGAGATCCCGGGCTTGGCGGACTGCCCCAAGACGCCAAAGGTGGCGATCCTGACGCGAGCGACGGAGTACTTGCAGCAGCTGCATGCCAGCGAGAGGCAGAAGGCTCAGGAGAGGAAGCAGCTGAAATCCAGGCAGCTGCAGCTGCTGCAGAGGCTGGCACTGCTCAAACGCTCCTGAGCCGGGGAGGACGGGGGTGGGCTGTCCCCACACACGTACACTCACAGAACTGTATGAAGGAGAAAAGACACTAACGTTCACTTTGAATTGGTCATGTTGGAATAGTGCGGGTGTTTTTTGTTTGTTTTTTCTATGTTTGTGGTTTGCACATTAGCTTCTGAGTGATTTACAAGGCCGTGAGCCAATGGGGCATCTTATGCGCAGATTAATGACCATGGTAACTCAACATAAATTTGTCAAAAGTGTTACATTTACCCCTTGTTGAAAAATGTTCAAAACTGTTGCTTGCTACGGGAAGACTTGCTGTGAATGCAGCAGCTTCTAGCTGATAAACTGCTACGAATGTGCTGTGTACCTGCTGCATGGTCTGGTCAGACGATTTTTCTTGATTGTGGTGTGCTTGCACAGCAGAGATGTCTCTGTCTGTCATCTGTCTAAACGTCTCCTTCACATTTTGTGTTCTTTGTAGACCTCTGCTCTTTAGCGCTTCGCATACAACTTGCACATTTGTCATCAAGTTGTGCCTCATTTCTGCTGTTCTTTTTTTTCTCTTCTTCTCCACAGCATGTGACCTCTTACCTCCCTTTTTTCCTTCACACTTTTTCTTCTTTTCAGCAGTTAAAGTTTCTACCTTCATGCTTGCTGTTGGTGGGAATGCAGGGGGCTGTAGTGGGACTGTACTGAGCCATGCAACTTTGATATTACAACTGGAAACAATACGTTCTGCACCTCCTGAAAGAGCTCAGGTTAAGTCCCAACTTGTGTGCCTGCAGGTTTCCGTTCAGTGATTTCTTCTGGCATCATAAATGTTTCAACAGCAGCAACATGCCCACATTAACGACCAGTTTTGTAGCATTATTTAGAGAAAATATGTTGCCATACAGCCATTGTTTGATATGTATCATGTCTTCAATGTAAGAAAACACAATGGAGATCTTTATCACGATTATGACTTTATCTTTATTATTATTGTTGTTGTGCCATGGAGACAACCCAAAAGGTAAATGTTGGCTTCAAATTATCAACCAAAAAAACAATTTGAGAATGGCTTAAAATTAATAAGCCACATAAAAAAAGAGCCATTTTTTTTCTCAATGAGGTTCAACTGTACATTTCTTTCATCTTGCTGTCTGACTTGTTTGTAAATTGTTTTGCATTTGATGTAATGCCTATAGAAGCCTTTACATGTATGTATACTATCCTGGTGGGTGGTATGTATATAGTTCCCTTACTGTACAGTGTCCTCCAAACCAAAACCAGAGCTGTCTACGATACTCATCCTACTTTGTGTTCGGTCCTAAACCGCGGCCAAGCTTGCTGGCTTTTCATAGATAACTCAAAGCTTCTATTTTTGTTAATAAAATGATTATGAAAAAGAGATAAAATAAAACACTTACTGAACATTGATCATACTAGACACTTTGTCACAACTTTATTATATTTTTTTGCAATGCCTACTTGTTTTCTTTACTGTTCATTACAGTTTCTGTCTCTGGAGTTTCTTTTTATTTGTAAGAGTTGACAAAAGTTTTATACTATATTTTCCTACGGAGTTGTGTTTCAGTGTGAGCTAATGACTGTTTTTGTTATTGTAGCTGGTAGGGCTTTATTGGTGGTTATGCTGAAAATTGGCATGTGTGCTCTGCTTTCTCTTGAGTGGAAAGCACCTGAATGTTCCTCCATTCAATCAAATCACTGTAGCTGTAGCACTCTGTCAAATCTGGCACAAGTGGTGGGGACGAAGGGGGACTTAAGAGGATCTACCGGTTTAAACTTCTGGCTGTGTGTAGCCTTCGGTGACCTTTTAATGTTACTGCTTTCTCTCTGCTTTTTTTTTTTTTTTTTTTTTTTTTTTTGGCAAGCCTGGTGCTCCCTATTGTTCCTAAAATCCATGCAACAGAGAACACTGTAGCCCTGCGACTAGTACTGTAAATAACTGGGTCATGACGAGTAGCATGCTCTGCTCTTAACCAGCACTCAGGAAACTCCCCCGTAGCCTGTAGATCCTGTGATAGGGCATTAGGCTGTGCTTGAGGAAAGCACTCCCTGCTATAATATGCTGTATGTAACCGGTCCAGATCCAAACAAACCGACAGAGATCATTACATCAGAGAAACCATGATGTACTTGAACAAATACTTCAGTACATTATTAAGTTCCATTGTTCTTTTGAATTAGCTGCAAAGCTTTTTCTGCTAACTAATTCAGCACAAACCACCATAAACCCTGTTTTGTTTTCATTTTTTATTTTTTATTTTTAAAGGCTGCAGCCACAGCAATGGTTTGACCATTTTTGTTTGACTTGTATGGGTCACTGGTCTCTGCTGTTGGCACAGTCGTCTCTAACGCGACTGTGCTTACTTACTTTGGGAGTTTAACTACGTTGAGTTTGAAGCCTTGTTTCAGCACTTTGTTTTTCCTGTACCTCATAAGCCTCTATGTATGAAGAGTAAGTCAGAAAAATAATAAATTCCTGGTTTAAGATCATACATGACCTGTTTGCTTTATCACTTTGTTTCTTACACACACACAAAGAATGATCATCTAGCTTTATATGGTTTCATTTCTAGCTGGACATCCAACTGGATCAGAGTGTTATTGTATTACACACCCATTTGCAATCCATTAAAACCACCTGTACGAGTGAACCCACATCTCCCTCTCCTCATCCGCCATTTGTTTTAAGCAGTCTCTAAGGTAACAGATTCTGGCATCTTTGCCATGGCAACAAGCATCTGTGTTCACTGCTGCAGAGCTCCCACAGTTTCCATAGAAACAGTTATAACTATGCTGCAATCCTCCATGTAAATGCATTTCATAAACATCAGAGTTATCAACAGTCTGATTTGTTCACAAATGCATCAATGAGGAGAGATAAGTCTGTTCAGTTAATACATAAAGTTCAGTTATTGAGGATTTGTTTAACTGAACTGTTTTTTAATCCAGTTTATTAACATGAAAAGCTGCATGTACCAATGAGAGCGTTTAGTACACACCAGTAAGGCTAAACAGTGAAAATAATAAGATGAAAGACCGTTTACATTATACCCCATCAATCAATGTTACCACAGTAACGGCTGCATGTTGCCTAGTAACGCCTTTCAGCTCAATACCAACTGCGCATGCGCACTACCATCAGCTGGGCGCCGAGGAAGCAGCATCATGGCGGCGTCCGCTGCTAGCGTGCAGGGTGCCTTAAGGAGAGCGATGGTCCCGTCCTTAGTGGTGATTCTGGGAGCTACCGGCACCGGAAAGTCCAAGCTGGCGATCGAGATCGGAAGGCGGCTTCAGGGAGAAATCATCAGCGCCGACTCCATGCAGGTAGGACGACTGTTACCACGAGGAGATGCGCGTGGAGGTCCTTGACATGGCAGTCATAATGCACTTGATGGTGTCATCAAGTCAATCTGGTGGTTGAAATTAGTCGAGGAAAGCGGAATAAAACATCTGTTGTTCGGTCAGATGAACGCAGCCCCGACTACAAGCTAGCACGCTGTGTTTCTGAATCAGGAGCTAGGCTAAATGCTACAGCGGAAGGTAGCAGCAGGCGTCAGAATGACAGTCAGTGAGAGTGGGATTATCATTCCTTCACCAGGATCAGGTCTGCATGACTCGGATCCAACACTACACCTCACTTCAGGTCCACACAGCAGGACAAGACACGTCTCAAACCAGCTGGACAGTCTGTCTTTCTCTAGAGGTCGGGTTAAAAACATTAAGTCAAGGAAAGATAGTCTTCTGCAAGCCTTTTAGGGAAAAACCCAATCAAAAGAAATAGAGACCACGAAGATCAAACGAGTTCATTTATGACCGCTTATCTTAGATGTTATATGTCATGGTGAAGACAATCAACTGGACAACAACAGATGGGGGCTAGCTATAGTCAAATGGGTTTGGCTTTCGGTGACAGGCATGGCAATGTGCAAAGGAGCAAGGTTATGGTGTCTGAAATGATAATAACAAGCATGTTTTTATTATGGTTTAGTGAGGGCATGAAGTGGAACATTATTGTTAAATCTTATTTGGTGTGACATCGGCATGCAGTGCAATCCTGTTGATCTCAATCATATGATGAAGAGAAGAAAAAAGATACTTGAAACTGAAATATCACTTCAGCAAAAGAAAGTACACAATTGCACGGATGCAGAGCATAAATTACTGTAAAAATCTAGAATACTATATATTATTATTGTTATATTTATTTCTATATATATATATATATATATATATATATATATATATATATATATATATATATATATATATATATATATATATACACTGTGTGTATATGGGTTAGGGTTATATATTATTATAAATTATAAGTAAATAAATCTTCTTCCTCAAAATACATGGGGCATAAGTATACATACTTGTTAAATTCCCATAGAAGCAGCAGATTTTTTATTTTTAAAGGCAAGTTATTTCAAGGACCCAGGATACTATGCATCCTGATAAAGTTCCATTGGCCTTTTGGAATTAATACCCCCCCATATCGTCACATACTCTTCACCATACATAGAGATCGGCATGGGGAACTTTCCATAAGATCATCTCTCAATGCAAATCACACCAGCTATTAGGCTAACTGAAATAAAACCATTCCAATCTCTATGTATGGTGAAGGGTATGTGAGGATGATGGGGGGGGGGTATTTTAATTCCAAAGGTAAAGGGAACTTTATCAGAATGCATGGTATTTTTTTCTTATTCCTCTTTTTAGTCAACTTTAGCACGGGTAATACTCATGTGAAGAAAAATAAATAACTGAAAACAAAAAAATGACACTTGGATGAACAGAATCAGGCAGGTAAGGAGTCTGCAGATAACAGTGTTGGCCACATTAAATACAGTTATTGCAGAGACAAATATTCAAAATATTTTATAAAGGTATATAAGCTAAATTATCTCTACATACTGGACATTTTGGCAACTTTAAAATAAACAGCAATTTACCTGGAGGATAAATGTGATGGCAATCATTAGGCCTGAATAAACAGAGTAGTAGTTAAAAGGTTATACTGTAATATCAGAATTAGAAATACTTTATGGATCTCCGGGGGGGGGGAAATTGGGTTACGTTACAGTTGCTCCCAGTGCATTCATTATACTGCAATACCAACAATATATAGGCATTATAGAAAGAAGAAATATGTATCAAATATTCAAACAGATACAGATATAGTAGCATGGCTCCATCTGATTAAAGCAAAGAAAAACAAAAGAATGAATGGAGATCAGTCGTGCGTTACTGTATACTGTATAAGATATTTATTGGTTATTTCATCACTGTCTTATTGCTAATACAGTTACAGTAAAAATAAGCATATTCAACAGGAAGTAGTTAAAGGTTTATATAATAAGCAAAGAGATCCTAGCGGTGTATGACAACATATGTCTGTCTTATTATTTTTGGGGCATTTTAGGCCTTTATTTGGATAGGACAGCTTACACTAAAAGGGGGGAGAGAGGGGAATGACATGCAGCTAGGGCGGAGTTGAACCTGTTGCCGCCGCGCCAAGGAGTAAACCTCTATATATGGGCGCACGCTCTCCCAGGTGAGCTACCCAGGCACTGGTCACTGCATGGCTGATTTGGATGAAGTGTGTGTGTGTGTGTGAGTGGAGAGATTTAAAAAAAACAACTCTCAGGCTTGCGTCTCTTTGCTCCTCTCTCTCTCTCTGTCACACATCCACCCCCCTCCCTTTTGGTTTTCAGGCTCTGTTGTCTCAGAAACCAAAGGGGGGACACACAAAAAAAAGGTTGGGTACAGGTTTGAGTCTGGGTCACACCAGAGCACAGAGTGGACACACACACAAACATACACACACACACACGCACGCAGCAACTCCACTTCATCCAAATCAGCCATGCAGTGACCAGCAGACTGCACAATCATTCTCTCTTTCATCACCTTTCTCCTGTTTCAGCACCGTCTTTCCTCCCCCTCCTTCTTGGTGTGCATTGTCCTTGAGAGAGAGTGCGTCCCTCCGGGGGAGCGCCTTTTCCAGCAATCAACTGGTACTCGGTAAACTGGGTTACGCTAATAACATTTCATCCCAGAATATCTCAACGACCAGCAGCCCTGATGGGGAGAAACAGTGGCCTAGTTACGGCACGGCAGCCCCAGCCTATCTCCACAATCCCTGGCCTTGTTGCCACCCTCCTGTTGGTGTGTGTGACAGCGAGAGAGACATGCAGACATAGACTGAGTGAGAAAGAGACTGTTTATGTGAGAATGAGGCTGTGTGGAGGCTAGAGCTGGCCTGTGTTGTCTTTGGGATAGGAAACAGTCTGGGCTTGTTTGGGAGAAAGCAGCATTGTGCTGAGCTGGTGCATATTCAGCGCCATGCTACGCCGGCCCAGCAGCTGATAGTGAATGGCCATGCTGTGGCCACTGGGAAATGTCTATTGTCCCGGGGAGAATTGGTTCCCACACTCCCTAACACTCCTATTGTGTTATCATCAGCCCCTCCTGCCCCTGGCCCATGCCCTCAACCCACAGTTCATTGGACATGCAGGGGGATATTATTCACTCATTAAATGAACACACTATCTATGGCACACATACACACATAAGTGCTCGGCTGTACTATCAGTGAATGAGGCACTGCCAAATAGTGTACACCCGTGGTTCCCAAAGTGGGGGTACAAAGAGCAGCGGGGGACCCTTCAGAGGCTTCCAGCAAAAGCGTCACTGTTCTCTCACCCCCTAGAAGTTGGAATTATGGTAAAAATGTATGCATGCACAGAATGTGTGTGATTTTAGGTGTTACAGCCCTCACCAGCTTTCACTGTCTGAGGTCCTGAGCACTCTGGATGAGGTTTTCTTCCAGGATATCTCTGTACTTGGCCACATTCATCTTTCCTTCAATTGCAACCAGTCGGCCTGTCCCTGCAGCTGAAAAACACCCCCATAGAATTAGGCTGCCACCACCATGTTTCACTGATGGGACGGTGCCTGGTTTTCTCCACACATGCCACATAGAATTAACGCCAAAAAGTTCAATCTTGGTCTCATCAGACCAGATAATCTTATTTCTCATAGTCTGGGAGTCCTTCATGTGTTTTTTGGCAAACTCTATGCAGGCTTTCATATGTCTTGCACTGAGGAGAGGCTTCCGTCAGGCCACTCTGCCACAAAGCCCCGACTGGTGGAGGGCTGCAGTGATAGTGACTTTGTGGAACTTTCTCCCATCTCCCTGCTGCATCTCTGGAGCTCAGCCACAGTGATCTTTGGGCTCTTCTTTACCTCTCTCACTAAGGCTCTTCTCCCACTACTGCTCAGTGTGGCTGGACAGCCAGGTCTGGGAAGAGTTCTGGTCGTCCCAAACTTCTTCCATTTAAGGATTATGTAGGCCACTGTGCTCTTAGGAACCTTGAGTGCTGCAGAACTAGTTTTGTAACCTTGGCCAGATCTGTGCCTTGCCACAATTCTGTCTCTGAGCTCCTTGGGCAGTTCCTTCGACCTCATGATTCTCATTCGCTCTGCCGTGCACTGTGAGCTATAAGGTTTTATGTAGACAGGTGTGTACCTTTCCTAATGAAGTCCAATCAGTTTCATTATACACAGCAGGACTCCAATGAAGGAGTAGAACCATCTCAAGGAGGATCAGAAGAAATGTACAGCATGTGAGTTAAACATGAGTGTCACAGGCAAAGGGTCTGAATACTTACAGGATGACCATGTGATATTTCAGTTTTTCTTTTGTAATAAATTTGCATAATTTCTACATTTCTGTTTTTTTTCTGTCAAGATGGGGTGCTCAGTGTACATTAATGAGAAATAAAATGAACTTTTTAGATTTTCTGGTCTGGATACTTTCCGTACCCACTGTAGATTTAGAAGTACAACACATGTGGACTCTTTCCCTGAGGTTCCTTTTCTTTTTCTTTTTTCGAAAAAGATTATTTTTCTCAGTTTATTTCTTCTGTTTACATTAAAATATACATGGATTAATATACAGGTAGCATTAAAGAGCTCTTGAAAGTGCCTGAAGATTTCAAAGATCCCAGTTTGAGCTCTTAAAGACCCACACTTTAGTAGTGATAACCTGTATGGGAAATCTTTTTTAATGGGTGCCTATGGTGTATAATGTGGCTTGCTTGTGTCTCTGGCTTCCAAGAGTGTTTGAGAATGGTTGGAAGATGCATGCAAAAACAGTTAAACTCTGGTACTGTAGAGTACTGTAGCGTGGTATGTGTGCAGAGGTTTAGACTTTGCTTTGGTGGATTAATAGGGACGCAACTTTAAAGTTAGAAGAGATCAAACTTTTACAGCCAAAGTGGCCAACTTGAGAAATGGATGAATGTATAATAATAATACCTCATATCAAGGTCTTGGGCTATTGTTGCACTGATTGTTTGATATGCACAAGTTGAAGGATTTAATCAGACATTTGATGAGCTGTAACGGACTGCCATGTGTTAATCAAGTGTCAGCTCAGGGGAGAGGACGATTCATCTAGGCACTTCCACTTTGCAAAGTATTATTGGAATGGGCAGTGACAGTAAGGGGATAGAGTGAGTGCACGTTAAGAGGTGATTCATGTGAAGAGTGCTGGACTGAAACATTAGACCAGTTTTCTCAGAGCTGTGATCATCAAAAACGCTGCCCTGTTGATGTTCTGCTGCACATTACAGCAGTGAAATATTACATCAGTGAAATATACTGTGGAGTTCCCGTCTCACTCTTCATTTTCCAGACATTGGCAGTTACTGGGCTATACCGCTGCCAGTGTGGAGGCTGTCCGTGTCTGTCGTAAGTAAACTTGAATTTATTTTTTTCTTTTCACAAATTGCAAGAAGCGACAGACACGGACAGCCTCCACACGGTCTGAAAAATTAAATATGTAATGGGATTTTGTATAATTGTGCTCAATTTAACATTTCTTAGTGAAATGAATGGATGTTGAAGGTAAGAAAGAATGTATATTGAACATGCAAAGTCTACTCAGATTATGAGTAAATTGACTAAATCGCACAAAACCACCAGCATGATCCTGTTAATAATACTTCATGAAAGATTTTACTTATTCAACAGTTTTTGACCCTCCAAACAAAGTTTGTGCACGCCATGTTTTTCGTGCATGAGCAGATTTCTCATGCTGACTCGCTGTCGAGTGTTCAATGCATTAACTAACAACACATTGTTGCCACAAAATAAATTGTTTCAGTGCAGGGTGTAAAAAATGGGTGTCTTTGAGTTGTATGTGGGGGGTGGGGCGGGGCTGTGCGGGTATATACCAAAGGGCCAGCAGAGGTTCTAAAGGGCAATTTCACAGGTCATGCACATGTATGCACCATTGCTTGTGGGACTGTGTGTTGCTGGCCGGTGACCCTTTTGCTTTTTGCATTTATGAATGAAGGAGCTGCTGCGTTCTCTCAAATGTTCACACATTACGACAATGGAAAGGCAATTTGTGAGGCTTGTCGTTGTGTGTTGAATGTGGGAATTTGGCCTGGACAGCAGGAAAGCTGTCATCTGTCATCTTGACCCTTGTAGTCCCATCAGAGTGGAAGGAAGGCTTCTTTGTAAAAACACCAACACTGATTTGCCTTTTTAGTCGTAAATTTGAAAATGCGATGGTCTTGTAGCAAACTGATTTGACCGCTGTGAAGGGGGATGGGGGGGGCTTATTCTTTTAAAGGTTATGCTTATTATTGGCAAGAGGTTGTTACACACATACAAACACCAACTGCTTATCTACGTATTAAACACATCCTACACTCAAATACTGTGCAGCTATGTGTTATCCCTCTAATTTGCTCACAGTCATCCCAGTCATCCCTTCTCCTCTTCTCTCCTCTTCCCCCCCCCCCACTGGTTCTCTATCTGTCTGGTGTGGCTATGACCTGTCTGGGCTTTGACGTATCTGTTAGTATGGTAACTCAGGCCGCGCTGCCTCCCACATCTAATTAATGATGCATCTTTTTAAGTAATATAAGCCTGTGTAGGACCAAGCCAAAATATAAGGATTATATCTTATTTTGTTGTGTGTTTGTGTGTAAATAAATGCAGTCTGTGGGTGTGGTCATGTGGTCACTGCTACAGTAAAGCAGCAAGGGAAAGGAGGATGGCAGGATGGAGGAAGCGGAGGAGGGGGAGAGGGGGAACAACGCCATGAATGATTTATTAGTCTGGCATTACTAGGCCGTTCCCCACAGAGAGCAGAGGAAGATGGAGGGATACATTGTTGGAGAATGGTGCCTTGAGGGAGAAGGAGAAAAGGGGTAAAACTAAAAAATAGGCAGATAGGTGTTTTGTGGTAAGTGTAATGGAGGAAAATATTCAGAGGAAAAGATGAAATTAAAGCAATGCAGCTTACAGTTTGGCTGGTGAATGTGTAAAGGGCAGAGTCCAGGGGTCAGGAAAATTATAATTGTACTGTCTTTCTCTGTTGTCTTAGAATAAAGCTTTCAAAAATGTTTTTATATTTGTTTGGAGAAAACTGAAATGTAAGTTTATCATCATGACACTGAAACCAAAACTATTAATTCTATATTATATTATTTCTCCCCAAAAATGTATTCCCATACTTGAATTCAGTTTATCAATACCGAGTACTTTTGGGACATTTTTGGCCTTTATTTTGACGGGACAGCTCAAGACATGAAAGGTGAGAGAGAGGGGGGTCGAACCAGGACCCGCTGCATGGAGGAGTAAACCTTGGGCACCCGCTCTACCAACTGAGCTTTCCGGGCGCCCTACCAGTTGTTTTCTTGTTATTCATAATTTGCAAACCTCTCTCCGTGCTGACCTTTTTTGGAGGAAGCCATCTTAGCTTAATGGCTATGCTGAGCCATTCACTTTTCTATCACCCTCAGAGTATCAACTGCTATACAAAAGAGGAATAGTTTGCAAACAGGAGTCAATGGTACAACTATGTCCTTCGAATAAACTGAGTCACAGCATTCCGAGATGGGAGAAAAACATGCTCTGGTTTATCGGCATTTCTTTAAACCAATCACATTGGTCCTGGGCGGGGCTAAGCGCCGGACAGAACAACAGCGCCTCTGCAAAATAGCCTCAAGAAGAAACTTGTTTTGGTGGAACGTGTACGTTCAAATGGTTGTTTTAGTCGTCAGAAAACTCTGATTTGTCCAGGGACATCCGGCGGAGAAATCCCGGAAGTGGAACGTTGAGACTAGCGATTGAGCTAAAGTCGCTAATTCTTAATTGAATGACATGATGTTGGGTTATTTTGGTCAATACCTTAAGTTAGGTTTTTGATCACCGTAGTGTTCCCTGTGTTTATTTCTGGTATTTTTAACTACATAAAATACTAAAACTGGCCAACCCAATACATTGGTCTAACACTATGAAAGGTCTGCCTTATCCCCTTTTATCTCCTTTTGGCTTTCTCTGAATCTGATTTCATGTCTCAATGAGTGTTTGTTCTCTCTGTCTACTTTCTTTTTTCCTCACCCTTCTCTGTCTTTCTTGCCCTCTTTCTTTCATTTGGCCAGGCTCCCCCCTTATTTATGTGGCAGAGGAACAGCTGTCTCGTGCAGGGCGTATGGTTGGCCAGGCAGGCCGGCGGCAGGCTCTGCAGAGCTCGAACACTGAGCTCATTGTCTCACGCACACACACACACACACACACACACACACACACACACACACACACATTCCTCCCTTACTCGCACACAGGCCACACGGTCAAATCCATTCACATCCATTTAAAAGCAAGACAGGAAGGAGTAGGCAGCTGAACCCACAATAGCTGGGTTTCCATTGAATTACATCAGCGTGAATTAGAATTAGAAAATGGGAATGTTATTAGTTTTTTTTATTGATAATGAAATGAAACAGCACATTAGGACAGGAACATGTATGGAGAGAAAACACACACTTTATCAGAATTTTTTCATCTCTTTACAGTTAAAATATCTGTCCACCTCCTAGAAATGTTCATGCTGGCAATTGCATACATGCTACGTGCATGCATGTTATTGGGACATTTGCTTTCAGTCTCTTTCAAAGGATGCGTAAACATGATTATTATTTTTTTTTTTAATCTTTGATTTCTTTCTGACTCTGAGCTCCAATTTGTAGCTCATTTCCTTCGCCTTGGCTGGAATACTTTGTTTCTACCTCATTTTCCTCAAGTGTTTCTTCTTCACATCTTCTACTCAAGTGGCTCTTTTCATGTTTCGGATTTACACTCCAGTTCACTTCTACCTGCTTTTACTCTCTGGTCTCTCTGTCCTCATTAAGGCAAAACTAAAATCACAAGAGCATAGATGTACATTGAGTGGTGGTTACATAACGGTTAGCTGTGGTTCGCTCAGTGGCAGGTAAAAAGGGATGAGGGTGAGGAGGACTGATGGAAGAGAGAAAACTTAACTTCTGCTGAAGAGAAAGGAAGGCCAGGGGCTGTTAGCCAAAGTGTTGGAAAAAAGCATGGAGAGTGGAAAGGAGAAAGGAAAGGAGAGTGAAAAAAGGTCAATTTAGTAGCTGCTCCGTAGCTGTCAGTCATATCACACAACCGTCTTCAACAGAGTTTGCCCAGCTGTCATGAAATCTAAACTTTTAGAGCGAGAGGGAGAATGGGTTGAGGTGGTTGATGTGTGAAAATTTGTCATGAAGCATCCTGAAGCACACAGCGCTCTTCTGTCTCCTCTTCTGTCTGTTCCTTTTCTTTTTGCTCCTTTTCTTACCAAAAAAAAGATCAACTGCTCTCCATCTCCTTCATCTGTCCATCCAGCCATGCATCCATCCCTCCCTCGGCTGACTGTGGTGTCGTGCAGAGAAACTGTGAATAATTTATCCGGCTGGGTTTTTCTGCCCTGCCCTGCTCTCCACTTTTGGCTTGCCGTGGTGCCGTGTAACATTTGGTGAAGTACACGCAACCCGCACGCACACACTTTCACCAAGGGGGAGATCGATAACCTGCAGAGCTGTATTGATCACCCGAGGCATGTATGTCGGGTAAAACTGTAGTGTTGTTGACTTGAAACATAAGATTTAGACTAGTGGAAGACGATTGGAGGTATTAAGGAGGATGTGGGCACGCCTTGCTGCCCAAAACACATCCAGAGCTGAAAAACAAAGACAAAACGAAATTATATTTTCTTGTTATGCATTACTCTAACAGGACAGTTACACACAGACTAATGTTTGTGTGTAACTGTTTGGCCCAAATAAAGAACTCTTTATAAAAAATAGCATTTTAAAAAAACACAAAAAAACTAATTGAAAATGCAACTAAAACTATGATGACTTTGGAGTAATACATTTGGTCATTCTCCAAGCCCCGACCCCCTAAATTACTTTTGGCTTTTTGTTTTCACACAGCAAGTATGCGTACTTCTATTCTTAGTAATCCGCGCAACAATTTCATTTCTTGCTGCGACCGTTCTATCAGCTGTAGCTAGCTAATGTTAGCGCCATTAGGCAACGTTAGCTCCATAAGCTAAGGTTACTGCTAATCAGTCGGTTAAATAACCAAACCTCTGGCTCCAGCTGACGCAGGGATGTCGCGGCAACCGCCAATGCCAATCTTTGCCAATCTTTCTTCCGGTGTCATTTTCTAACCCTCCCAAGAGTTAGGAGCCGTCCACTCCAAGAACCAGAACTAGAACCAGAACTATAACGATGTGATCATCCACACCGCTGAACGTAAACCAGCTGTAAACAGTGGCGTCAAGCACGACCTGCATGCTCCAGGAGGCTGTTTCACAAAACCAGCATAAGGGATAAAGTCGGGATATTCAAGTTGCAGTATTGCTGTCAGAAGTTTGATTTAAATCCTACTATTGCAGTTGTTTGGATGGTTAGAAATGGTTGCATTGGCATCTGAGATTGGGACAATCAATGCAGCTATTCCCAGACTACATTAATGGCGGACTGCTCAGAAACCCATATATTAATTATTTCAGATGACTGATTTCATTTTCTTATTGCGTGTCCTTCTCTAATAAAGGATAAATTGTGTTACTCTTTAATATGTAGGCCTGATGTTGTTTATTAGGTATTAGTAGCTTACTCTGGTTTCATAACCTTCTCAGTTTTAGTCTCACATTACTGAACCATTAACTTGGCCTATATAGTGTAGTGTACATTCATCATACGGGGAACTCCACAATGCTTATTATTCTTTTTGTTTTGGTGCTGTCACTTGTACATTGTTTTACAGATATACAGTACTTATTGAAGTCACTTCTTTTTCTAGTTTCTCTATCTACAGATCCAGTTCCCTCAGTGTTTTCTTTTCTTAATTTCCAGATCCTGGAGACTTTTAGCTGACATCAGTCTGTACATCTGCCAGCTCTATTTGTTTCTTCAGATGTTGTGTGTACAGATATCTGACAGTTTGGGAATTCTGTAAGCTGCCCATTGATTAGCACAGCAGGAATTATGCATAATTTAGATTTCCTTTAGCCAATAGGCCTACTCACTATGTTGCCAGGCTGGCTGTCAGGCTGTTTTGCGTCTGTATCCTGTTACAAATATATTTTCTAGGAGTGCGATATCACTGACTTCTCATCCATTATGGGCTAAATATGCATTTTCATAAGATTGCTATATTACCTCAGGCCTTCTGGAGTCCTGGAGTCTCTTCATCATCAGCTGCAGAAGCCCCTTCCCTTGCTATATTGAATAGTATTTGTATTGACAAGATGTGCCAAGCCATATGCTTTTAATAAATAATACTCCCTGTATCATCGTCTGGTGGCAGGAGAGTGACTGACTAATTGTAAATAATTTTGAAATACCATTTACACACTGTTAAGAATGAAGGCACCTACCAGCCCGCAAAAGGTTTTTATATTTTATCTTGTTGCCAGGTTGTTTTTTGTCTAGTGATGTTTGTTCTGTATGAAGATGAATTGTAGAAATATATATTAGGCATAGCTTATAGTAGGGCTGCACGATTATGGCCAAAATGATAATCACGATTATTTTGATCAATATTTTGATCACGATTATTTTCACGATTATTTGTTGATTTTAACCAAAACTAATTTTATTGTTTATTTTTTATTTGCTGTTTATAACTGCTTTCACATCCATATTATACTACATTCTTCTTATGTTGAAGTTGTATAGACATACAGCTGCAACACATGTAAATGAAAATTAGCTATAAGAAATAACTAGCGTAGGATTTTCTTTTTTTAAATGTATGTCTGAGAAAGCTCCTTCACTTATTTTCAACAATAACTGATTAAAAGAGTGAGAGTGTGATGGACGTACTCAGAGCAACGGCTGATCATTATGAACGGGTCCAGCACGGGTCCAATGGCGGTTGTTTTGGTCTGAAATGCGGAGTTCGGGTGTTCTGAAAGTAAAGTAGGCAGCACGCTTAAACAGCTCGTCCAGTGTCCTCATTAAACATAACAGTAACGTTTTAAGTGGATGGCGAGCACGAGACGCCGAAATGGACGGCGATAAGATTTTGAAAAAAAGGAGACTTTTTCAAAGTTGCCAAATGGTTCCATTGACAAGACCAACATTTTTTCCTGTGTGTTTGGTCGTTGTGAACTGAGCTATCATCGCAGCACGTCCAGTCTGAAATACCACTTGATGGCCAAGCACACAGCTGATGTGAATCCCCCCCCCTTTCATCAAAGTATTTTTTCACCCTTTTATTGATGGACAGATTGATGAGATGAGAGATTATTTGTTCCAAGTGAGAATGTTAGTGTGAAATTGAACACTACAGTAGGCCATATGCTGGGGGGGGTCTTGAACACTACAGTAGGGGTCTTGAACACTACAGTAGGCTATATGCTGGGGGGTGGGGGGTCTTGAACACTACAGTAGGCTATATGCTGGGGGGGTCTTGAACACTACAGTAGGCCATATGCTGGGGGGGGGGGGGCCATATGCTGGGGGGGGGGGTCGGGGTCTTGAACACTACAGTAGGCCATATGCTGGGGGGGGGGTCTTGAACACTACAGTAGGCCATATGCTGGGGGGGGGGGGTCTTGAACACTACAGTAGGCCATATGCTGGGGGGGGGGGGTCTTGAACACTACAGTAGGCTATATGGGGGGGGTCTTGAACACTACAGTAGGCCATATGCTGGGGGGGGGGGTCTTGAACACTACAGTAGGCCATATGCTGGGGGGGGGTGAACACTTAGGCTATATGCTGGGGGGGGGGTCTTGAACACTACAGTAGGCTATATGCCAATGTTGTTTTCAATAAAAAAAAAACGTTTTCACAAAGCGAGCCGATCCACTTTTCCTTGTTAAGAGCATAAATATGAGAAAAAATAATGGGACAAAAAGAAATCAAGGGACATTTAGAATAGATAAAAATGCGATTAATTGTGCGTTGACTATGACATTATTGCAATTAATCACGATTAAATATTTTAATCGTTTGACAGCACTACATTTTATTTATATAGTGTTTAACATGGGACTCAAAGACACTTTACGGTGGAATGAGCACATTTAGCACATACAGATACAGCAATAAAACAAGCATATTAAAAGCAATTAAAACAGAGTGATATTTTTAAATCCTTACACATTCAGTCGGTCCGCTTTTGTCTGCCAAACTATTTAATAACAGCCGTTTTTCCCTTTTTGTATATTAAATGCTTCACCGTGCTTCAACTTTCCATTAGAAGCTGCTGCTCATTGGGTGAAACATGTGCCGCACGCGTCTTCTCCATCTCTGCATCAGGAAATCTGGGATCGATACCGTGGTCTATGTGAGAAAGCCGTTAACGTGCACGTATCCCTGCTATCTACACCTGGCTGGACATAGCTCCACCTGTTCATCCTGGTTATCTACACCTGGCTGGACATAGCTTCACCTGTTCATCCTGGTTATCTCCACCTGGCTTGACATAGCTTCACCTGTTCATCCTGGTTATCTACACCTGGCTTGACATAGCTCCACCTGTTCATCCTGGCTATCTACACCTGGCTGGACATAGCTCCACCTGTTCATCCTGGCTATCTACACCTGGCTGGACATAGCTTCACCTGTTCATCCTGGTTATCTACACCTGGCTGGACATAGCTCCACCTGTTCATCCTGGCTATCTACACCTGGCTGGACATGGCTTCACCTGTTCATCCTGGCTATCTACACCTGGCTGGACATGGCTCCACCTGTTCATCCTGGTTATCTACACCTGGCTGGACATGGCTCCACCTGTTCATCCTGGTTATCTACACCTGGCTGGACATAGCTTCACCTGTTCATCCTGGTTACCTACACCTGGCTGGACATGGCTCCACCTGTTCATCCTGGTTATCTACACCTGGCTGGACATGGCTTCACCTGTTCATCCTGGTTATCTACACCTGGCTGGACATAGCTTCACCTGTTCATCCTGGTTACCTACACCTGGCTGGACATGGCTCCACCTGTTCATCCTGGTTATCTACACCTGGCTGGACATGGCTTCACCTGTTCATCCTGGTTACCTACACCTGGCTGGACATAGCTTCACCTGTTCATCCTGGCTATCTACACCTGGCTTGACATAGCTCCACCTGTTCATCCTGGTTATCTACACCTGGCTTGACATAGCTCCACCTGTTAATCCTGGCTCGGCAAACGTGCAACCGATTAAGCCGCGATGAGCGGATCACACTAAGTAAAGCTGCGCTTTTTCACTTATCCTGGATTTCTTCATTCTTCATGCGTGCAACAGCCCCCTGATGATAATATGTTACACTAATAACATAAACATAAGGTTATTGTCTGCTGGCGGTCCCTGAGGACGGGCTGCCAACTCCACTGCCTTTGCCAGGCAACAGTGGCAAAAAGAGCTCCAGAGAACACCGGATTAGAGCATGTGGGCGGGTGTCAGGTTTACGCAGAGCACCAGAACAAAAGCACTGACAGTATGATAACAACATAACATCCAAAACTCATCTCAGTAGTTTAGGAGACATAAAAAATACAAAAATACACAGCTAAAGGATCATAGCCCCACCGAGTTAAAGGTCATGCCACGCCAATGACCCACCTGTGTGAGACAAATACGCCTTCGGATTCTAGAGTCCTATGGTTCATACATTAGTTCAATTTGAATTCTGTTTTACAAAAGTAAGAAGGAAAAGCCACTCCTTTTTCTAAAGGTCATCTCTCTGCAGTGTCATCCGCCGTGCCACCTTGTAAATTCCGATGGATTTTGATTGGCTGTTAGTGTTTCTATCAGTGATCACTAGGACGTCATTCGCCACTGTCGTCATTACAGTACATCCATTTGAGTCATAACAAATTTAAAGCTATATATTTATAGTTATTATAGTTCTTGGTGTGGAGAGCCTTTTCATCCATGTTATACTCATCCTGAAATACATGTATAAAAATGGTTTTACCGTGGTATTGAATTGGTTATCGAGAATGGTGAGATTTCACTGGTATCTTAAGCCTCTAATATTGACAACTCTAAAAAGAAAAAAATATACTTTTTTGAGTGTTCCTGGCCTCTCTAATATTTCCACTACTACACATCCCAGCTGACCTAACGTCAACAGATTTTGAAGAGAGTCTGAAAAGCTCAAAATAACCACAATGCATGGTAATCATGAAATACTCATAATTTTCACAGAGGGAAATTGAAAAATTCATCCTCGAATTGAAAAAGAAGGAGCGTGGTGAAGCGCTTTGCTCCTTCTTTTTCAATCGAATGAATCCAAGCACAGGTTTTAGGCCACAGGTAAAATAGTTTGTAAAGTTTTTGATTCAAAGGGGATTTATAAAGTTTTTCCGGCAATCAACAAGGCTGATTGCTCACCACTTTCTGAGCCACACACACACACACACACACACACACGTATTGAATGGTTCATGCTAGACTACACAGATGTAGTGCCAAGGACAGGGCCGTAGACGTGTATTTACATGACCAATGTGAAGATGTTGATATGTTGCCATCTACAACTTGATTATTGGTCATGGTAAATTGTAAAACCAATAAATATAACTTCTGTTTATTTGTAGTCAAAATGCTGTTGTACTAGCATGGCCTAGGATGTTATTCCATCTGCGGTACCTATTTACATCAAAGTGGTTTGAACCAATTCATTTGACAGATGAAGCGACAGAGTAAATGCACCAATGCCATGTTTCTGAACTGCTCTTTCACTTTTGAGCTTTGAACTTACCATGACCCAATAATACAGTTATATACCATAGCTGCATTCTCTTTTTTTCCCCTTTCTTCTTTTGCAACATTTTAAACTGATCCACCAACCTGAATCATACATACACCAGTTTTTATTGAATAAGGTCAGCAGCTTGTCTGACAAAACAGACATTAATCAGGAAGTGCTCAAACTCTCTTATCAGGGTTGGATTTTCAGAATGATCAAGGACAAGGAACAAAGGAAAACAAGACTTTCAAGTCTAACTGAGAAAAAGGCTTCTATAAAGACAAGTCAGAAAGCTCTCTTCAACACCAGACATCTTTTTAAAACTCTCCACTATTGACTGTGAAAATCATGACGGACTACTGTATATGACACCCCGCTGTCAAATTTCATGTAGATGATAAAGCTGGACAGAGGAGGTGTGGATCATAATTTGCGCAAATGGTAAGATCCATTTCACATGGACGACATACAGCGCTCCTCATTCTTTTTTTATCCCAGTGTTGTCCAAGGATTCATGCTTCCTAGGACAAAGAGCTACCATTTAACTTCCATTTATTCAGTGCATTAATGTAGACTTTGAGAATTTTATGCAATTGCTGTTACAATTGACATTTCTTTTTATCTCATCCATATATGTTCGTATATGATCATAATTATACCTGCCTACAAAGCATTTCTTTTTGTAATGATGATTCTCAGTAACTTGATCATGTTTTTGTGGTTCTTTTGCATCCCCTTCAGGTTTACCAGGGTCTCGACATCATCACCAATAAGGTGACAGCTGAGGAGTGCGCCCAGTGCCAACATCACATGATCAGCTTTGTGGACCCGTTGGTTAGCAGCTACACGGTGGTGGACTTCAGAAACAAAGCCCTGGCTCTAATATCCTTTCCTAGAAACGTGTGAAAGCAGAGGAACAAGGTTTTCTGTAACACATCTCCACACGCTGCCGTCAGCCTGTCACAGCTTCCCTCCCAGATTATTAGGTGGTAACTGTATGGAAAGAATTCTAATCTAATCTACTTTGTGTGTGTGTGTGTGTGTGTGTGTGTGTGTGTGTGTTTGGGTGGATGTTGCACTGAAATTGAGAAGAGTGAGATGACTAGAGACGATATTTATAGAGGAGTCCATACTGTACACTGAAACACACACACACACACACACACACACACACACACACACACACACTCCGGCCAGTCACACCCTCTTGCAGACACTGGCCGTCACACAGATGTGGAGAGAGGAGGCGATAACTAGAGGTGGTATTAATAGATCAGTAAGACACACACACACACACACACTTTGTCTCCTCTCTCGTACACACACTCACCAGTGCGGTGAGGGGCTGTGGTAGCTCTAAGAATAGGCTCAGTGCAGCGCGAGCCCGCTTGTGGAAAGAGGGAGAGATGGAAAGAGATGAATACAGATTAGTAGGGGTAGAACTAACGTAGAGGATTTTAAACAGAGAGAGACGATGGATGGAAAAAGAGGAAATCGGGGTGAGGGTGGGGCGTGTGATAGATAGGGCTGAAAGGCTCAAAGTTGAAAGACATAGGACCTAATGACGCATCATCAGCTGTCAATCCTTCATTCAACATACCATTCACATAAACTCCCTCCATCTAACCCCTCCCCTGTTTCTCACTTATTGCTCTCAATCATCCAGCCCTCCTTCTGTTTTCCCGGCCTCTAATTTCCTTGCCGCTGCAATCACTCTCTCTCTCTCTCTCTCTCTCTCTCTCTCCCCCCCCCCCCACCCATCTCCTTGCCTCTGCAAACACAGTGATGCAGCCCACTCTTGCGTGCGTGAAGGAGAGAGGAGGGGAGTGGCGGTGGCTGATGAGCCTATATCTTGTTTGACTGGTTATTTGATTATCCCTGAGTAGAGAGAGAAGGTTGGCGAGGGAGGAGGAAGGAAGGAATGGTGCAAGATTTGAGCAGATCTGACCATTAGGTGTGGCTCTGTCTGTGTAAGCAGGAAGGTCTTTCTAAAAATCCAATCCAATATTGATATTTTTGTGTTGAGTTACAATGTGAACCGAACTGAGTGGCTGATATTGACTTTGTGATAAAAGGAGAGTATTGGCTCTTTTGCCGCAGCTAATGATTATTTTCATTATTAATTAGCAATTAATCAATTCCTCATTTTGTCCATAACGTTCTGAAAGTTGTCAAAATGGGTACTAAGGCTTCCTAGTTGCCCATGTTGACATCTTCATATTGCGGGTTTTGTCTGACGGTTGCACACAGCCAAAGATATTACTATCATAGGACAATGATTCCCAACCTGTGGTTCAGGATCCCTCTAGTGGGTCATAGATATATCAGAGAGGTCATGAGATGAGGGGTAGGAATAAACAAAATTACATTTGTTGGAACATAAAGGATAGTTTAACCTCGTCAGGTCTGGAACGTTTACCACACCAAATGACACCTCATACTCTCCTTATATTAAAATGTCTACTACACGAGTGTATCATCATATCAGCCACACTGCTCTCAGTTACCGTACATGCTGACAAGAAGAAAGAAATCCCCAGATTCAATACATTGATCTTAATACTGCTGTTGCCGTCCTCTTTGTAATGTTACAGGCTGTTATTGACCTTAAGGGTTATTGTTTATCAAGAATTCAATTCAAATTTAAATTGTCACATACACAATCATACACCGTTCAATGTGCAGTGTAATTCATTGCGTACCTGTTCTGGCTCAATAAAAATAATAACTATAAAATCCATAAAAAATAGTAATATACAACACAAGAGATGTTGGGATTGTTAAAAGGAGCAATTCCAGCATGTTAATGTTTAGAAGCACTTCTGTCATGATATACAATTCAATTTTCCCCTTTGTAAACATTTTCATGTTAAATATTCTGAAACAAACTTAATCCCACATAAGATGAGACCGCCAGCCCAGTGCCACATTTATGTAAAGGCTTTGTTCCCATTAACCCTTGTGTTGTCCTTGGGTTCAATTTGACCCATTTTTAAAGTTTTTTATATCCGAAATATGGGTTTCTTACAACCATATTATCCAAAATAACATGGATGCATGCACGTTGTATGGAAGCCATGCAACTTTCTTCGCAGGTTGATTCTTCGCACAATTGGTGATTACTTTCATTGAATATGGGGTGTTTGCATAGCATTTGAAAAAAAATGGAAATAGTTTCAAAACATATAAAAAACTAAACTTTGACAGATACCAGTCTGTGATTCACTAAACATCCTTTAATCGAAACTATGATTCAAAACAATTCATAATGTCCACTTTTTTTCTAAACTCAAAAATGAGGTATTTCATATAAATTAGGTTTATTGACCATGAATTTGAAAGAAAAAAAATCTAACATTTTTGAAAAGTGTCAAGAACAATTCATTTTCAAATTCCTGGTGGACGGGAAGACAACACAAGGGTTAATATTCTATGGAATTATAGCTTGCAGAACTTGACCTCTTGTTCTGTGTGCCTGTTCACTTGATTGTTGCTATTATTTGAACCCTTTATTTTAAATTGGAACACTCTGAAAATCAGGACTCAATTTTATGCCTAATCTGTAATCTCACTGTATTCTTGAATGTGCATATAATATAAATCTGCCATTTTCCTTCCTAAATTATAGTAGACATTGCGGCCCAATGACTTGTATGCAATTTACCAAAATGTGACTTACAGCCTCTTACAGTGACACATTGAATTACGACCTGCTGGAGTTACTTTTATGCCGTTACGGTGTGAATGCCATGAGCTCAACAGATCATTTCATAATTTTAGTTGTGGTGCATTCATGAAAAATCAAAATGAGAAACTGGTGAAATCCCCCTGGAATTCATGTACATAAAATGTGCCCAGATCAGTTTTCTTAACACCCTCCAACATAGATGACATGCACAGCAGAAACAGCCTGCCAGTCGTCGTAGGAGGAACAAACTATTACATCGAGTCCCTGCTGTGGAGAGTCCTGCTGGACACAGGAGTGAGTGCAATTCAAGGACATCTCCTTTCATCCTGTATGCCGCTTTGACACTGTTCATCTCATGATGTATGAATTTCTTCTTTCTCTTCAATTACTTGTTTATGTGTAAAATCAAGCAATACATTAGGCTACAGGGTGTTGTCTTTGGGTAAAATTGACCCGTTTTCCTATATCAATGTTCTTTTTACCCAAACTACCCAATTGTAATTCCCCAAACTAACATGATTGATTCCACCCAACGCTCTTTGGCAAGTACAAATCTCTACTTTCATTAATTTTGGGGCGTCTTATTCAATTTTATAGCATTGTAAAACAATTGGAAGTGTTTTTGAAATTGAGTTTTGAGTAAAAGTTGACATATTCCAGTCTGTGATTATCATCAACATCCATTCCTTTAATTTTAATCAAAATCATTCCTAATTGCTGCTTTTCTAACTCAAACATTAGGTATAACTTCCTATAAATGAGCTTTATTGACCATAAATTCCAAAAATAACTGTAAGACTAAAGTTAATAAGTTAGTGTTACGTAGTGTTGGAAACGTCAAAAAAAGTGACAAACATTGAAAAAAACCTGTCAAAAGTGTTGAAAAATGGAACAAATAAACGTAAGAAAAAGTTTAAAAACATCAATACAAAGCGTGAACAAAATTGATTTTTGGGAAGACAACACAAGGGTTAAAAAAGTATAACGGGGGCATTTGAAGGCAGCTTGGGCCAATTCTAAATCGTTGAAAGAAATGTGTCTCGAAGCAGGAGAACGAGGAGCCAGGGGACGGAGGAGATGGAGCCCCAAACAGGAAGCTGGAGCTGGAAAAACTGGGAGGGGCGGAGTTACATAAACGACTGGCAGAGGTGGACCCCAAAATGGCTGCCATGTTGCACCCCAATGACAGACGCAAGATAGCCAGGTGATACCGCGGGTAATGTTTGTAGCTTTCATTAGCCATAAGTAATTAATAATAAGCCTACACTGTTTTGTCTAGCTAATGTATTGCTCTTGCTAGGTGGCTAGATAGCAAAAAAGAAAGAAAAAAGACTACTAGCTACATCAGTGAAAAATGGGGCTGGATTTTTTTCACACAACAACAATCCTGCAGTTCTTGAGTTTCTTTTATGATACAAAATGTTTGATTTGAGACTTCCTGACAATGAGGTCGGCGGCTCGGTTGCAAGAAGACCTCCATTCAACTCGAAAAAAGTCATATAAACATTCCAATGACTCCGAAGCTGTTCAGTTAAGCTAAAAAAACGGCATAGTTCCCCTTTAAGGTACATTATGTAACAGTGAAAGCCCCCACCAATGGTACTCTTGCCCGGCAAGTGTAAAATGCCCAAAAGTAAATAATGAAAATCCCCTAAATTAAAACATGGATATTATTTCTAGTGTTAAGTTTACATTGCATTGGAACCATCACACTCTGTGTAGAATCAGGAAAATGCTTTTTCCATCTTTGGGATAATATGCCGTGGAGTGTTTGTGGGTGTGTGTCGTGGACAGTTGTTTGTGTCTATGCGAGTGGCTCACGATATTGGTGAGTTTTCTCATGTTTTGTGCGAGGTCCTGAAGGGCCCAGGCTGACAGTCACAGTTTCTGGCCTCCACCCAGTCCACACTGACAGGATGAGTGTCTGTACACACACACACACACATACATACACATACACGCATACTAGGCTTGATGAGTAGCAGTCAGTGCACTCTGGTCTTTTGTGTGAGCAGGTTAGGTTACCCTGCTCTTCTGGATGACAGGAGACGACAAGAATCATCTTTTCTTTATAACCTCAGAGTGCAGAGAGGCAGAGCCAAAGGGTCTGGTTTGGATTTGAATTTATCTGTAAAGTTAATTTAGCCCTGGCTAACTGTGTGCTGGTGGTCTCACACAAGAGTATCTTGTTTCATCAAAATGTGTTTTATTTCTTTTTCTTACCTGTCTTGCTTACTGTTGATAGTGTGGAAATCATTGGACCACACTCAAATTAGACTCTAAGTTTGGGCCTGTGGAGGGGGAGGGATTAAATGGATTTAATGGATGAGTGGATGTTAACTCTAAATCTAATCTACCCACTGAGGCCTGAGATGGAAACTTATAGTATACTGAAGATCACAGACATTTGAATCAAACAAAATAAAATAAGAACATAGTTTGCATGGTTGTCTACACAGTGGAACATTTGTCTTATTGTTTTATTCAATCACAACATCTCTGCTTGTATGTTTCTTATCTACAGGAGTCTTCAAATCCATGAGGAGACAGGCGTCTCCCATAGCCGCTGGCTGGAGGAGCAAAGGGAGCAGGAGGGTGGCGATGGGCTGGGGGGGGGCCGCTGAGATACCCAGACCCCTGCATCTTCTGGCTGCATTCTGAAATGGACGGTGAGGAGGGAGGATGGATTTCCTTTTTACTGTAGCTGCTTTTTATCAAAATAGCATAGGGCAATGTTGCTATGGGAGGTTCAGCACAGCATGAACTAAATGTTTACGTTTGTTATATTTCTCCCTCTATGTTCCCCTCCAGCTCTAGACAAGCGGTTGGATGCTCGTGTAGATGAGATGTTGTCTGCCGGACTCATAGAGGAGCTCAGAGACTTCCATGTTCGCTACAATCAGCAGAAAGTCCAGGATGACAGGTAGCAAATCAGCTACAAAGCACTTCTACCCTCCTAAAGGGACAACATCAACATGATCCTGAATTATAATCTTTTAGTGCTGTCAAATGTTTGCTTAAGGCATTGGGATTCAAGGATATTGTTTGCCAATTGTTCTCTTTTTGTAATAAGGGGAATCTTGTCAAAGTAAATCATATGATCTCAGGATTACATATACAGTGAGGAAAATAAGTATTTGAACACCCTGCTATTTTGCATGTTCTCCCCACTTAGAAATCATGGAGGGGTCTGAAATTGTCATTGTAGGAGTATGTCCATTGTGAGAGACATAATCTACAATAAAAAATCCAGAAATCACAATGTATGATTTTTTTAACTATTTATCTGTATGATACAGCTGCAAATAAGTATTTGAACACCTGTCTATCAGCTACAATTCTGACCCTCAAAGACCTGTTAGTCTGCCTTCAAAATGTCCACCTCCACTCCATTTATTATCCTAAATTAGATGCACCTGTTTGAGGTTGTTAGCTGCATAAAGACACCTGTCCACCCCCATACAATCAGTAAGAATCCAACTACTAACATGGCCAAAACCAAAGAGCTGTCCAAAGACACTAGAGACAAAATTGTACACCTCCACAAGGCTGGAAAGTGCTACGGGGAAATTGCCAAGCAGCTTGGTGAAAAAAGGTCCACTGTTGGAGCAATCATTAGAAAATGGAAGAAGCTAAACATGACTGTCAATCTCCCTCGGACTGGGGCTCCATGCAAGATCTCACCTCGTGGGGTCTCAATGATCCTAAGAAAGGTGAGAAATCAGCCCAGAACAACACGGGAGGAGCTGGTCAATGACCTGAAAAGAGCTGGGACCACCGTTTCCTAGGTTACTGTTGGTAATACACTAAGACGTCATGGTTTGAAATCATGCATGGCACGGAAGGTTCCCTTGCTTAAACCAGCACATGTCAAGGTCTGTCTTAAGTTTGCCAATGACCATTTGGATGATCCAGAGGAGTCATGGGGGAAAGTCATGTGGTCAGATGAGACCAAAATAGAACTTTTTGGTCATAATTCCACTAACCGTGTTTGGAGGAAGAAGAATGATGAGTACCATCCCAAGAACACTATCCCTACTGTGAAGCATGGGGGTGGTAGCATCATGGTTTGGGGGTGTTTTTCTGCACATGGGACAGGGCGACTGCACTGTATTAAGGAGAGGATGACCGGGGCCATGTATTGGGAGATTTTGGGGAACAACCTCCGTCCCTCAGTTAGAGCATTGAAGATGGGTCGAGGCTGGGTCTTCCAACATGACAATGACCCGAAGCACACAGCCAGGAGAACCAAGGAGTGGCTCTGTAAGAAGCAGATCAAGGTTCTGGCGTGGCCTAGCCAGTCTCCAGACCTAAACCCAATAGAGAATCTTTGGAGGGAGCTCAAACTCCGTGTTTCTCAGCGACAGCCCAGAAACCTGACTGATCTAGAGAAGATCTGTGTGGAGGAGTGGGCCAAAATCCCTTCTGCAGTGTGTCAAACCTGGTGAAAAACTACAGGAAACGTTTGACCTCTGGAATTGCAAACAAAGGCTACTGTACCAAATATTAACATTGATTTTCTCAGGTCTTCAAATACTTATTTGCAGCTGTATCATACAAATAAACAGTTAAAAAATCATACATTGTGATTTCTGGATTTTTTTTTTTTTAGATTATGTCTCTCACAGTGGACATGCACCTACGAGGACAATTTCAGACCCCTCCATGATTTCTAAGTGGGAGAACTTGCAAAATAGCAGGGTGTTCAAATACTTATTTTCCTCACTGTATTTGATGATAACTTTGTCGGACTCGCGATGGACAGTTTCAAAAAAGGATCCCAATTGATGTAGCACAATCAGAGATATAGTCTTTTTATTCCATGCATTCTTCTTCCTGGTCAAAACCTGGTGCCTACATTACCAATAATGCAACTAGATGCGTTGCACATTTTCTGGTGATTGTTTTTATCAAACTTGTAACCCCAGTCGACACTAACTCAAGTGAAATCATTTTAAGTTATTTCTCTGCAATTTATCTGGGGACACAACACTTACACATGCAGTATAACCTGCAAACATAATTTGATGTGTAAAATCTGAATCATTTGATGTAACACCCATTGGGGAATGTTGCCTTATCCTCCCTTCATAAACCCAAAACATGTTGCTACATATGGCTTGTGTTTCTAGCAAGTCATCTAGCAAATCTTTGACCTTATATTTTTTATTGCAAAATCTACCTAAAAGATGCGGAGTGGGATTTGAAATCTGCTATGTGGGCCAAAAACGTACCTCATACTTTGTTGTCATTGCTATTAAGCATTATGAGGTGGCCTGAGGATTTAGTGTCTCTGCAACATGTTCAAAATCCCATTCTCATCTTCATATCTAAATGAATGCTCCAGACATTCAGGCTGGATCCAGACTTCACTCCTTTGCCCTAATTACATGGAAGAGGGGAGTTAAGTGAACTTGGTCAAGCAGAAATCCAGTTATTTATTTCTCCGTCCCAGTCTGACAGGTCTCTCTGTTCTGTATGCTGTTGTTTCCTAAAGGCGTGCTAATAACTAATTTAGATTCAGCCTACTCTGTTTCAAGTTAAGTTCAGATGAGAGTGATATTTCTTCAGGCTGCCCAGTGATTATTAATAATTGCACACATAAGCCCCCTTCATAGGACATTAGCACTAACAGGGGAGTCTGGTGATCTGTGCTTATTACCTCAGGGCCTCACACTAAATGGACATTCTAGTGGCCCTAGAACAAATGACTTGCAGTGCTATGTAGTCTGTTAAATATGCTTTTTTTTAAGATCATGTTAATATAATTGTCCCTGACATTTCGTTAACAGTAATGTCATGACCAGTAGCACGCTGGACCTACGTCCCACTTTCTTATTGATGCACTTGGTATGGTTTCCTGCAGTACAGTGTGGGTGGTGTGGGGTGGCGGTGTCTCTGGGTGGCCATGGTGCGTGGATTTAGTTTGCTTGGTAATAATTACAACCACAGGACCAAATTTGCAAAACCAGTCCTATTTAAATAAGAATTGTATGTGTTCTGTATGTGACATGAAGCATTTATAAGCATGTATGCCACTGATGGCTGAAACAGACAGACTGTGGGCCTCTCTTTGCAGCAGATATTGATTGTGTGTGTGTGTGTGTGTGTTTGTGTGATGGGGTGTGGGGAGTTGACGCATTGGTGGTACGGTGCCCATGAAGCTGCCAATTCCCTTCTTTTGTCAATCCTTTCTTTCATCACCTCATCTTGCCTCATGCACCAGCAGCCCCCCCCACTTACTCTCTTTTCTCTCCCTGTCTCACTCCACCTCTGCCACCATTGCCCTCTCAGCAATCCGATCACCCATGCACCCCCCCCCCCACACACACACACACACACACACACACACACACACACACACACACGGACACAGACACAGACACACACCGCTCTGTCTGTCTGTCCTTTTGTCTCTCCTTTACCCTCATGTCTCCATCCCTGGCTGTCTGCTGTGGCCAGACATCAAGGACAAATCTCTCCCTCCCTTCCTCTGTCTTTCTCTTTCTCCCTCCATTGCCTCTACATTTCCTGTGCTCTGTTACTATTCTCAAATATCTGTCTCTGCCCGTCTAGCCAGATTTATTTTTGGTATTTCCTCCTCTTGTTTCTCCTACAAGTGTAAGTGAAGGACTAAAAATAGTAATTATTTTTTTATTTTTATTGTTGTTTCTACAGTGAGTTTAAAAGCACATTAAGGCTCTCAAAAAAGTCACAAAATTGATGTGGATGAACCGGATGAGGATGGAAAATCACTCACAACCAATAATGATCAGAAACTGTGCAGATGTGTGATATTATCTGAAGAAATGCAATGAAAATACAATTTTAAACTGTGCTATTTTCTTTTAATCAGGCCTATAGGAACATGGCAGAAGGTTCTCTAAAATGACAAAGTAATTGTACTTTGAATATTTATTAGAGATGGTCCGATACCATTTTTTGCTTGCCGATACCGGTTCTGATACTTTGAGTACCGATCCGATACCAGTGTGTCATATATATTATAATGTTTTATATTACTATCCCTGTATGGGTGTGATATAATGTGATGTGATTTGTTGTCAATCTGGCTCAGGGTTAAACTCTTTGTCAAACATGAACAGAACTTTCTTTTATCATCCAGTTTTTGACAGTCAGTCATAACGGAAAGAGAACATAAACGACTTTAACAAAGATTTTCTTTAGAGCTTTATTCGTGGTATCGGATCGGTGTATAAACTCCAGTACTCCCCGATACCAGCGTTGTAGGCCATATTTGAGGCGAGACATCTCTAGTATTTATCAGTCATGTAAATAGGGACATGAACAGATAACACGCTCTAAACATACACAAACAGCATCCATTGTATTTCAATGATTTCTGATCGCCATCCATAAATCAGTTTGGAAAAAAAAAAGCTCAGATTCAGACTTTTTCTTCAGTATCTATCTTTACATTGCAAACAGGGTCCGCTAGTATCTTATAGTAGAGCTGTTGTAAGTTAAATATTCAAACGTTGGATGTGGTTTATCATGGATTTGTTTGGCAATACAGGGTATTGATGATATATAATCATGAAATGATATTGAAGTCTGGTTCTCTCGTTCTATGGATAACTGAAGAGGTGAAGTCAGGGACTGTCTGAAAAGACACCAAACCAATGTTTCATTGTCATTATAAACACAACCTCCAGTTTCTACAGAAAAACTACCGGAGACACTGTTGTATCCCATTAAATAGGTGATCATTCATCAAGTCAACTGTTATGCTATAAAATCCTTTTTTTTTTGTAGCAGTAAAAGAAAAAAGGCCACCACGGCTGGCCCGTAAGGTTTTTGCAATCACTGCAAATTCAAAAAAGGTTCAGGTCATTGAACTTAACACGTATACCAATTGTAGAGCTATTACTAAAATCTGGAAAGGTACAGGGCCAGGACATTTAGCAGTGCTCAGTTTGGGCTGACATGGTCTGACACTGATGGAAATATTCTGTCTTTACTACTGTGACGAGGGAACCAGTGGGCTTCTGCCCTAACCTGATGTCACCTAGGGTCCCTCTGCCAATGCCATTCAGGTTGTTTTTTTTGTGTGTCATTCTGTCACTTTGTCCCCCCCGGAGGGCATCACATCTGCTCAGACTGATTCTTTGTTCAGGGAGGGAAGGAGAGATAGAGGAGGAGGAGAAATGAGTCACCACAGGGTGTCTAGAAATGCCAAGATGGAAACTTAAAAAAATAAAATGTACAGATAAAGTCTCCTCCTCTCCTGTCCTCTCCTCTCCTCTCCTCTCCCCTTTTTTTAACTAATTTCCCCTCTCTTCTCATGGTGATTTTTTGATTATTAAAGTCTAATTTAATTTAGGTTTCCTTTTTCTTGACTCGTTTTTGATTTTCGTGATTGTGTTTCTTCTTTGAAAACGGTCCTTTAAAGGGTCTTTGAAAAGCAAACCTCTCCCCTCTCCAGTCAGAACTATCAACAGGGGATTTTCCAGTCGATCGGTTTTAAGGAGTTCCATGACTACCTGACGGCTCCTGAAAGCAGCACTCAGCAGGAGAAGGACAAGCTACGAGACAAAGGTCAGACAAATACCTGATCAAAGTCACGGAGACAGTCGGTGGACTGGTTGACAGATCGAGCAGAATAATTGAAGCTCCCCTTCATCTTTGACAGCCTCCTTTTTAATTCTTTCTAGGTATAGAGGCTTTGAAGATTGCTACGAGGCGTTACGCCCGCAAACAGAATAAATGGGTCCGTAACCGCTTCCTTAAACGTGAGTGCCCTCAACCCACCTCATGCAGTATGGCTTTGTTTTCTGTGTGTTTGGACTCCGCAGTCCATTTCCTTAGAAATCAGCACTCTCTTTAACAAGATGAGATTCATGCACTCCATTAGATGCACAATAAGCCTCTCAGACACCGTATTGTGTTCCAGCTTACAGAGTGTAGTGTGTGTAGTGTGTGTAGTGTGTGTAGTGTGTGTAGTGTGTGTAGTGTGTGTGTGTGTGTGTGTGTTCATGTGTCTGTCTGCACAGCAGGATTGGGGCAAAGTCGCTCTCAAAACAATCCTTATCCTACGTGACGCCGTGTTTTTTTGTTGTTGTATAATTTGCCAACAAATAAGAACACCAGCTCAGTATTGTAGGCAATATTCAGATTTGTTCATTTTGAGTCACTCATCACACCTGTTTTGGTTGAGCTTTTTATAGGTAGATTTAAATTGAAAACATTTTAGTCATATCAAGCTTTATTGCTGAGCATTAGATCCAAATATAGATACTACTTTTATGTCTTTATACTAAATATGAATCTATAGCCTGTAGATAGTTAGCGTAGTGTAGATTAAAGACTGGAATCAGCTGGTCTAGTTCCGTCCAAAGGTAACAGAATCTGCCTAAAAGCTTACTAATTAACAGCGTATGTCTTATTTGTTGAATCCATATAATAACTTAAATGTAAAATGACAAAATGTTATCTTTTTTACGAGGGTTACGTGCCCACAGAGTAAGTCTTATTGTTTCCAGTGTGTAAGCTAAGCTAAGCTAACCATGTCCTTGCTGTACCTTCAAATGTAGCTTACATTTATGAATGACATAGACCTTATAATCTAACTCTCAGCAAGAAACTCAAAACTCAAATATATACTCACATTTGAAAATCTTAGCAATAAAAGAGCATTTGGTTGCACTGTATATTTAAATTGTGAAACCAGATTACTTTATTTACTGGCACAACTTGGGATTTGATGTTATGCAGCATGTGTGAGCTGCTGTGACGTAATAGAGGTGATAATGTTTCAAGATCCATCCCCAGTACTCACCTGCAGTTAAGACCCTTCAATGCCTTTTTCAGCACCAAATCCCACGTGGGACCAAATGCATAGCAATCAACCATAGAGGTTGGTTCTGGCACTGCAATGGATAAATGTACCCAGCACAGCCAAAATCAACCAGTGTTTGGCAGGTGGGGATTTCCCACCGTAGTGTAACCCCTGGAAGTCAGACGTGTTTCAAAATGTATATAAAGGCTGTGTGTGTTTCTGTCAAAACCTGACCTGTGGCCCACCAGCAGTATGCCCTGTAGTAACTCGGCCCCCTAATCTTGTTAGGCCCAAGTGGCTTAGGCCACGCCAGGCCCTAAACCTCAATATTCCTCATTCTGACTGCCCGCTGCACGCAACATATGGTCTTCATCACATGTGTTCCTGCGCTTTTACATATGCAATAATCTGTCTGGACTTGTCTGGGCTTTTGCCCATGCATGTGTTTCTGTCTGTGTGTGTTGTAACCGCCTGTAAAGACCCTTCTTAGACTTAATTTCGAACAATTTGCAAGACAGTTATATGCAAAATCAGTACAGTACAAGTGGTAGCAGATGAGATCAACCGTCTTTGCATTCTGAAACTCGATACCATGATGTCTCCCAAGAAATACTTAGTAGCAAGGCACTGATCACATGCTGGCACATCTCCAAAATCACCCAACGTACTATGAAAATGTCCATGTCAGTATTATTACTGCTCAGTTTTCCAAAGACTTGTCCAATCAGAGATACCTGTAGCAGTTGTAGTTTCGGTTCCATACCGCTGCTTCTATTAGTGAAGTGTTTTCTAAGTTTTGAAGCTGACCGACAGATGAGATCAACTCTGAAGTCTTAGAAGTCTGAAACTCCTCTAAAACCACGAGTACCATGAAAGTGTCCAAGTCAGTGTTGTTGTGTTTGCAGAATCTGCGACGGTCTTAAGGTGTTAGGGGGAAATTCTGATTTGATTTGTCAATCTGGGTTTTAGTGGGCGTTCAGACAGAGATTAGTCCTGCATTAAGAAAATGCCAAATTGAGGGCATGTTGCTTCAGGTACCAGTCAGATGATTAAACATGATCCAGAAACTTCAGTTTGGCTAATAGAGCTATGAGTTTAACCCTTGTGTTGTCTTCCCCGTCAACCTTTTTTTTTCTTTCAACACTATTATCGCTTTTCCCGTCATTTTTGTCACTCTTTCGATGTTGTGGGTGCTTTTTTGACGTTTTTTTCTAAAGTTGTTTGATATTTCTAATGTTGACATTTTCAGCGCTTATTTCGAAGGCCCACTTTTTGTGATTAAAAAAAACTGAAAATGGGTCAACTTTGACCCGAGGACAACATCAGCTGCCAAACACAATGGTCTATGGATACTATAATGATTGGTTTCATAGCCTTCTTTTACTGTAAAATTCACATATATACATATAATGATATCACAGTGACAATCATTTTATCTTTTTTCGAGACGCTGATCTGAGCAATGAGCGTGAGCTTTTACACCTTTCAAAAAAAGCATTAAACCATCTCAAACAGTCGTCTTGAGATCGACTATAAGTAAACATGGAAAGTAGTTCCCTGGAAACCCATGTAGCTGCCGTAGTGACATTTAGTATGATTTCTGTTAAATTGCAGTATTTTGGAAAGCAGTAGGAGGCTTTGCTCATTTGACCCAACAGCCTTATTCTCGCTGGAATCCATGTTACCCAAATTTCTTCATATGAGTGTGTGAGTAAAATGTTAAATGCTGCAATTTTTCTGTAAAAGATTTTCTGCCCTACCCCCCCCAGGATCATAGTCCCACATGTTAATACTTCAGACAGCCTTGTCCTTGTCCTTTAACCCAGGGTTTTGCTCTATAACCCCGCTCATCCCGCCTTTCTGTCTGCGTCGTCCGTGTTCACCTTACTCCCCTGCTGTGACTGCTGACCTCTTTTCTGTGCTGTGCCCCACAAGCACACGCTCACACAGATACCGGCAGGCCTCAGCTGAGCGCGCTAATCTCTTGAAGCATTACAGACTTGCCAGGAATTCGCACCGACCACACAAACTCTGGCAAGGTCAGTGGAGGCTAGGCAGACCAATGGGTCAAGGGGAAAGACAAATTGGAGATGACAGAAGGCTTTAGTCAGGCAAACACAATGAAGTCTGCTAGAGAAGCAAGAAAATTACCTAAACCGCTACATGTAGATATACCGCACGCAGTAGCGCATGCCTCAAAGGCACAAGTTTAACCTAGTTTGACAGTTCACAGATTTCAGTAGCGACTGTCAGTGAGGGAGCGGGTGGGTGTTCAGTGTCTTAAATACTTCTTTCTTTTTTATGTGGTTCTTGATGGATTCAGCTGTGGTTGCTGTGGGGATTAAAGCATTAGGTCAGCCAGCTCAAATTAAAACAAGCTTAATTGGTCTTGCCTTTAAGTGCGTCTGTATGTGAGTGTAAGCTTATAGGAGGTGTGTGTGTGTGTGTGGATATGGGGAATGGTTAATTAGTATATTTAATTACCCATGCAGAAAATGGTGATTTGAGGTTATATTAATGTTAATAAGTTGCACATTTAATGTGGAGGGTGCTAGCCCCCTCTGAGGTTTTTTTGTTTTTTAATTCCCCTAAATACATGCACAGACACACACACACACTGCCTGTAGTCAGGATACACAGTTTTGCTTGACTGAGGCCCTGTGAGTGTTAAGTAACAGTGATGTCAGAATCTTTTAGTCCCAACTGAGTGAGTGAGTGAGTAAAGGATAGAAGGAGAGACACCGAGAGAGACAGGAACAACACATGGGTAGCTGGGTGAATGGAGAGTGAAGGTAATCTGATCTAGCTGGCCCAACAGGTGTGGGGCGAGTTTACATTTGTTTTCCAGCAAGTGCGAAGCTTTCACGTACGCATACACACAAATGCAACCTCCTCCAGTGAGAGAGAGAGGGCTGGAGAAGATAAGAATGACACAAAGGGTTTAAAGGAGATGCAGTATATGAAGTACCTTTCCAACCATCCACATCCTGCGTATCCAGAGATACAAAACACAATCACCATCTTAGTTGAAAAGCAGCAATGGCATACCATGATGTACTGTATCATTAATTATGCTATCTCACATTCTCTTGTATATCGTTATACAAAGGGTGTTGAGACAGTTGAAAAACGCACAGTTCAGTTTAATAAAACAAAATTGTCAGACGTTTGCTTAAAACTTGCATTTTAATGACGACTAACACCTGTATTGATCTTTTTGGCCACTTTGGGGCAGCAAAAAAAAGCTGTAAACACAACATTGTGATAATATCACCTTTAAGAGTAATATGGCGAAAGTTGCTTATGTACACATCTAGCAAAAACGGAGCAACAGTTGTAGTCATTAATGTTCACCTGATTAGATCTGTTTATTGTTCTCTACCAACTCCTGAGGAAAGAATCTGGCAGCAAATGCTACTAGCTAGTTGCTAGCTTTGTCTGTCTACCTGTCAGTGCGGTGTTTATCGAGGTTGTTGTGCCTTTAGTCTAAAAGAGCGGTGAGAGGGAACCAAACAGTAAAGCTGCCAAAGATTGAGCTACAAGACGCTAGAATGCTTTGTGGAGCTGAATGGAACTGTAGATTCACATCTAAATGGTCATGTGATCCATTGTTGATATAGAAATATTGATTATAGCTTTAATTGATCAAGGGCCTATCTGTCACCCGCCGCAACTCAAAGCCAAGTATCTTGGCGAGTTTCAGCCAGACGCTGTTGTCAGTTTCCCGTCCAGCGCCCACATCGTTTAAGTAGCAAATGCCCCTGCGCCTGTCTTTGCGCCCATGGGCGTGCTGGTAGTACAGGGAGGTGTGTTCAGGTGCATTATGGTCGTATTGCTATCTTGAGGCAGCGGGAAGTGATCGTACCATTGACCAACAAAAACGTCTAAAGTCAATAACGCCGCATTTCATTATTTTGACGCCTGCGTCGCCTCGCAGAGTTTTGGCGGCATAGTGCTCGTGCCACATATGATCTGCTCCCACGTTTTTACTTCACGCAGATCAGAAATCTTTCCTTCCTACTTGGCAAATCCTCCGTCATAACAGCAATGCGCCATGGTACAAATGCACCTGGCTTTTAAAGGGAAAGGGAGATGACACTGATTGGTTTATTGCATGTTACACCCACGACACATCTATGATTAATTAGACACTAAGTACAACCCTTTAAAACCACGCGCCTGGTGCATGGACGCTTTTTTCCACCGTTAAACCAGCCAAAATGGATTCGTACATGCCCTAAACGCACCTGCGTCAGGCGTTCACGCCGTCCGCTTAGATCGTTAAAATAGGGCCGCTAAAGTAAAAGTGAAGAAGCTGCGTAATGGAGGGTGGAGTGTAAGTACAGATAATAATCACAGCACACCAAACAGAAAGATCAAATGAATCATCAATTTGGCCGAATCTACAGAAATCTCATACACCTAAACTTGACCTGCTGCAGAAATGTCAAACATGAACAACAGACAAAGAAGGGGGTAAGGGACAAAACGTGGAAGAGGAACTATAAGGAGAGAGGAAGGAGGATGTTGAGTGAATAGAGACAGCTGTCTTGTTCCAGTGTAGACGACGGCCAAAGAAGCACAGCTGTGCTGGGGGGGGCGGGGGCGGGGGGGGGCTGAACTGAGACTGGTAGTTGAGTTTTTATAGCAGAGCACACACAGGCGCACATCCTCCCTCAACAAACAAAGATGACACAGCAAATGACTCTTGTTTGTTGCAACAGGTGGAATACTGTTTCAGCACACACACACACACACACACACACACACACACACACACACACACACACACACACACACTACTGGCAAGCAGCTGCCCGGCAACAGGAGATGCTCTTTCTTGTTGGCAAAGAGATCTCCCCTGTGTGCTTGAAAGGCAACGCTTGTGTGTGTGTGTGTGTGTGTGTGTGTGTGTGTGTGTGTGTGTGTGTGTGTGTGTGTGTGTGTGTCAACCACCCTGCTCTTTGTCCCTTCAGCGTTTCTTATCAAACCTCATTCACTACAGAGTGGATTAGCAGAGTTAAGTTTCCCCGGATCCCAAACAAGAATGGTGCGTGGTTGGGGAGGGGTTGCCATCCAGCATCTGGCAACCCCGGGAGATAGCGGCAACAGGAGGGCACAGTAGGGCAGCTGGCCAAGTGAAGTATTTATTAGAACACCTAAAGCATCTGGTATAGGTATGCCAGGTGACGCTCGCCACCACCACCTGCCTGCTATTGTGCTACAAACACAAAAAACACACAACTACACCAGTGAAACCTGAAGCTTTGATTAACAGTCACTGCTGTTTTTAAAAACACACACTAACAGATTGACTATACAAACACACATAACAGAGTTTTGGGATTAGATGTGTGTATGGAGAAAACACAAGCAAAATGGTGCAATAGTGGATCTTAGTGTTTATTTTGCTTTTGTCAGCAATTAAATGAAATCAAAGCTGGTGTTGACAAGAAATGCATGAAATTCATCACGTGTTTGGCTAATTAAACCAACAGTATGCACATTTCGACTAGAGGGACTCAGGATGTGGCATGTGCCAAAGACCAGGCCAAAATTAAAGTTTGATAGCTCTAAGACGTGGCTGTGTGAAGACTCGTTGTTCCCACACACTCATTCCTTTGACAGAGTCAATACAGTTAGTTATACAGTTACCACTCTGTATTTCTCTGTAATCACAAAGTCCCAAACCGTTCCCAGCTGAGTTAGAAACTCCAGTCTATCAGGTCTCTGCTGCCCTCAACTCCACGGTTCAGTCTGTGTGTGGAGAGGATTAAGCCATAATTGCATTGTGTCTTACAGGTTAATGGGATGCATTTACATTAGTACGTGCTCTTATTTTATGAAAAACTGCTCCCAACTAGATCTTTGTGCTTTTTTGGTGGGAATTTTTAGCCATGGTAGCAGGGTGGCTCTGTTCATTACAATGTCGGTGGATCAGTGGGTCGGTCCACCCGTGTATCTCAACAACTAGATGATGGCTTGCCTAAATATTTTGTACATTCATGGTCTCCAGAGGATGAATCCTACTGACGTTGGTGATCCCCTAACCTTTGCTCCAAACAGTGCCATTTCTCCAGTACTTATGTAAATGACCATACCCCTACTATTTAGTGCTAACTAGCAGATGTTAGCATGCTAACTAATATAAACTAATATGGTGATCATGATAAACTTTATACCGCCTAATAATTAGCATTAACCTGTGTTATTGGGAGCATGCTAAAGTTAGCATTTACAAAACATTGCTGTGTTTCGACGTGCAGCCTCAAAGAGCTGCAAGCGTGACTCTTATACTAGATTAATGCTTGGCTGAAGGGAAGTCTTGATGTACATACCTTTTTAGCATAGGTTTTTATTTACACTGAACAAATTTATAAACGGTTTTCTTTTAGCCCCCACTTTTTCTATTTAAACAAAAGGCTCAAATATTGTTCACAAATCTCTCTAAATCTGTGTTAGTGAGAACTTCTCCTTTGCCGAGATAATCCATCCACCTCACCGGTGTGGCATATCAAGATGCTGATTGGAAAAGCATGATTATTGCACATGTGTGCTTTAGGCTGGCCATAAAAAAGGCCCCTCTATGATGTGCAGTTTTACTGTATTGGGGGGGGCTCCGGGAGGGGTCCGAAAACCAGCCAGTATCTGGTGTTATGGTAAGTTCTACCAACTTTAGGTTGGGGTTCTACCATCTCTCTCTCTCTCTCTCTCTCTCTCTCTCTCTCTCTCTCTCTCTCTCTCTCTCTCTCTCTCTCTCTCTCTCTCTCTCTCTCTCTCTCTCTCTCTCTCTCTCTCTCTCTCTCTCTCTCTGACTGGCGTCTGGCACTTTGGCGAGGTCTTCTCTTCACGGGTGAACCCTAACACCAGATACTGACTGGTTTTTGGACCCCCCCCTACTAACAAAGTGTACACAGAGTGTAAATTGCAATTTCCCCACTGGGGATCAAGAAATACAGTAAAGGTGCACATTATAGAGTGGCTTTTTTATAGCTAGCCTAAGGCACACCTGTGCAATAATCCTGCTGTCTAATCAGCATCTTGATATGCCACACCTGTGAGGTGGATGGATTATCTCGACAAAGGAGAAGATTGGTGAACAATATTTGTGAGAAAAAAGTCTTTGAGTTAGGGGCAAAAAAAATGGGGGCAAAAGCAAAAGTGTTGCATTTATAATTTTGTTCAGTATAGTTTGATTTGAATTTATTTCACCCATTTATATCACCACTGCGGCACTAATTGAGTGTAAAAAACATGATAAAAAGTATAAACAACAAATAATGTGAGCACAAACGGCGTAGCTCCGGAACTTATCTTAATCCAAGCTGAGCAATTACATTATTTCTTGCATTCCCCATGTGGTATCTCAATTGCTGTTATGTAATGTAGTTTACATTTTTTATTTTCTGCTCACATATTTTATTTATTTTATAACTCTATTAGAGACAATAGTATGTATACATAAAATGTTATTTTTATTTATTTAATTAATTTATTTGGTTGTTTACACGGTTCTCTACCCTATGCACACACACCCTCATTTCCTGTGCATCTGTGTGTCTCCAATCAATGAAGGGCTGTGGCTCTTGATGCAGACAGACAGACAGACAGACAGACAGACAGACAGACAGACAGACAGACAGACAGACAGACAGACAGACAGACAGACAGACAGACAGACAGACAGACAGACAGACAGACAGACAGACAGACAGACAGACAGACAGACAGACAGACAGACAGACAGACAGACAGTGCTGAGGCCTGACCTGGAGACTGCTGACTGATGCAAAATAGAAACACAGGGGTGGAATAGTTAGAAGAAGGGATAGAGAATGAGAGAGTGAGTGAAAGCTAAAGCCTGATGTCTAGAGAGAGAGAGAGAGAGATGGCGCACAGGATGGAGTGGTGGGAGGAAGGAGGGAGAGAGGGAGAAACATTATCGAGCCAGTGTGAGTCAGCAGGTTGACGGAGCTTCAGGGTGTGGTTCCAGCACATCACTGCTTCTGTGAATTTCCCACTTCGTATTAGATTCATCCTGAAATCCACTTCATCCTCTCTGATATATTGTGCCTCACTTTTGGAGCCTGTTGGTTTCTTATTAGATGTAAAATAATCAGCTACATATTTAGCAAGTCAATGTAAATCATATCAAATGTCTTTGATGTGAGGGATGAAGCCTTTTTTGTTGTTAATGAGTGTAAAATTGATCATGATGGTGTATACTGGCTGTCTATGAAAACCTCAACTCAAATACATTGTAAAGAAATATTGTCATTAATGGGCAAAATGTTATTAAATTCTTTTCCACCCTCATACAATAATAACCCATTAAGAATAAATATGGAAACACTGAATTACAATGTTGGCTTTGAAACAAAACAACCTTTATTACATTTATTAACAGCTTGTGTTGGCCTTGGTATATAAAACTGTGTGTGTGTGTGTGTGTGTGTGTGTGTGTGTGTGTGTGTGTGTGTGTGTGTGTGTGTGTGTGTGTTTGGCCCGTGTGTGTGTGTGTGTGTGTGTGTGTTTGGCCCATGTGTGTGCGTGTAGGACCAGGAGACAACGTGCCAGTGGTGTATGGCCTGGATGTGACGGACGTGTCAAGGTGGGCGGAGGCGGTGCTGAACCCTGCACTGCAGATACTGGACAGTCTCAGCAAGGTGGGGCCTCAGTAGTCTGAACTAGCATCCTCCTGTCAGCAGCTTTCATCTGCTGGGAAAATCATACATATATACACTACCGGTCAAAAGTTTGGGGTCACTTATACATTTCCATACCACTCCATTATAGACAGAATACCTGCTAATTTGGGTGGGGGGGCTGATCTTTCATGCAATATCTACATTGCCCATTATCAGCAACCATTCATCCAATGTTCCAAAGGCACATTCTGTTTACTAATCTATCATTTAAAAATAAAAATAAAAAACTAGAAAAACATTGGAGAACCATTTTACTATTATGTAAGCACATAATGTAATCTGAAAACGGCTGCCCTGGTTAAAAAAACAATGCAACTGATCTCAGCTGGCATTCTGTCTACAATGGAGTGCAATGGGGATTTCTATGTGACCCCAAACTTTTGACCGGTAGTATACATACATACATACATACATACATACATACATACATACATACATACATACATACATACATACATATCTACATACATACATACATGCATGCATATCTACATACCTGCATACTTACATACCTACATACATACATATTTACATGCATGCATACATACATACGTGCATACATACAAGCATATCTACATGCATGCATACATAAATACATACATACATATCTACATATATGCATACATATCTGCATGCATGCATGCATGCATACATACATGCATACATATCTACTTCCTTCTTTATTGCCTTTTGTTCCTGTAACCTGTATCATTTTACGCTTTTGTTTTCCTTCCTTTCCCTTTCTCTTTGACCTCCATTTGTTCTCTTCTTACTACATCCTAATTTGTTCCCCATCCTTTTTAGCTTAATTACTTGGAATTTTTTCAGTCTCCACTTTCTCCAGCATCACTTTTTCTTTTACCACTATACCCTCTATACATTGCATTGCTTCCCTCTTTTTTTCCTTCCATGTCCACCTCAGCCTTAGTGGGCCTTCACACCAAGAAAAGGGATCGCGGGGGATGTCAAAAGAAAAGAGACAGGCGAGACATGGAGAGTGCTTAGTTGTTGCAGAAAACATTCAGCTTTACACAAACTCCCAGCAGTTCAGCGCTTGTGTTTAATCTTTTACCCGCCATAGTCTTTTAAAACTTCCTTGTTGCAGCGATAAAGGCAGTGTTGTTTCTCGTTTATTGTACGCCTCAAACCATAGCTCCAACCCCACTGACAAGTCTGATCGCTGGTACATGATTGGCCACCGTGACGTGCAGCGTGACTGCGTTTCTAATGGCGGTTTTCCACTGCGTGGTATCTACTCTACTCGCCTCAACTCTTCTCGCCTTTTTTGGTTTTCCATTACGAAAAAAAAGTCCCTGGGACCTGCTACCAGGTACTTTTTTTCGTACTAAGCGAGCTGATGCGATACCAAAAGGTGACGTGGAAACCTGCAGACTGCTGGTTGGTCGGATCGCTGCGTTGTTAGCAGACAAGAGTGCGGAGTGTGTGTCCGGAACAAACGGGACATTTAAAAAAAAAATCTAGCCAGACACCGACAGATTATCTACTCTCTGCACTATTCTCACTATTCAACTGTTCAATATTAAGGGCTATATATTAGGGGATTTATGTTGTTTCCAATATTGCACACTGTTACTTTAAAAAAACAAGACAATATATCAAAGAAAAGTTTTTATTTAGCTTTTCAAGTAGCGCATCAAACCCTCCCGTCCATCCCGGTCTTCTTCCTCTGCACCCTGTGAAAGTGTCCCCCCCGGGTCTGCTGTTCCAGATGCATCCCAGTCGTTGTCCTAAGCCATGACTCTCATAAAGATTATACCAAGCCCAGCAGGTCAGAACCAGAGATTTCACCAGTCGGACATCGCCCACCAGACGGTCTGCAGCGGCGGTTTTGCAAAGCGTTAATGCTCTGAAACACAAACGGTACACAGCAGACATATTTTGGTGTGTAATCATGGTTGCTAAAGTTCATGTACTTTATATAGCGTATAGTAAATACTGACCGGGGTCCCTAACACATGCCAATGTTAGCTAACGTTACCAGGAAACTTAACTTACCCTTTGGTGTCGGCGAACAACAGTCATGTCGACGTCTGAACTCCGTCGGGAATTCCCAAACTCCTGTTTTTTTTAGCGGTGATTTTTGTTGCTTCCTTTAGCTTCTTTTGAAACAAAACATTGGCGAGTAGCCGACGTGCTGTTGTGAATCACATTGAAAATTACGTCATCACACGTAGCTATGGTAACCAGCCACGCTGAGGCGTTACTCAATCTGCAATGGAAAACCGACCGAGAATGGGTCGAGTCGAGTAGAGGCGAGTCAAGGCGAGTTGAGTCGAGTTGTTACCATCAATGGAAAAACGCCATAAAAGGTTGAGAGGGCCTCAACCTTTCGCTGCAGAATGTCCCCCCACCCCCCCCACCCCCCACCCCCCACACGGCAACCCTTGCCGCAGCCTAAACGCACTACCCTCGTTCAAAATAAATGTAAAGTCCAGCGTATTTGCCGGACCATCGGACGTCCGCGCAGGCAGTGTGAACGCAGCCTTTGACTTATCCAACTCCTCCAACCTTTCCTTGCTGCTCCTACCTGCTCGGTGCTTGTGGCTCAGAAGGTAGAAAAGGTCGTCCTTTAAAGACACGGTTGGCTCCTCTTGTCCAGATGTCGAAGTGTCCTTGAGCAAGACACTTAACCCCGAGCTGCTCCTGATGGGCAGTACAGCACCTTGTATGGCAGCTCTGCCGCCATCTGTGTATGAATGTGTGTGTGTGAGTCGGTGAATGCGAGGCTAATTGGAAAGCACTTTGTCTGGCAAGGAAAAAAAAATAAAATAAAAGTTTTTATAAATGCAGTCCATTTACCATTTTACTAAATAGTATTTCATAAACACTATATTTAAGGAATCCTGTTGTGTTTTGACCACTGGTTAGGAGCAAGTCTTTTGCAAATGTGTTTCTGTTTTGTTTGAATCCTGCACACAAGGGTGCATGGGAGTTACACACACTCTGCCCCCAGTTTGACATTATTCTGCTGAGTTTGTGGCAGTAACATGCCAACAAACACAGCAATACACCAACATAGGCAGTGATGAAGAAGACTGCTAGCTGGCAAACAGAATGGGAAAAAGTCCAACCTGAAAAAACTGAAAACTGAAAACTTGTTTCACAATGAATTAGGGTGAGGAGCCAGCTATTCAGCCAATCAGAGTACAGGAGGCGGAGCAGAGAAACAAACGGAGCCACCACACATGTGATCTGTGTGACAAAGTGATCATCGGTGACCTGGAGTGGACAGGTGAGGCTGTCAAACCCACATCACATGCCATCGACATTTCTATCTCCCAAAATCACATATTTTATTTGTTTGTATGTAGCCATCCAAATGTATATCCCTTTAATCTCTTTCAGATGTATAACCTAAGTATACTGTATGTAGTTACAGTACACACCCTAAATCAATACACCTTTTCTGCTTGTTATCTGAGAAGAAGCCAGTTTTCTAGTTTTAGGGACAACTAAAAAAACATGATCATGATTCACCGAGATGAAACTGTATTATCTCATGCCAAATATAACCACCAGTGTCCTCTGTTTATTATCTTTACCTGCAGCTCACCTGAGGTCCAAAAAGCATCACTATCACATTAGGAAGAAGAGAAAGTTGGATCCAGCCAGTGACCAATCCCTGGTCCCCCCTACACCTCTTGCCTCTGCTGCAGAGATTGTGGAAAGCGTCTCAGAGGACCCTTGTACCACTAAAACCTCGTAGGAGTCTTCCCAAGACACCAGGACAACAGACAAGGAAGTACCTGTGACAGTTTAAGAGTGACGCAGACTCTGGACTACATCTTCATTCAGGTTTCCACCACAGCACTAACAGCTGTTTCCTTACAGACCTTAAAGGGCTTCCCTCTTGGATTCCATAGAGTTGAATTGAGCTGTATTTTCTCTATGATCCTTATTTGGCAGACTATTAGAATGGCATGACCAACCTTCTTAGCCCTGTAGATTGAGGAATTAATACCAATGTGAATAGCAAAGAGCATATTTGAAATATTGCAACATATATTTTTAGAGTGTGGATCCTTGAAGCGGTTTGTTTTTGTAGTAGAGGTGTTGATAGTGCGGACAATTCGACATTCTGGACCCAAAAAGAAGTGTGCAGCCAAAAAACTGTAATTTTCAAGGACTCTGCTTTCCCACTGCCTATTAAAGGGAAACTTTTTATTTTTTATTTTAATGTGTTCGCATTTCTGGATTTATCTTTGCCATGTCTTGGCTTAACCACCGTGCACTTTTAACTTCACCCCCTTGGTTTTAAAGATGTTGAATAAACCACAGGATGTCAACGTTGTGTTTTTTTGCTTCCCTGAAGTGAAAAATCCAGTTGGGATTTAACAAGGTTTTCAAATGACTTCAGCAGTATCTCAGTCATTGGCATGCTTACACAGCACAAAGTGTTTGCCTGCTGCCACCTTGTCATTAAATAAGTTTGTATAGCTCTTTGTGGGATAATGACTTGTCTTCTCATTAGTCAGTGCAGCTTCTGCTCTGACAGTAGTATAAACGGCTGGCTCCGGCTGTGAGGCGTAAGTGTGTTTTCCCAGCGGTGTTTGCAGGTCTTTGTTTATCTAGCCGTGTGTCGTACCTCTTTTAAACCAAGGTGCGCCTGCTTACCGCAAATCACTTAAACAATACCGGGCGTCACTCCAGAGGCCTCTTTTGGCACTCCCTTTCCCTCTCCTCACCTGCCACTTTTTTTTTCCTCACACCGCCCCTCCCTTCCTAAGAATCGGACAATTGTTCCACAGTCTCGACAAACACTCCATCATCTCTTTCTTTAAGGTTTCTGTCTGATTCTCAGAAGTATTCTTTCAGTAGGAGTTTTGTTCACAGGCTCCCAGTGTTTGACCTCATCCACATGACTAAAAATATTTCCAGCCATATAATAGCTGGATGTGTGTGTGTGTGTGTGTGTGTGTGTGTGTGTGTGTGTGTGTGTGTGTGTGTGTGTGTGTGTGTGTGTGTGTGTGTGTGTGTGTGTGTGTGTGTGTGTGTGTGTGTGTGTGTGTGTGTGTGTGTGTGTGTGTGTGTGTGTGTGTGTGTGTGTGTGTGTGTGTGTGTGTGTGTCTCACATTCTCAAACTGGGTCAGGCCTCAAGCTTACTGGGGGTTTACCATGCAGCATGCAGTCACACTGATAGCAAAGGTCACTGTGCAACTGGTGTCTGTTTTTTTTCCCTTTCTCTGTTTGGAATCTGGTTTGTTTTTCTTTCCTGAATACATTTTTTAATCAGACGTGCGTTGCTTTGCTCTTTTCCCTCTCGGGAATTTATTTCTTCCATCTCAATGATCTCTGTAATTACAAAAGCTGAAACACTGAGAGTGATCTCTGAGGAGAAATTGTTATATCAGTCATCTGATTCACTTTTAAAAGCCTTGCCTTTTTTAAGCAGCTTTATGTGTGATGTGTTCTTATCTCAGGCAGTCTGGCCGGGCACCTCCAAGCACTGCTGAATCACAGACTTCACATTAAAAAAAAAAAAAATATATAGCTTGTGCAAGTCAATGACATAAGGCCTCTTGAGCCGTGCAGAGGTGGAAAACTAGAACTACTAAAATGATTGATTTACGCGCCGCGATGCAGTGGGATCATCTATGGACACACACACACACACACACACACACACACACACACACACACACACACACACACACACACACACACACACTAAATAAACTCATTAGCTGCAGACAGTGAGCACAAAGAATCAACACACCAGACCCGCTTTGAAATGGGAAACTTGCAACTATGACCTCCCACAAACAAATAAGTGCTCTAAAAGTGGAGTTTTCAAGTTTCTTGAGTGTTTTGTTTGATTGCTACTTGAGCAAGCTTTGTGTCTCTCTCTCTCTCTCTCTCGATCTCTCTATCTCTCTATCTCTCTATCTCTCTATCTCTCTCTCTCTCTCTCTCTCTCTCTCTCTCTCTCTCTCTCTCTCTCTCTCTCTCTCTCTCTCTGCACAATAAGTCACCCAGTTTAAGCGCTCCATTTCTGTCTCTCCACCTCTCAGTCCAGTTCACAGAGCACACACTGTCCCATCCACGAGGCCCACCGTGGGGGAACTACAGGCTTACTTATGTAACACATGCTGCAGCCTATAGATGTTTGTTGTCTGTGTCTGGCCAGTTTCCCATGGAGTTTTTTGGCTTCTGGTATTGACTTTACTGCATAATACTGCATCCAGTGTCCGTATGCTGTAAATTCATACTTTTGACTACTGTAGATCAGTTTTTCTTTACATAGACTTGTGAGATATATCCTAGTTTATATCATGATGCATATATTACAATGTTTGTGTGATTTAGTGCCAAAAAGAACATTCAACAGTTATTTATTGAGAAAAATTGGTTTGTGCTTTTCAAATCTTTTTTAATTCTTTTACAATACATACATTTGAGATAGATAATAGGATTGATACACTCAAGGGTGCGCAATAAATTTTATAGCTACAGCCAGTAGTAGCTTAGTTAAGCATGAAGACACATCGAATTAACAAAAGAGATACATTCTTTTAAGTTATGATCTTTTGAGATGCTGGTAAGGTTTTGGTACATTTGGATGGAGACAGGCTAGCAAGCATACTTGGCAAGAAAGCATAATCAGTATATTCCCAAAAATCAAACTACTCCTATATGGAATACATAAATATTACATATATATATATATATATATATATATATATATATATATATATATATATATATATATATAATGAGAAAAACTTAAATGTACTCTTATGCAACGTTTTGAGACAGTCAAACTCTTTTTTCTTTTCATTTTGGGTTTTTCTTGTTGTATGCTACTGGTGCTACTCAGGGTCAGTGTAGTTGAACTTGCAGGGCAGTAATGTGTCACCCAGTGACTGTGCGTCTAGGTAATTTGAAGTCCACTTAATCCTAATCTCTAATCCCATTTGACTAAACATTCTCTGCCATCTGGCCTGGCGAGACAAAAAAAAAAACACGCTCACACACACCCACACACACACGCAGACAGACATTGTTGATTACCACGAACAACCTTTTATTTATGAAAAATCTCATGTCTGCTGGTGTGGAGGGTAAGCATGTTTTCAGATAATACAGAAGGACACATCTTTGGCAGTGAAAGTCCTATAATCTCAGAGTAGAAGTATGTGGAACGCGAAGGACTTAGTTAAGAATGTGTAACTTTTGTCACAACAGTAAACCGTGGCAAAGGGCACCTATCAGGCTGCCAGCTGTTGTGTGCATGGCCTTCTTTGAGCTTTGTCTTGAATACAGAGGATGTAGAGTGCTCTTGTTTGTGCCCTTTAACATGATTTCCTTATTTATTGTCTTTAAAAGTATTGTGCGTTTGCATGCATGTGATCTTCCTCCGTTCAGGGTCAGTGTATTGGTGTCTATCAGTTAGAGGACAAAGACGATTCAAAGCTCGGGTGTTGCATAACAAAGTGAGAAACACAACACTTTCAGGTGTGACTCAATCAGAAAAAAGTGCATTGTGCTTTTCTCGGTGACCCCATTTCCACTTGGTATTAAAATCCGATCTGAGTGATCCGATCACAAGTGGACAGCTCTAAGTACTGGTGGGAATGCACCCAGGAACCGTTGAGGATGCATTGGGATCCTCAGACCACATTTGGAGGTTGGTTAGACCATGTATGGCCACATTCTGTTAGCAGTGTGTCGCATTCAAAAAATGTCTGGTGTCACAGAAATCAGTGAGAGTGAATCATGTGTTTTGGATGTTAGTATCATACTGTCAGTGATGTGTAGCTGTTTTTGTTCCGGTGCTGCCTGCTCTTATATTTCCCTGGTTGTCTGGAGCCCTGTGCCCCGCGGCTGCCTGGAAAAGACAGCGATCTGATGTATGCATCCAGAGCCCAGTGCAGACCATCATTTATTGATGTGGGTGTGTCTATAGGGACAAACGTGGTTCAAAGAGTTTATGGAGCCCCCTCTCTCTCTTTTTGCAGTGCTGTCTGCCTGCTAGTGGCCGCTGTATACAAAAAAGGGACAGAAGGACAAGGAGAGGATGAGATGTGAAGTGTCATAGGTGCAGTGTTTGCACAGCTTCCTATAGTCTCTGTCTCTGTCTCTCTCTGTCTCTCTCTCTGTCTCTCTGTCTCTCTCTCTCTCTGCATATTTCCTACCCGGTTATGTAATGTGGGAACCGCTCATACTTTTTTCCCTTTTTTCTTCTACTCTTCCCAATCCAGAGCATGACATGCCTTCCTGTTTTTCCAGCAACCCTTTCTTTCCCCAGGGCAACACTTAAGAGGACACACACACACACACACACACACACACACACACTAATAATATTTTAGACAAAGCTGCTTACCCTTGATGTATTGTGTCTGGTAGGCCGCATAAATGTCATTGTCTCATATTTTGTGTGGGTGTTTGTGTCTCTCTCTCTCTCTCTCTCTCTCTCTCTCTCTCTCTCTCTCTCTCTCTCTCTCTCTCTCTCTCTCTCTCTCTCTCTCTCTCTCTCTCTCTCTCTCTCTCTGCCTTCATATCAAAATAATTCCTCTCCTCCATCGTCCTGTCCATATATATATATGTGTGTCAACCTGCACACACGTTTGCTCTCAGGCAGGAAATGGGTGTGCCAGCTCATAAAGGACCAACAATGGAAACTGACTGCTTGTTGTATGTGCAGGAGCATTTATGTGTCATTTTATTGTATGTGTGTACACAGGGAGCATTGCACTCTCTGCACTGTACTGTTTGGGAGACAAAGAGGCTGTGTGTGTCTGTGTGTGTCTGTCTGTGTGTGTGTGTGTGTGTGGGTGGCTGTGTCTGTGTGTTTCTGGGTTTCTCCATTGTCAGTGGCTCAAGCTCCGGAGATAGCTTTTTCCCGCCAGTGCGGTTTTTTGTGGGAGGGGTTTTGGCTGAGCTCAGCAGCAACAAAGAGCCAGAGCTTCCCGCCCGATATGCAAATAGGCTGAGAGGGGGCGGGGCAGTTATCCTTCCCTACTGCAGCGCTTAACGCTTTCACTGCCAGGTTGAAAGTAAGCAAAGTTCAGGCAGGCAGGCAGGCAGGCAAGGTGTGTGTCTGTCTCTTTCTTGTGTCTTCTAAGGACAGAACAATGAGGGAAGTGTAAAGAAAGCATGGTTGAAGGCTGAGGCTTTGGTTTAGGGTTTGAAGTTTAAGGTCAGGATTTAGGATTAGGTTAAGTTTATCCTTGAAGTATACCCAAGAAGTTTGAGAAAAGCTAGACTGGTATAAACCAAACACTAAGCTAAAAGAGAATGCAACATTACAATTTAGAAATTTTATTTTTCCAAAAACTTTGGACCAATTTTTGCTTTCTTCTCCAAGTTGTTTCTTAAACTGTCTCACTACTGTCCACAATCATTTTTTAGCTTATTCCATTGTGCACTGCATTGTGGGTCAATATAGTGACTGACATGAAGTCATTTTAAAGCTAAAACGGCATCTTAATTTATTCCATCTGCCACAAAAATTATTTTTGAACCACCAGCTACTGTACATCTTGCTTTGTTTCCATAGATTTTTATATAAACACCTGAACATGCTCTAAACTTAAACTACTTAAGTTTCATGGAGTTACTGATACTTCTTTAAAAATGGTAAAAGCTAAAGCAGTAATTTCAAATTGGAGCACCGCTAGCTTTTTACAGGTATTGTAAAACAGTGCTCTGTGTGTGTGTGTGTGTGTGTGTGTGTGTGTGTCCACTTTTGTGTAAATGCCCACGGCTCACCCATGTTTATAGTGTGTTATGCAAGCCAATGTAACGTTAGATGGCATGCAGACCAATAGCAGCTGTTGTACCCACACATGTGTGCCCAACACACAATCTCTTCACCCCATTTCTAACAAAGGGCCCTATTATATGAAGAAGTTGTGTGCTTCAACATGTTAAGTAAAGCAACAGGTGGGTTAGGGACTCAACATCGTCTCATACACATCATACACTGTCAAATATTTCAGATATTCACTCACTGTTATATGTACAATATGTCCAGTTGATGGATGGGAAACGTAAGTCATTCAGTTGACAGCAGGCGTACAACATATGTTATATTTAGCTTTATATATGCTTTGACAAGCATAGTGGATTTTTCTCTGTGTGTGTGTGTGTGTGAATTGAGTTTTGAACTTTACCCATGTGCAACACTATAGAAGGCACAAGGGTATATTACTACACTAACATTAATTGGGGTTATAATAACACCTTGTACAGATATGCCTGCTGTTCTTCCTGTAACAGATAGTTTTTATGCCTAATCATCATCATATAGATTCTGATTCAGAAAAAAACTTTATTGACCCTGAAAGCAATACAACTGTGTTTTCTGTTGGCACACATCATATGTGGACATACAGTACATGGGGATTTCTGGCACAACGTCACCTACTTCAAGGTGTAGATAAAAAAAAAAAGTCTCAAAAAGTCCAAACTTTAGCAAAACTTGTAGTATAAAGAACAACTTTACAGTGGATTACCCTGATGAAGACTACCAGCCGAAACGCGATAAAGTTTTTGTATTAATTTTTGTTACCTCCACTGCATACATACATTATCGGTCTTGTGATTATAGGCTCAAATTAATAAAAACATACAGTATACTGTGTACATCTATTAACTCTCTCTTTCTCAAAAGCCTCCAAACAACCAGCTTTCAAAGAAAAAACTGACAATGTATTAAAAACTGCATAATTCTTAATTTCGACTGATTAGAAAACACTCCTCATACAGCTACAGATACACTCATCATACATGCACACAGGGATGCACCATAGACTGTAGACCCATTGGTTGGAGATCTGCTATGAGTCGTCCAGTTTGCCGTTTAGGGGCACAGCCATATACAGTATATATTATATCTAATATACAGTCTATGGTTAGCACATTTGTACAGTGCAGGTTGTGCGGGCTGTTTCACATTGCAGTTGGCAAGGACAATGACTTTCTGCTGATATGAAATATATGAGTGTTCATCAGTTAGGTGTGTGTGTGTGTGAGAGGGAGACAACGAGGGAAAAAAAAAGAGTGTGTGTGTGTGTGTGTGTGTGTGTGCGCGCTGACACAAAGCTCAGTGAAAGGCGGGAGGAGATGCCAACAGAGGGAACTGTTGAATGAGTATCACACACACAGTTTGGCCGATAAGGTGTTCCCTCCTCGGGCAGTTAACGGTTAACAGCTGATACTGTATGTGTGGGCCGAGTTCTACTGTAGTGGCGCGATATGAAGAGGGAAAGCAACAATGCAAGCAGAGAGTATGCAAAACATTTCAGGGGGAACTTCTGGATTATCTGATAGCCTTGACTGTTGGAAGAGTCTAACTGAGAAGACAATTTCCCCACTCATGACCCTGTTTGCTCTGCAGGGTTTGTTTCTATGATCACAACTCGAGGTTCCACCTACACACAGTACATAACGAAGTCTAAAACTGACAATGGTGTTTTGTATTTGCATATTTTACTTCCTTATTTGGTTATGAAATTGACTGTAAATGACTTCTTTATAAAGGTGCAGTGCTAATCCCTCAAAACAACTCCACTAGTCTGGGTTTTAGTATTAAGTGTTTCACCACCCTGACAATAATAAAGTTCTAAAGAAAACCATTATAGGTTTAGGCTCCAAAGTAAGTTGAAATTTTAGTTAATTTTCTTGCAGCAACTTCAGTACCTTTCAGTTTCTGTGAATAATGCGTCACCTGCTGATCTGATTTAACTGTTATTTTCTACTTCATTTCGTCCATTGAAAGGCAGTGAAAAATGGACGTTTGTCAGGGAGTAATGCAGTTTTTAATTTGATGGCATGCCAGTTGGGAAGTAAAGTGAGACATTGGTTCCTTTATTAGATGACAGTTAGGGCACTAAGCCAGACTGGTAAATAGTAACACACACATACACACCTTCCAAACCACTTCCACACTTTGAGATATTATGAAATTGTCATCGTAGGTGCATGTCCACTGTGACAGACATAATCTAAAAAAAAAATCCAGAAATCACAATGTATGATTTTTTAACTATGTATTTGTATGATACAGCTGCAAATAAGTATTTGAACACCTGAGAAAATCAATGTTAATATTTGGTACAGTAGCCTTTGTTTGCAGTTCCAGAGGTCAAACGTTTCCTGTAGTTTTTCACCAGGTTTGCACACACTGCAGAAGGGATTTTGGCCCACTCCTCCACACAGATCTTCTCTAGATCAGTCAGGTTTCTGGACTGTCGCTGAGAAACACGGAGTTTGAGCTCCCTCCAAAGATTCTCTATTGGGTTCAGGTCTGGGAGACTGGCTAGGCCACGCCAGTACCTTGATCTGCTTCTTCCAGAGCCACTCCTTGGTTATCCTGGCTGTGTGCTTCGGGTCATTGTCATGTTGGAAGACCCAGCCTCGACCCATCTTCAATGCTCTAACTGAGGGAAGGAGGTTGTTCCCCAAAATCTCGCAATACATGCCATGGTCATCCTCTCCTTAATACAGTCCCATGTGCAGAAAAACACCCCCAAAACATGATGCTACCACCCCCATGCTTCACAGTAGGGATGGTGTTCTTGGAATTGTACTCATCATTCTTCCTCCTCCAAACAAATTTTGGTCTCATCTGACCACATGACTTTCTCCCATGACTCCTCTGGATCATCCAAATGGTCCTTGGCAAACTTAAGACGGGCCTTGACATGTACTAGTTTAAACAGGGAGCCTTCCGTGCCATGGATGATTTCAAACCATGACGTCTTAGTGTATTACCAACAGTAACCTTGGAAACGGTGGTCCCAGCTCTTTTCAGGTCATTGACCAGCTCCTCCCGTGTAGTTCTGGGCTGATTTCTCACCTTTCTTAGGATAATTGAGATCCCACGAGGTGAGATCTTGCATGGAGCCCCAGTCCGAGGGAGATTGACAGTCATGTTTAGCTTCTTCCATTTTCTAATGATTGCTCCAACAGTGGACTTTTTTTCACCAAGCTGCTTGGCAATTTCCCCGTAGCCCTTTCCAGCCTTGTTGAGGTGTACAATTTTGTCTCTAGTGTCTTTGGACAGCTCTTTGGTCTTGGCCATGTTAGTAGTTGGATTCTTACTGATTGTATGGGGTGGACAGGTGTCTTTATGCAGCTAACGACCTCAAACAGGTACATCTAATTTAGGATAATAAATGGAGTGGAGGTGGACATTTTGAAGGCAGACTAACAGGTCTTTCAGGGTCAGAATTGTAACTGATAGACAGGTGTTCAAATACTTATTTGCAGCTGTAACATACAAATAAATAGTTAAAAAAATCATATATTGTCATTTCTGGATTTATTTTTTAGATTATGTCTCTCACAGTGGACATGCACCTACGATGACAATTTCAGACCCCTCCATGATTTCTAAGTGGGAGAACTTGCAAAATAGCAGGGTGTTCAAATACTTATTTTCCTTACAGTATATAAGTTCTGTTCATGCTCTCCTGTGTCCCCCTGCCCTACTTTCCACCTTCCCAGGATCCCAGGACTCACACTGTACCGTACAGACAGACTGACCTTACAGCTGGACAGTGTGCTAAAGCTAATTATGTGGATTTCTTATAAAAACACACTTAGGGCCTTATAACAGTCACCATGACTGGTACACCCCATAAATGATGTTAACATGTTTAATTAGATTGTTTAATTATCAAATATTAATGCTTATTTTGGTCAACAGATCCATTCCATCATTAATTATTTGCTATTTCATTATAGTGTCAAGAGACAGAGAGTCTTCCTCAGCTGCGAGGGGAAGTATTTATTAATTGGTAGGTTTTGGAGGCTTTCATTAATTGATCTTTTGCTGCCCCCTTGTGGTAAGATAGGTAAGTTATCTGAAGTGTATCCTGAACCATGACAAGTGATACTAACTGCCAGTCTGAAGCCTTGATTCTAAACCTTCCATAAAAGATTATATGAGGAATACTGCATTACCTTTTCATGCTTTTTTGGAAGGTGTGATGGTTACATTGGATTGTAAATGAGGCTATGAAATCTGTATGTATCTTTGAGGTAGGCTGCTGTACTTACACACTTGTGGGGTCCCGACATCTTTGTGGGGCCAAAATGCTGAACCTCACAACTTTAAAGGGGCTGTTAAGACTTGTTTTTTTTCCATACATATTTTTTTATGTTTAGGTTTTTGAATGATTCTACACCAGTGGTTAGCATGTGACCTATTTTCACAGGTTACATACCTATGAGAAGTTATCAGGTCAATCAAAGAGTGCTTATCTCTCTTCAAATTGTTTCACCTGGATACTTTCAGAGGTCAATGACATTATTCAGTACTGTATGCAGTACTAAAATAGAATAGAAACTGGATCTAGTAGTTGTACGCCTCTGCAGACCAGTCAAGTTGCAGATTACAGCCATGCCTGCTCAGTCTCATATATTAGGTGTAGTAAAGGCTTTGAAGGAATTTAGTAAAAAAAAGAAATCAAGATTTTTTTTTTTTTGGCAAAACGTGGATGCCTCCCACACATCTTCAACCCAGCAGCACAGCATGTCACTAAAATCCCAGTTCAAGATCAGTTTCAAGATTATTGTCTCCCCTTCTGATCCCCTTGAGTTACTGCGTTGAAAAAAGGTCAGAAAAGCAGTTTTACAGAACATTGTGAGATCACAGTGAAGTTGACCTATTAAATATCATCACTTCATCATTCTATCCTATAAGACTGCACAAATGATGTACAAAATAAATAATCATCAGCTATCGAATAGTATCCAAGGGATACGCTTAAAAGGAACATTTGTATTTAAAAAGAAACTTATATGAACAAATGCTAAAAATATCACTGCATTGGAACAGCGGAGTGAAGAAATGAAATCATGTATAACAATGAGCAATTTCAACAGATTATTTAAAATGAACATATTAAAGGGATACAAAAAGAATGTGAAGTGATAGAATTGTATAATGACTGTATGGTTTCTTGGCATCTATGTACTAATACATCTATATACTATGTGTAGTATGGCTGTGTTTCCATTTAATCTGCTATAGATAGATGGTATAGAAAGAAGAAGAAAAGAAACAAAAACAGTGTAAATGTGTGTAGGTATATGTATGTATGCATCTGTGTCTATGATGTGCAACTAAGTGAAGCATAAGTTTTGTACTTACTAAATGATGGAAATAAAATCTAACTTTTTGTGATATATAATATGAATGTCTAATCTGTCATTTGATGCTTTTTGGAAATGTTTCCATCTTTTCTTGGCTTCTTTATGCACATTAATACAAATTTTTACCTGGGGTGCCCAATCTTTCGAACCCCACTGTATATGTATGTGTGAATAAATATGTATATATATTTTATATTTATGCTTTACATGTTCAAATAAAGTACTAAACTAGACATTTATCTGAGATTTTGTCATAACTAACGTATGCACTCTTGAGTAATGGGCTTGTTTTCTGAGGTCACCAGTGACCTTTGACCACCAAATTCTAATCCTCCTCCTTGAGTCCAAGTGGACGTTTGTACCAGATGTGAAGAAATTCCCTCAAGGAGATCCAGAGATATCACGTTCAAGAGAATGGGACGGATGGACGACATGGATACATAATGCGAGCGGCCACGGCTGTTGCAGGTGTGGCGGTATAAACAAATGAAGACCGTGGACTTCCTCAGACAAGGACTTCTCAATGTCTTCACCTGAGGAAGTCCATTGTGGTTAAATTGTTGCCAAATTTATGCAGAATGAAAGATTTCTGGAAAGCGGACCGGACAGCGTGCGGGTGCTTTTTTTGTTTTTGTACCTGCAAAGATTTTATGGATGTGCGTGTGCCTCTTGATAATTTCCTGTTCACACTGGCCAGTATGAGACTACTCAAAGGGGGGACACCTTGTATGGTAGCCTCGGCTACCAATGTGTGAATGGCGTCTGTATTATGTAAAAGAGTTTTTGAGTAGTTGTTAACACTACTGAAAAGAGCTATATTTACATCAACTTGTGTAGTAGGAAGTATTGGAAGACCAAATCCATATTCATCATCGTGTACAATTATGTATTCAAACGTTTATCTTAAGTTAGGTTTCATCAGTTTGAGTTGGTCAAATCATGTAGACATTGGGCAAAATGCATTTTTTCTTGTTTAGCTGCAATGGATTATGATAAATTGTGAGTTTTGCCCCCCATCACTCACATTGAGAGGTTTCATTGTTCACTTAATTATTGTTTTACAGCCGTAAACAATTGTGAACTGGTCCTTTAAAATAGTGCTTGCATTGTGTATATGTATACAGTGTGTGGCCAGATTAGTGTTTGTTAACTAAACAGAGGTAATATCACAGTTATTGAGATGATGCCTGGTATTGTGTACAGCTAATGTAATAGCATCAGTGTTGCATTGATAGGTTCCAGCTCCCATCCATCCATCTTATCAGGTGTCGGGGGGGAGCAGCTCCAGCTTTGCACCACATAAAGAACATTTTGCATTAGTTACTGCAAAGCTCTACAGACGCACAACATCAATGGTTGAATGTAATAAATGATAAGTTTATTGTTGCACAAAATGTACAAAATAACAAGCAAATGGACAGCCCCTCCCCTCCCCCCGCCCTTACCTACCCTCCTCTCCCCTCCCTCTGGTTCATCTGCAATAATGAAGCTGAATTTCTGAAACCTATGACTACAGCAAGTCCGATGGTCCAAGCCAAACGCATGGTAATTCTGAGAGACAACACATACCCAATTTCAGCGTCACTGAACAATTAAAAATGAATAAAAACACCTTATTTACACATTTCTGTCAGAACTTTTACAACATGCCATCTATATATTTATACAGAATATGCTTGTTCACATACCCCTGTATAGAAAATATATTATAAGATCAAATTAAATTAGACTAAGGGCTATAGACATCCAAAGTACAGCACTTCTTTTTAATCTCTGTTTGAATTTTTTTTAATTTCCCACTTAATCAATGACTTGGTTCTTGGACAACCTCGCTCTAAAAGAAGTAGTTGTTTGCAGATTTAGATGTAGTATGTCATGTTTTTCCTGGAAGACCCAAGCTGACCATGTCGATGCCTGAGAAAAGCCTCACATATTTACACCGGAACACTTAGATCTCTCCCTTAAAAGCGTGTGGGTCTTCTGACTTTGTGTGCATCATTTTATGTTGTCTTGGCGGTTTCATATCCTCATTATGTACTTAGAAATTAAAAATGATGATTAGCAATGTTACAAGATTTCATCCCCTCAAACCCCTCCTCCTCGAGCCAGGCTTGATGATGTAAAAAAAGCAAAAACCAATTAGCTTTGGCACTGGGTGAAGAAGTAAGTGTGCTGTGGTTTTCCTAGAATGCTGTTTTTAATTTTTAAATTTTTAATTTTACAGGTCCTGTAAAATGTGATTTGTCCCTGTTTGTGCACTAATGGGACATCACAGCAAAGCTGCAAGCAGATGTTCTCAGAATTTTAGATTTTACATGTTAGTGCAAAAAAAGGGATGAAGAAATGGATCTCTAACCAGATAGCACTGTGATCTCTAAACCACATTAGCACCATGGAGAGAGAGAGAGAGAAAGAGTGAAGGGCATTGTTCAAGTAAAGCCAGACTACTCAAGATGTTTTGTGCTGGAACATATACAGCGTAAGGGCACACATTGGATGGAGTTTGTCAGTGCCAAGGAAAAACCACACCATAGATGGATGGGTGGGTGGGACGAGGACTGAGGGTGATGGGCAATGAGGAGGAAATCAGGGCGAAATATGGATCCTAAAAAGACTACTTGTCCCGTTGCCTCTATTCCTTCAGCTGCACCGATGCAGAAAAACAAACAACAGGTAGAAGCAAATCTCCGGAGGGCATCCATCACATTGCTTCATGAATGGCCTGCAGGTGGAGATCAGTGCAGCTGAAGGAGACAACCACGCTCCTATGGTTTCACAAAGTGTGGGAGGGGCACAGTAAAAGTCTGTGGGAATCAGTTTGGGATCAGATCTCAAGGTAAAGTAGATGGTGTGTGTGTGTGTGTGCAAAAATACTTGTCAGACTACTGCTGGAACACAAACCTTTTTTTTTGTACACTTTGAGTTAACTTCAGTCCTGACCTTAAATTTTGCGATATAGCTTCCTCTTTAATCCTACTTAATTTTCATCTGCTGCTTGTGTTTCACTTTTGTTTTAATATATATCTATATTTTCTTTTCTGGCTTCTTTTTTTTTCTTTCTCTTTTCTTACTTTACAAAATGAGAGACAGAATGATGAACAGCTGACAATATATATAATTATTTTCCTCTTCTTATTATCATCAGGTTTCCCTTAAAACCTGGAGATATTCTTTGTTCGTTGTAAACAAACAGATTTATCAGCCACTGGCATTTGTTTCCTCCTTGTCTTCTTTTTTTCTCCACTCCTTTCCTCCCTCTCTCCACCTTCTCATTGCAGGAGGGCCCTGATTTGTTTGGAGGTGCTGTCATCGTTTAGATGCCGTGTCGTATACCTGAAGAAGAAGGTGAGAGAGATGTTGAAATCGGAATGCTCTTAGAAATCCTTGTGCGTTGTGTCTCGGCATTGCTCTTTCTCTGTCGCTGAAACACACATACACACATTCATACACACCTCAGTGCGTTCAGAAGTCCCTCCACACTGTTGGACGGTTGCTCTTTCAGCACCTTGATGCAGCCCTTCATCTGCCCGGCACAAAGACAACACAGGGTGTTAGGTAAAGGTCAGCACCCTCAGAATCATTCATCTCCTGCTACAGCAGCCACGCACTGACTCAAAACATGGCAATATAAAAGTGTGTAGAGTTCAACATGTGTCATACATGAGCAAACATAAGAAGGTCTTCATAAGATTAGACCCGTTGTCCCCTTTATGGCTTGATACTTCTTCACAGGCGACATCGGTTGTGAAGAGTTAAAGCAAAGCGGGATTTTTGCCCATCAGGCTGTTTAAGGATTTTTACAGCTTAAAAAAGAAAAATGTATTCAGCATTTCACGACAAATAAGCACAAAGACAACACAGAAACACTCTTTCTCTTTCTTGAATCATCTTCCTCCTCAGATTTGCCTTGGGGGAGTTCACCCCACTGGGTTCAACCAATGGGTCAATAGCAATGCTAATAGGGACAGTGCTGTTTTTAGATTTTGGACTGTGATGTTTTTAGACTTTTTAAGCTGATTTTTAATTGGTGTTTTGTTACCCGAACAAAAGCATTGAATCACCCCCCCACCCACCCACACACACACACTTTAATTGCAGGTTTTATTGACTGCAAAGTGGAATCACCTCATACCACACTGTGATGATGTACAGTATTATCAGAATGAAGTGCATATTTGTGTGTACTCTACCTCCTAAGCACTTGCAGCACTCTAAACACTCTATTTGAAAAGGAAAAAAGTACATTATTGGGTACAGAAGCATACCATTTTCTAGCCAATTTGGGCTAGAAAACTATTGTACTGTGTCTAATGTCAGTAAATAGAAATTTTAAATGAAGTGTTTAACTGTGTTACCAGGCAGAAATCACAGAGATGCCCATCTTTTTCATGATTTTTGTGTACTCACGTCGATTTTGGAGGTCTTGGCGAAAGCCCCGACAGGGTGAACGTGGTCATAGAGAATGATGACTCCCACCATCACCCTCATGCAGAACAGCATGGTGTCTGTGTTGGTGAACCGACAACGGTACTCACTGGGACAGAGACAGGACATGACATATAGTGTCAGGGTCAGAATATTGCTGCTGTTTAAATGTAGCATGAAGGGCTTTATAAATGGTTTACCCTTGAATTAGCTTGATTCATTCTATTGAATTAGTGGTTCCAACTGTTCCCTTTGAAAAGGATTCTTTATTAAAAATCTATGCTTCTGACCTTTGGAGAGAAGGACGAGCAAGGAAGGAGGGGAATGGATAGAAGGGAAGGGAAAGTGTGGAAAGTACTCACGGGGTCTCCAGCATCACACGGCACACACAGGCCATGGTGCTCAGACAGTCTGTGGTGTCCTCTATGGGCAAGGTCTTATTCTGAAGGACAGACGGAAGAAACAGTGAGAAATCAGAGCAGAAAAAAGCCTCTTTGCTTAAAAATAACATCCAGAATGTTAGGAAATGAAACAGTGAGAACTTTCATCCCTTCCTTCACTAAGAAATGCCCTGGCACTGTCCTCTTATGTACTGACTGAACAAAATGTTCTACCACAAGGTGGAGACAAAGTACATGAGAACACTATAAGGAAGGCAAGGCAATCGGATATATTTAAAATGTAAAACACTAATTTTACATAATTATATGGTCATTTAGGTGTAATTTATTTAGCTTCATCACTTCTTTGGGAGTCACCCACACATATCCAAAACGAGACAAAACCATTGTGGACATTGCTGCTTGTACATAAGTAAATTATCAGAACACTTTCTCCACCACTGACTTCAGGTTGCAAGCCATCCTCTGAGGGGAAACTAACTTGCTAACGCTCCCTTGATTCGTTTTTTTGATGCCTTCTAAATCAATTTCATGAGACTTTTGCTTGATGCATTCAATGACATGATCCAAACCACATGAAGGTTGAAGCTCAGTTTTAAACCTTTGTGTTAACCAAGTCTCGATACAGTAGACTTCTATATGGATATGTCCTTGGAACAATTGGAAATCTACCTCTGAAACAAACTTGGTGGTGGCATTACTCAGAGTCTTCAGCATTGGTGTTGCTTCAGCGTAGAACAGGGACATCCGATTGGCCATCTCATTGTTGACCTCGTTCTCCGCTTCCAGCTGTGTGCCAATACAAAACGGATATGAAGCATTAATCATCAGTCACACTCAGTCCAACAACTGTGTCATCCAGTCAATAAAATTACAGTGGCTCTATTTTATAACTCAAATGGGAAATGGCATATTGCTTGTACATCTCTTCGTGCTGTTAGGGATAACGGAACAGCTTCATTTCAGTCGTTACTGATTAAAGAAAGAAATGGAAGCCACGCAACATAAACAGACAGAGACAGATTGGGCCTCCAGGGCCTCACCTGCTGGTTGTTCAGCCTGTTCCTACTTATAGTCCTCCTGTAGTAGCTGAAGTCATTCTGTATGGCTGGATTTGTCATCTGCATAGTCAGAGAGGAGGTGATTTATGATATTGATTTTCCAGTACAGTAAAGGTCAGCCTCTGATGGCTGTAATTAGAGCAAAAATGATGTTGTTCACCTTTAGTTCATCGAAGCTGAGTGTAAAATGAAGGATCTCAGCGAACTGTTTGGCCAGGGCCTGCTCTCTCTCCAGGTGCTGCATGGGAGCGTAGGGCGGGCTCGTCAGCGCCTCCAGCAGGCTGCGCAAGGCGTTCTCTGCAAACACACATAGATGTCAGAACTGTATCTGCACAAACTGAAATCTACTAATGTACAGACTGCTGTGGTTGTCTTTAATCTGGCTCTGGATCTGAAGTTTCTTTCATGTCACCAGATTTAAAAACAAAACGGGTTCAAACCGATGAAATCATTTTACTCAAGTTCTGTCACCTCCTTGCTGGATATGAGTGGATACTCGTTGGGCTTTTAGAAATGGACCGAGCACAGTGGAATCTGGCCTCAGGCAGAACAACAGACCATTGGTTCCCCTGTCAGAACAGGGGTCATGTCCTTAAAACAGGTCCCTTATTGCCCTTATAGCTGAGATGTGACATTCCAATCACTGAAGCTTTGAAACGACATAATGTTAAATTCTAAATGTGGAGTTTGAAGCATGGCTGATTAATCGGACCAGACTGAAATATCTCAACCACTACAAGTTCACGCTATGGTGCCTTTGGTGTGGGAGATCATGGTTTGATTCCCAACCAATGTGATGCAATATATCAACCAATGTGTCCTTGAGCAAGACACTTAATCCCTAGTTGCTCCAGAGGTGTATGACCTCTGACATTTATATATATAACAATTCTAAGTCTCTTGGAATAAAAGCATCAGCTAAATGACATGTAATGTAATGTAAAGATGACAATGACTTCGGTGATCTCTTAAAGAGTACTGCACAGATTTAACATTGCGCTCCTATAATTGTTGAACTCACAATGGACAGTTTAAAAAAGAATGCAGTGGAGCCAGAGAGTTCATCTTTTTTACTATTTCATGCATTCTTCTTCTTCATCTGAACCTGGCGCCTACTTTACCCACAATGACCGTCAACAGTTTAGTCAGAGATTCTTGTGTGCAATGATAGTAGCAGCTAATGTAGCCTCAGGCACAGATGGGGAGTGGGCTGCAGAGGTTCTGCAGCTCTGCAGCTTTATGGCCACACACATTAACAATACATTTCAAACTAAATGAGTACCACAGTGAATGTGGTACTCCATAGTAATAATGCTGCGACCGATCCCACAGCCTAAACATCCTTGTGGACATTGTATCAGTGACCATATGTATCCCCTTGTGTCCCATGTGCTTTTGAACTTAAGCCTTTTCACTGCTCTGCTGCCTCTAACAAATCAGACACCACCAGAGCTGGACCTCAGAGGCTCTGTGTACTAGGAATGCCTCAGAAGCAAAGTCCTCTGAGGCCTCATCCCTTCCTGTGCATTAAAAATGCATAAGGGCCTTCTATAAATACAGCAATGAAGTGTTTCATCTAAAGCGCCAGGGCAGAAACCCCACTCCCCTCCTGCTGTTTGCACAGAGTGCACGGTCCCTATCCTGAGCACCGACTTCTGAGGGTATATACTGACAGATTGGACAGAGAGACACTGCAGCTGTTTGTGTACTGTATATGGAACCTCTTAACCTCTAGTTGTCTCCTTTGGTCAAATAAATAACAAAACAGAAAGATGGTGCTAGGGGCATAAACAGGAAGGATCTAGTTTGCACTCTCCACTTAGTCCCTTAGATTTCTTTCTTTCTTTCTCTCCACAAGTAGAGCAGGAAGACGATGATCTGTTGTCTCTGTTATGTCACTGACACATTAGCGCTGATACATTTTCATTAATTATTAGACAGCCCTCCTTCTATGGTAAGCTACGAACATGAAGTATTATTGGAAGGCAGAGCAGAGGCGGCAGCACAATTATATTCCTCTACTCATACTTCTCTCTCTCTACTCTGTCTGTCTCTCTTTGTGCTGGAGGACCATGTAGCACAGTTTCCGTAGCAACGGCTGCCTGGCTGCTAGGTCAGGATGCTGCAGAGACGGCTGGGAGGACATCATAGTGTGTGTTAGTGTTAAGGAATGCTGCCGGACTGAAATTGCATGTAAAATCACAATGGTGGTGGCGGTGCAAGCCAAAATGGAGTGGAGCTGTGAAGCAGCACTCAGTACAAGATGAGCTTCCCTCCCTGTTTTTGTAACCTTAAAATGAATCTGCTTCTTATTTCACGTTCAATGAAACATTAATGTGTTCACTGTGTTGAAATATCTTCCTTTTCACTGTCATGGTCACAATGTATTACAATAACAGTCTGTCACATAGAATACAAGTCGCATGTCTCACATCCTGTGCCTGTCGCATAGCTGTCAAAAACACAAAGCAACAGCTAGTGTTAACAGTGTCAGCAATCCTGGACACTTGTATGCACTGCAAACACAAGATAACACTCCAAAACATTTCACACCTATTTTTCTTCACAAAATGTGCAAACTAGAGACTACATTAAGACTCCCTTCCTTTTACACCCATACAAGACTTTCACCCACTATGGTGATTCCCTTTGATAGCCATAGTTCTTCTTTGACACTTCTTTGACTGACTTCTTTGCGGCTCGTTTGGAATCCAATCTCGTAATTTACGGAAATAGTTCACAAAACGTGCTTTGAAAACATTTTAAGCGAGAAATAGGCCATACAGTTGTTGAATCTGTTTTCTTTTTATCAACAAAGATCAGTTTGAAAGCTTTTCGTCAGATTTTGAGAGGCTTTCGTCACGCTGATCCGGCTTGTCATTTCCGTTTTAACATAAGTGCACTGATTTGCTAGTCAAGGGCTAGCACTCCACCAATCAGATTGGTCATTGGCCGATTCAACATGTCAAATCGGCCAAAATGAAAGCCAACGGCTCCTCAGCTGACAACGACATGGCACACACCGAACACACTCAAGTCAGACCTCGCCAGACTGTCCGACGGCCGAGGTGTCAGCACCTTTATAGGTCCAATATGGCCACCAGAAAGTGTTACATCACCTGAAATTACTCTGATTGTATATAATAGCCATGCTCACCCAGTCGGAGGGAAAACTCGTAGAAGCGCTTCAGTTTGGCTACCAGGGGGCAGACCGCATTCCAGGCCTTCTCCTGCAGAGCGAGGTCGCCCGGGTTCTGGATGGCCTGTGGGCAACAAACACAGGCAGAAGCACAGGTGTTACTCTTTAACCCTCATGTTGTCCTCGGGTCAAATTTGACCCGTTTCCAGTTTTTTTTATCACAAAAAATGGGCCTTAGAAATAAGCGCTGAAAATGTCAACATTAGAAATATTAAATTAATTATTTGGAAAAAAAAAACATCAAAAAAGCACCAACAACATTGACAAAGTGACAAAAATGTTGGAAAATGCGATAATAGTGTTGAAAAAATGGTTTCATGGTTGATGGGAAGACAACAGAAGGGTTAATGACTAAAGAGTTATGACTCACCATCTCTTCTATCCTCTTCCTATCATATTTCACTTAAGTAAACATTTTCACTTTCAACTTTAATAGTGATTTCAGTTCAGCAAAAATTGAGATATTAATTAATTAATAATTTAAAATTAATTAATTAGCAAAACCTATTTTTTATTTTATTGACAGGGCACATACTAGAAAAGGCTACATGGACACAGGCCCTTATTCTGTATTTTTCTTAGTGCCAAACAATACAAATTATGATTTTAAATAATGTCCCACTTTCTATCATTTCTGTGGCACCAAGCCCATTTCCTGTCTATTAAAAATAAAAAAGTAAGGGTCACAGATGAGTTTCCTGTTGAAAAATGGCTCACTTACAGTTTTAGCAAATGATACTTTAACAGGAATAAACATATCATTTTTTGGGGACTATTTTCAGCCATGGATTATTACATTATTTGCTAGTGGCAGTTACCCTATTAATCATACTGAAGGAACATGTCACCTACTGTAATGGTGTGACTTATTAATATGTTTTTAACAGATCTTTGAACAATTATGGAGGTCTATGGCACACAGGATTAAGCCACTGCATTTTAGGCTTAGTGGGATCAATTCATTGTTGGTTTTGGTCTTTTCATGGGATTTGTTGACAATACAGAATTATGCCAAAATGATCCTTTAATGCTCCTCTGATAATCACATCCTTAAAACAGATGGATTCTTGTCATATTGTTAACTGTTCTCCCTGGTGGGATTAAATAGGCATTAAACATCTCTATATGTCAGCAGTGGCCTCACGTCAGCTACGGTTGGGCACTGACTTCAGGAATACTCAGCAGGGGCACATGTTAACAAAAAATACACACATTTTTTCTTAACCATATATATATGGTTAGGAAACAAGGAGAGGAAAACAATGTCAGTACCATGCCAACAGCTGAGCAATCAAATGAGCAATCAACAGCAAGTGTTTTACTGCAGAGGGAACTGGTTTGCAGTAATGTGTCGCTGAATCTGAGCACAGTAAAGCTCATCAAGACCTGAATACCATACTCTAACAGGTGATATTGATGCCTCTGCCCGAGCATTGTCACACATATTGTACGAAATGTTTGTTTGAAAAAATACCTTCACATATGTCTGTCTCTGCCTATATTTACTGTAGTTCATACTGCATGGGATGCTACAGGTTCAGGTTTACACCCTGGCAGGCCATGTGAATCACATACTGGGTCCTCGCCTGACAGTTTATTGATATTTAGCACTTATGGACTGCTCCTTGCTCACTTCTCGTATCTCCTGGCCCGCGCCATTATAAGACTGCAGCTCGGCTAGGATCCCATGGGCCTCCTCCAGCACAGCGCTGACCTGGTTCCACACTGCTGTCTCTGCCTCCGTGGGCTGGGCATCTGGGAGGGGAGGGAGGAAAGTACAGAGGGAAGGAGGGAAAGAGGGAGTGGGAAGTGAAAGTGTGATGGCAGGTATGTTTGAAAATATTAAGAGGAGATAGCAGAAAAGAAGAAAAAACAGATGACGGGGAGGGTGGAAGGGGAAGAAAATTAGAAGATTTGAGGAGAGGAGGTTAGTGATGAAGGAAAAGCTGAAAAGATGATATCCTAGAAGGCTAAAGATAACTAATTACTCGCTATATTTGACTACACTTAGAGAAAAATGTCCCTACAAGTGGAAATTACTGCATTTCATAGTGCTCGTGGACATTGCACCCCTACTGTATGTCCAGAATCTGGCCTGTAAATGAATGATCTAATTTACCCACCATAGAATTATAACAAGAGACCTGGAAGCCACGCTCTGTCACACACTGAGGTTTGATTACAGTGTGCAGTCACCCAATAAAGACCAGAAGATGACAAGTCAGTTTCACCATAGGGAACTATTGGATGTAACAACTGACAGTTTAACATTTTGATGGTTTCCAGCCGCAGTAAAAAGGCCTGGATAGCACCTCTTGAACAAAGTGTCTGACTCCTAAATCGTCTCAACTGTTCATTCAACAGAGATTTATACAGGCCCAGATATTGCTAGGTGTGATTGTCCCATCAGATTAATGTTATATGTCTTATCCATCTTATTCTCGCTCTCTCCATGTCTATAGATGGGTAGAGATATTTTTTTTGCCCTTGAGGTTTAATTGTGAGAAATGTTAAAACAAACAAGCAGCAGGGAGGACAACCTCTGTGCATGCTTACTCTTTCTCTTTCTCTTTCTCTTTCTCTTTCTCTTTCTCTGTTCTGCTCATACACCCCGAGCAGCATGAATACTGTAAACTGTGTTTTTGCTGCCGGCCACCTCCAAGTCACAGTTCTGCTTTGGCTGCCCATGTGGCGTGCTGCATGCATACAGGAGGGATTAAGTGTTAGAGAAACACAATTTAGGATGTGTCCTCTTGAGTCATCATTGTTTTTTTTCTTTTAACCATGCGTCTCCGTGTGTGACTCAGGTATAAAGTGAGAGTGGGCGGTAGCACCAGTGATTATTTTTACACCCTTAGGCATTGCCTCCCTGCAGAGAAATAGTAATCATGGGATATTTCCTTTGTGCACACCGGCTGCCGTAATAAGCACAGCAAGCCATTTTAGTGATGTGCTCCGGCATTTCTCTGGTAAACAACATCTTCTGTTTACTACGTACAGTAATAATTAAATAAACAGCATATGCTCATAGCATACCACTCATTTCTGTACATTAAATCTGATCTTAGCCTAGCATAAGGACTGGAAGCAGGAGGAAACAGCTAGCCTGGCTCTGTCACTGGCACCTGAAAGGGTTTAATGGGGCTTATGTACTGGACTACTACTTAAAGGGAGCAGCGACTGCTTTTTTACACTTTGGTTTGTGCATGGATTAAACAAATGAAATAAAATGTGTATAGTGAGCTTTAGAGATGTCGATAGGCTAAGTGGATTTTGTTGCATTTGAGCAGAGCCAGGCTAGCTGTTTCCCCCTGTTTCCAGTCTTTATCCTAAGGTAAGCTACCCAACTCTTGTCTGTAGCTTCAAAAGTAAAGAGATATTTCAATTAATCCAAGCATCATGTTTTCAATATAAAATAGAAACTTTGAATCAGAAATGATCCACATTTTTGTCATCGGATTTGCTCCTAATCCTAAGGGTTTTAATTTGGTATAACAATTAGCATTCAGCCATAAATCGTTTAATGATAGCTCAGTATAGAGTTTAAACCAAACTTTGTGCTGTGTGACAGAGGTGGCTGTGTTCATGGGTTAAGAAGGAGAGCTCACATATGGCACAGGGTGGCTGGGGAGAGGGGGGAAGTGTCTAAAGCTGCCATGGGGTCTGACTCATTCCACTTGCTTTTGAAGTAAAGTGAATCGCATAATAAATGAAGGGGAAATTCAGCCTGTATGAAAACTGACATCTCTTGCCAGCAGTGAGCTCTCCCACTCCCACTCTAACCAACAGGCAGTAAAGGAAGAGGAGCAGGAAGCCAGCTGTTACAGAGGGGGAAGTGGCTGAGGAACATGTTGGGGTGCACGGCAAAACTTCTCCATCTTGACAATTCATTTAAACTCATAATCTTAACCCTCATGTTGTCCTCGGGTCAAATTGACCCGTTTTCCTATATCAATGTTCTTTTTAATTCCCCAAAATAACATGATTGATTCCACCCAGCAGCGCTCTTTGGCAAGTACAAATCTCTACTTTCATTAATTTTGGGGTGTCTTATTCAATTTTATATCATTTGAAAAAAAAAATTGAAGTGATTTTGAAATAGTATAGAGTAAAAGTTGACATATTCCATTATGTGATTATCCATCAACATACTTTCCTTTAATTTTAGTCTCAATAATTCCTCATTTCTGCTTTTCTAACTCAAACATTAGGTATAATTTCCTAAAAAGGAGGTTTATTGACCTTAAATTCCAAAAATAACTGTAAAACTAAAGTTAATAAGTTAGTGTTACGTAGTGTTGAAAGTGTCAATAAAGTAGCAAACATTGAAAAAAGCATCAAAAGTGTTGAAAAACGGGACAAAAACGTGAGAAAGAGTTAAAAACATCGATAAAAAGCGTCAACAAAGGTGTTGATTTTCAATTTTGACGGAGAGAACACAAGGGTTAAAGTCTTACAATCTTCAGTAGGAATTCTTTTTGACATACTTGTAGTATGTAGTAAAACATATTGTATTTAGTATGGAGTTTTAGCCATGATAGCAGTGTGTGTTTAGTGCTAGTTAGCAAAGATGCTAGCATGTTAAACAAAGATGGTGACCATGGTAAACATCCAGTGTATCCTGCTTAGCTTTGTCATTGTGAGCGTGCTAGCATGCTGTTAGCATTTAGCTCAACAACCGCCTCACAAAGCTGCTAGCATGGACTGATGTTAACCATTCTGGCAAAATGTTTTATTTGTTACAACTACAGAAGATTTTAACACTGAGTACTGAAGGTAAAGGACTTGTGATGGACATTTCCACAATGCAAGGTTAAGAATTCACTGACTGGGAAAATGAGAAAAGGGTGGATAGAGGTGGTTTTATTTACCAACCTCTTTCTCGATCTTTCTCTTTTTCTCACTCTCACGCTGACACACACATTTTTTAAGTGAAATACAAACACAGACACAAACAGATAAGTCAAACATACGATAAGTCACACACTAAGGGATCAGGAGATGAGGAGGTAAAGGAATGACTATAGACTTGTTTTATGATCTATCATCATCCCTGAGCAACAGAACAGAAACTCACACAGGACTGGCATTCATTTCTCCTCAGTTTTTGTATCTTCGGAGCCGAGATCAAAGCATTTTTGCCATTTTGCTACAGCGTCACCATGTCATTGTGCATTTGTCTGCATCTAATAAGATGTTGCGCGTGTGAATAAGAAAGAAGTTATTTCAAATGCCAGTCCTTGGAGCAGAAATCAAAAGATAAACAAGAGGGTGAGCTGGAGAAGAGCTGAGGAGGGAGAAAGGGATGAATAAGGATGTAAAGATGACACAATGGTCAGCTAAGATCAATGGAATGAGGAAAAGAAAGCAAAGGCAACAAAGAGAAAGGGATAACTAAAAAAAAAATAAGAAGCGGATGGTCTCACGTTCAAAGTCAAGGAAAACTATTGGGCCATGCTCAAGTTCGGCGCAAGCCAGCACTTTCAGGAGGTTTCCCATGAGCCCCCTGGAACAGAGAGAGGGGAGAAGTCTGTGGGTGATGAGGGGACAGGTGTCGGGGTTGTGCGCATGTACGTGTGTGTGTATGTGTGTGTGTGAGTTGTATGTGTGTGAGAGGTGAAGGTGTCAGGGTAAGAGCTGGATGAGAGGGGGTGGTTGGAATGGTATGGTGAAAGTATGTCCTGGGTGAAGCATGGCAACATGGACACAGAGCTTCTTTAATCCCACTCTTGATATTATTTCATTTTGCTTTAATTAGAAAAAGACTTGGTGATGACAATCCTTAAGCTTAAAGGTCCCATGACATGGTGCCCTTTTGATGCTTTTATATAGACCTTAGTGGTCCCTAATACTGTATCTGAAGCCTATTTTATATAGAAGTGGCCTATTTTATATAGACCTTAGTGGTCCCTTTTATCTAATACTGTATCTGAAGTCTCTTTATATAGACCTTAGTGGTCCCTAATACTGTATCTGAAGTCTATTTTATATAGACCTTAGTGGTCCCCTAATACTGTATCTGAAGTCTCTTTTATATAGACCTTAGTGGTCCCTAATACTGTATCTGAAGTCTCTTTATATAGACCTTAGTGGTCCCTAATACTGTATCTGAAGTCTCTTTTATATAGACCTTAGTGGTCCCCTAATACTGTATCTGAAGTCACTTTTATATAGACCTTAGTGGTCCCCTAATATTGTATCTGAAATCTCTTTTAAATAGGCCTTAGTGGTCCCCTAATACTGTATCTGAAGTCTCTTTTATATAGACCTTAGTGGTCCCCTAATACTGTATCTGAAGTCTCTTTTATATAGACCTTAGTGGTCCCCTAATACTGTATCTGAAGTCTCTTTTATATAGACCTTAGTGGTCCCCTAATACTGTATCTGAAGTCTCTTTTATATAGACCTTAGTGGTCCCCTAATACTGTATCTGAAGTCTCTTTTATATAGACCTTAGTGGTCCCCTAATACTGTATCTGAAGTCTCTTTTATATAGACCTTAGTGGTCCCCTAATACTGTATCTGAAGTCTCTTTTATATAGACCTTAGTGGTCCCCTAATACTGTATCTGAAGTCTCTTTTATATAGACCTTAGTGGTCCCCTAATACTGTATCTGAAGTCTCTTTTATATAGACCTTAGTGGTCCCTAATACTGTATCTGAAGTCTCTTTTATTTAGACCTTAGTGGTCCCCTAATACTGTATCTGAAGTCTCTTTTATATAGACCTTAGTGGTCCCCTAATACTGTATCTGAAGTCTCTTTTATATAGACCTTAGTGGTCCCCTAATACTGTATCTGAAGTCTCTTTTATATAGACCTTAGTGGTCCTAATACTGTATCTGAAGTCTCTTTTATATAGACCTTAGTGGTCCCCTAATACTGTATCTGAAGTCTCTTTTATATAGACCTTAGTGGTCCCTAATACTGTATCTGAAGTCTCTTTTATATAGACCTTAGTGGTCCCCTAATACTGTATCTGAAGTCTCTTTTATATAGACCTTAGTGGTCCCCTAATACTGTATCTGAAGTCACTTTTATATAGACCTTAGTGGTCCCCTAATATTGTATCTGAAATCTCTTTTAAATAGGCCTTAGTGGTCCCCTAATACTGTATCTGAAGTCTCTTTTATATAGACCTTAGTGGTCCCCTAATACTGTATCTGAAGTCTCTTTTATATAGACCTTAGTGGTCCCCTAATACTGTATCTGAAGTCTCTTTTATATAGACCTTAGTGGTCCCCTAATACTGTATCTGAAGTCTCTTTTATATAGACCTTAGTGGTCCCCTAATACTGTATCTGAAGTCTCTTTTATATAGACCTTAGTGGTCCCCTAATACTGTATCTGAAGTCTCTTTTATATAGACCTTAGTGGTCCCCTAATACTGTATCTGAAGTCTCTTTTATATAGACCTTAGTGGTCCCCTAATACTGTATCTGAAGTCTCTTTTATATAGACCTTAGTGGTCCCCTAATACTGTATCTGAAGTCTCTTTTATATAGACCTTAGTGGTCCCTAATACTGTATCTGAAGTCTCTTTTATTTAGACCTTAGTGGTCCCCTAATACTGTATCTGAAGTCTCTTTTATATAGACCTTAGTGGTCCCCTAATACTGTATCTGAAGTCTCTTTTATATAGACCTTAGTGGTCCCCTAATACTGTATCTGAAGTCTCTTTTATATAGACCTTAGTGGTCCCCTAATACTGTATCTGAAGTCTCTTTTATATAGACCTTAGTGGTCCCCTAATACTGTATCTGAAGTCTCTTTTATATAGACCTTAGTGGTCCCTAATACTGTATCTGAAGTCTCTTTTATATAGACCTTAGTGGTCCCCTAATACTGTATCTGAAGTCTCTTTTATATAGACCTTAGTGGTCCCCTAATACTGTATCTGAAGTCTCTTTTATATAGACCTTAGTGGTCCCCTAATACTGTATCTGAAGTCTCTCTGAGCAAAAAAGAACAGAAAAAAAATTAATTGAGAGAAAATAACAACAATTTAAAACCAAACAAATTACTTCAAAAGTAAAACCTAAAACTACACAACTTGAACAGCGTAAGTGTGAAAGAGTTGGGTTTCTGTGACATGAACGTGGATACATTTCAAATTAAATGGAGCACTCCTGTGTAGTTTTATTGCATGTTTTACTTTTGAGGTAATTTATTGCTTTCAAATTACTTATCCTCTATGTTCTTCTAATCTTGGGAGATTTTGTTGAGTAATATTGATAGGAGGATTCAAAGTATACTGTATAAAAGTCAGAATATACTGTATATAAATGAGTGTGAGGACAGTGTTGTTTAAGTGGTAACAGAACAAATAAACTCCTCTCTCAAAATTGAATACTAATGGCTGTTTGCCTCACTGTAATTACCTTTGCATCATTTTATTTATACCTGCGCACCATATAGTTATACCACCATTGGATAGAACCGCTTTCAGCATCTGAAAGCACTGAGAGTGGGACTAGAGAGCATCTGATAATGACAAACCACACCCACAACAACACTCCAGCACACTATCAACAACACATCCAAATACACCTCCCGTGACCCCACCCAGCATCCTCCCACTGAACACCTCTGCTGCACACATGTGCACTCACATTTTCAAGCACACAGACACGTGCACACACACCCCGGCGCTCACTTACTTTCAAAGTCCAGGAAAAAATGTGGACAGTTCTCTAAATCCTTGCCAAGGACCTTAATGAGGTTCCCCATGGCTGGCGACCTGGACGGGAGGAAACAACACAATACATACAGTATGCAGAACCTGGCAACCCGCATGAAAACGCACATGCACATGGAGAACACAGCAGGTTGTGAATGTTTAATTTCTTCCTTTTTTTACCCATCTGCACTTTGCTAATTCTCCCTCCAATCTTTCATTATCCATCATTCTGTCTAAGCAATTTACGTTAAATACATGTCAAATATTCCAGTACAAATGACACTGATCACGGTTTGCATCCCATACACAGTATTTTCTGTATTCAATTAGAGGGGGTCCGACATCCAGTAGTGTACCATTTAGCTCACTCATCAGGAGTCATGAGAGCTGAGCAGTGGTTTTAATCCATTTACATTACTATAGTAACCTAATAAAAACCTGCTATGTACAGCCTACTTTCTCCTAATGCTCTTCAAGTACAGCCGTCTATGGATACTTTATGACAAGCTCTTTATACTTCATACTCAAAGGCCAGATGCCAGAGCTTTATGAAATCATTGATGCAAGCTTCATTAGATTATACTGTAGGTCAGACAAGCATGATATATAGGAATGCACGCATATATGTTCATATTTAGCACCAGACAAAATGTCAGGTGTTTTAGAATTTAAGACTATGGCAAATAAATATGTTCAGAAATAGGAGTGGGCCTTCACACAAAATTAGGTTTTGATCCAATACCAAGTAGTACCAAGGTCAGAGCCACCATTTAAAAGGAAATACACCTTATGTTCATGTAGAGGAGAGCTATGTGTAATTGTGAGGCGGATGCATCATTAATAGGAGCTTTCTCAATACAATTTTATCACAATCATTTATTGATCATATCTATTTACTATTCTCTAATTACTTAATCACAAGCATATTTAAAGAAAAACTGAGACAATATTTAGTAGTTTAGTATAAGTAGTATCTATATTTAATGAACCAACCCCTATTTCAACTCCACAGGTTAGTGGAGTGAAATTAGTGAAGATTTTTGTTCAAAATTATGCACATGCCATCTATACTATATCAATTAGATTGAATGGTGCAGATTGAGAAATATGAAGGAATTTAATAAGGGATTTTTTGTTAAATACATCATACAGCTTCAATAAAGAGGTGGAACAAGCTGATACAGAAAAGTGATATTGTCAGAGAGTGGAATAACATGATTTTAAAAATCTTAAAGAGGAAGATTAAGTAAAGTGGATGTCAAGAGATCAAAGAAGAAGAGGATTGAGAGGTCACATGTGTTGCATAAAAAAAACAATAAGTACAAAACCCAAGTGGAATCCAATATTCAAAAATGACTCAGCTGCGTGAGTATGATAGCCCCACCCCTCATAAAGGGCCTTCGGTTGCAGAACGTATGCAGCTGCCAAGTTTCACTTCCTCTGCCGTACCTTCTGTGTTTATGTGCTATGTTAGCACACAACGGAGGCCTATCCATTTCCCCCTGCAAGAGTGATTTATGACCTGCATTAGCATGTTTATGAGATGCCACCGTCCCACAAAGAAAATAAGCCCGGTCTTTTCACTGTTACTCAGCAAGAACGGTTGATGCAATGCAGCACTGAGGTACATACAGAGACGGATGGAGTTACACTGTCCAGTCGCTGAGACAGCGTGCTGACATTCTCCAAAGTAACTCTTTCAGATGAACACTACTGCATCTACTGCATTCTACCCAAGATGTTCTCTGATTATAAGTTCACTCCTACAAAATCAGTTGAGGGGCAGAGAAAGAGCGTATGCTGAGTCCCTGATGTAGCATGTGAGCATCAGTCCAGATGTGTAAAATGCACCCCATCATTCCTGACTTTTACACCACCTGCTCCGAGATACACGCCCAACTGACATTATGAATATATGAATAACTGATTCACATCTTCAGCCTGACAAGGTGGCTGCAAAGGCGAAACCAAGCTGAGTTTCAAATCAGATCCTCATATGAAGCAATGAAAGCTCTCTGACATGTGAGTAGGAGAGTGTCTAACACACACACACACACACACACACACACACACACCGAGCCTGGAGCAGCATGTGGTCCATCCTGAGAGCAGCGCCCGGCTGATGGTTGCCAGGATACTGTTGGCCTGGTAATATCGTCTGCTCGCCTCAGCAGAAGATGTGTGAGTGTGTGTGTTTGGGGGGGATAGCATTCAGCTCTGCTCACGAACTGGTCAGTCGCTTACAAACAGCAATCTTGTTTTGTAGTAATTGGAGAGCACAAAACATCACCAGGCCTTAAAAAACAGGAAATCAAGAAGCTATCAGCTTCTCACAGCTCTCTCTTCTTACCCTGTTTTTTTTACGAGTGATTTGCCTCTTCCTTTTTCTTAACCCCTTAGTGTCCTCTTCTTCCTCCTGCCTTTGTCCTCCCTGCTTGGTGGAATTGTTGCTGTGAGGAAATCCCAGGTTAGAGCGATAACTGCAGTCCCACGGTGGCACTGGATGCCACTCTGCTTTTTAAAGACTGATGTAAACTTCTGCTCTCGCTCTGTCTGCCTCTGCGTATCTCTGTCCACTTCACACTTCTCTTTTTCATCTATTTAAAGACCTGTGGTTTTCTCTAGTTGGTCTGTGTGCTAGATGCTACTCGTTGTTTTTGTTTGAAGAAGAGGATACTCTGCTGGTTGTTGGTATAAAGAGCATAAGCTGCATTCACTGTTGTTTTTACATTTCTGTCTTTTTTCCTCTGGCTGTATTGTCCTCATGTGTGTCCGTGTCTTTTCAACACATACGCAAACAGAGAAAACTCCTTCTCTCTTTTTCGTTTCTGACGTCAGAATAGGTTCCTCAAAAATATCCCCTCCAGCTCCTCGCTCTGCCTCACTTCTCTATTTCTCCACTCAGCAGCACTCTCCCGGCTCTTCTGGCCTTGTCTTATCACAGAACATCTCTGTCACAATGCCATTCAGTCTTACTGGTGGCCCTTAGGTGCAAACAAATCTAAGTGGCAAAATGAAAATGGGGATGGCCATGATTTCTCCTTAAACTGGGGTACATTTCATAAAAGTCATTGGTTGTATCACAGGCTCACAGGGGGGATATTAGGCATGGCATTCTGCGAATTAGGAAGTGTGTTTGGTGGTCACTGGTTGCAGTTTCTCTTACAAGCAAACACACACAATGTTTGCAGTCAGCTAGCGTGAAAGTGGTGCAAAGTGCTTGTCTTATGCAACGGTGCAGCTCTCATCTGTAGTCTGGCAAGAGAAACCAAAACGAGAGGCTCCTTGAGCTCTAATAAAGACACGGCTCGGCTCCCACATGGCGGCTGAAAAGCAAACCTGGTCCAGACTGGAAGCCAAGCACGCAGAGCGAAGCCTCCCAGCATCCTTTCAGCTCTTCCTGAAAGATTCCTCCTGTTACAGCGCAGGAGCTTCACCAGTGTGGATACACTAAGCATAGAAAGAAACAGCACCGCTCGTCTTTGCCAAGTCTAACCACTATTAACTCAGCAATAACGCCATCTGAACTCCCTTTCTCCATCTGTGTTCCTTTCTCTCTGCCTCTAAACCCCAATGATCTCTCTTTCTGTCACACACTGGCTGGCTGGGTACTCACTGGCTTGTGAATCTAACCCTGCTGCAGCTGTACTGCATACAATGGATGGAGCAACTCTCCCAGCTCTAATCTTTCCTCTACCCCTGCTTCTCTTCCTTATTTTTCAGCTGTTGTTCATTATATATACTATATAAACAGTATATATATTGTTTCCTTGGGATTTTTATACTCCTCATTTCTCATTCCTACCTTTGCTTGTGCTTATCCCTCTGAAACACTTCACTGCATCAACCAGGGCTTGTCAGCTCCACACAGTGGTTACAGCATCAGCACCCACCACCTTACAAAGAGACGGACAGGTAGACAGAGAGAAAGAGAAATTAACATAAAATGCAACATCATGTAGCGCAGTGTCATAAAAAGCAGCAAAATAGAAGTCTTAAGTTTGGTTTTAAGACACATTGAATCAACAACAACCAAGAAAAGCATGAAAAGCATAAACAGCAAATTAACACAGGAGCCACACAACATTACAATTATTATGTAATTAGGATGATGAGCTAGTTTACCTTCAGGTAGGGATATGATTTTACCGAGCTGGCTTTGCACGTTCACACAAATATCACCTGCTAATGCATTTAAAAGTGTTACTTTGCTATAATATATACCTGAAATAACGGATTTTGCCCATTTAGGGACAGCAAAAACAAGTTACTAACATATCATGACCTAAACTGTTTAACACATTCACATACAGTTACCTAATTGCACATCTAGCAGATACAGAGCAACATTATTATAGGTTTGAAGGTGTGTCTGTGTCCACTCAATGAATGTAAATACAATTTGAACTCTTCTGTTTTGGTCTCCGCTATATATATCTTGCTCTTTAGCCGCTAACTCTTTCTGCCATTTGGTGCTGGGCAGGTGGTGCAAAGTTGTTCTTTGGAGCGTTTTCTCTGAAAACAGCTGTCAGATGAGGGTGAAGAGTGAACAAAAGGAAAACCACAGTGTGGTTGCTCTGTTGTTCTCTGTGACTCGTTCTCGTTAGTGGTATCAGTGGCTCTATTATTATTATTTAAAAATAAAAAAGGTTATAGCGGCTTGAAGTGTTGTTATCATGGAACATGGTCAGAAACAAAAAATGTTGAGCTTCAATCCAAAATGATTTTCCTTCCCTTCCAAACGTTAAATCTGTCTAATCTAAGAACCTGGAAGGTGCGTCTTTGTTTCCCGTTTTTACATTCATACATGCACAACAGATGAAGCTCGTTAAGCTTATCTCAGTCATTACTCCAGCATCGACTTACTGACTGGTGTAACTATTAACACTACTGCTGCTGCCCTTGCATCATCGAATCTTATCAAGAGAGAGTGCAGACAGGAGAGAGGCGGGGGCCTTTGAAAAATAGTTGCCAGGGAAACACAGCCTCTCATTCTCATGGCAACATGCAGTGGGGTACTGTTCAGTGTTAGCAATCAGGTGGATTGGATGGCTGGGTGAATGGATAGACTCTATATGGATATATGCTCCTGTGAGTGTGTGGTACACCAAATCATTGACTTTCCTACTGGGGGTTGTAAATCAGACCGTCCACTCCTGGAATTACATGTCCTTTACCTTAAATAGTGACTTCCATTTTGACTGTGAGTTCCCTTAAAGTACTAAATTGCCTAATGCTTATTGATCTCTCCTCTCAGTGAAATGCTGAGGTCAAGAAAGGTGACAACTTGAACTTGGACACTGAGGTTGTGGCTAGAGTTAAAGTAAACTACATCTCATTTAGCTTCTTATGGAATTTTTCCATTGCATTGAAGGCTACCTGCTCGACTCGCCTTGACTTTACTCGTCTTTTTTGGTTTTCCATTATGATAAAAAAGTCCCTGGTACCTGCCAACAGGTACTTTTTTTAGTACAACCTCCGTTGAGATTCCAAGCGAGCTGAGGCGATACCCAAAGATGAAGTGAAAAAATGCAGACTTCTGATTGGTCGGAGAGAATTGTCACAAATCACTGGTGCCATTTTTAAAAAGTTGTGCCTGTTGTGGTTTTGATTTTTTTGCTGCCTCCAACTTATTTTGAAACTAAATTTGTCTTCTGGCTGTGGCAACAGCCACATGTCGAGAATGAAAAACAACACCTACGATGTTCTGTGTGTGTGTAACGTTAGGTCCCAGCAGTTTCCTACGGCGTTGCTATGACGACCAGCCCTGCATGAGGCAGTACTAAATCTGCAATGGAGATAGGAGGACAGGACACTGCGGCCCAGTCGACCCGAGGCGTGTCAAACAGGTACCGTGTAATGGAAAAAATGATAGTCTTCTTGACCTTTTGAACTTACATGAATGGGTATCTAAATTGGCTACTGTATGAATCCCAGCACAAAAGGTCCCTCAGAAATGTAAATTTCCCCATGTTTCGAACCACAGATAAGTTGTTTTTTGTAAAATGTACCATTAATAAAAAGCCAGCTCTTTGCAGCTGTTATAAATATGAATGTTTTTTCAAAATTGAGAGCATACATATAATTTACTCCAGCTTCAGGGCCCTGCCTACAGTTTGATGGACTACTATTTTCAATTCTGTTAATTAGTTGAGTGCTTTTAGTTTGCCACCTGTTCGCTTCCTCAGCAGTGCTCAATCTGATTCTTACACAAACTCCAACTTACAGTATCTGTTTAGACAGCATGTGGGTTTGAGATGCAAGTTTACCTCAGTTACATTTAAATTGATATATAAAATGCAGTCTAATCAAAACACCAGAAAGGAGACACCAACACAAAGTTTCTTAGTACTTGCATTTCCTTATCTCTACTGTCCATAGTCCAAAACAGAGTCAGGGAAACAGAAAAAGATCCTCACCACACGGTCTGAATTTCTTGTTTGTGTTACCACGTGATTAAAATTCCATACTCGTGGTAACCATTTCCATTAACATTAGGGACTCAATCTGCAGAGGAAGTCCACAGTACGTGATCTAAAGCTTCAAACGGAGAATTTATTTTGGTCAGGTTTCTTTAGTGCTGCTTTGCAAAGATTCTCTAGACTGAACATAATTTCTTCCAAAAGATATCTCCTCATTTGATGTTTTGATGATGGGAGACAACAATCGCTCCAAAAGGCCACATCACACGATTCATATCCTCTTTAAACTCAATAACACATTCAGCAAACACTGCCCTGTACAGTCGCATAGGAGTTTGTTGTTCCACCACAAATATATTCTTTTTTCCCCCTTTAATTTTTCACTAGTGTGTGTGAATGCAGTGTTGATACATGTATTTTTGTTTGAAGTATTTAAATTCAAAACTAATGAATCAGATCTCTGGAAGACTTTAATATTGGCGCTGCCACTTAGTAAGCCCCATCATGAATCAGTGTCTTTCTAATTAAATATTAGACTCCGCAGTCTCCAGTGAGCAGACGCTGAGAAGTTCTCTGGCCAATTGGTGGGACAGTATTCAAATATAGTTGCTTTTTTAGCAACTTCAGAAACAGATGAAAACACAAGGGTGGTGGTGGGGGGGTCATATTAGGTCATGTTAGTTCTGCACACTGAACAGATTCTTCTTCAAAAGAAAAAAACTTGTGATTCTTATCCTCACACTATCTCTTTCAACCTTTCACCTGCTATCTCGTCACACCCCTATCTCTCCGCCCCTGTTCACTCAAAGCCTCTCTTTTATACAGCCGTTTGTTCACTCATCTTCTCACCGCACACCCTTTCCACCTCTTCCTCTGTTTGTGTGTCTTCTATATCCTCCCTCCATTATTTTTCTGCTTTGTTCTCAGCAAATTCTCCTGAAAGAGACAAGTGCAGGAGGCTGTGGATAAATGACCAGCTCATATGTGTGTTTTGAAAGACAGGAGGGGGAAAGAGGAGGATGTTCATGTTTGAGAAAAGGTGAATTATATAATGGACTCTGTTATTATACATTGCAGTAAGTGCAGATGCTGGATTTGGTGATAATCATATATAGGAATTCAGTTTTGTTTTGTGTGAGGAGAGGAGAGGAGAGGAGAGGAGAGGAGAGGAGAGGAGAGGAGAGGAGAGGAGAGGAGAGGAGAGGAGAGGAGAGGAGAGGAGAGGAGAGGAGAGGAGAGGAGAGGAAAGGAGAGGATAATGGGAGGTGGCAATGTCAAAACCAGATAGACCATCACTAAAGATTGACCGCTGATGGAATGCTACAGCCAATTTGCCTCAGGCCCACACACACACACACAGACACACACACACACACATACATTCCTACACAGTTATAGATACCGTCGTCCCTCTCTGAGGTGAGGAGAGAAGGCGAAAAAAAGATGAGAGTGGCTGAACATGGGAGCGAAGGACGGAGCGCCAGAGAGAAAGAGAGACGTAAATGGAAGGAGGTTTACAATCCTTTAGCATCACCCCTCCCCCTTCTCTTTCACACACATACACACACACACTTCTGGCTGAGTCCAGAGCAGCGCACAATGCCTCATGAAAGGGTGATTGCAGATGAGCATTGTGATTCTGTGCTGCGAGGCGGAGAGAGAGTTTGTATGGCATGTTTCGTTACGTTGACTTAAGCTGTACTTGAATCAATTTTTTTTGTGTGTAACATGCTTCATCTTTTCGGTTGAAATAAAGAACTGGGGCAACATCTGAGGGATTTCAAGGCTTGATGCTCAGAGAGCAACAAACGGAGTTCTAATGTCTCTATTGTGTAGCTATTACGATATTATGAAGGTTATGTATTATATTTTATTTTATGTAGCCATATGTAATATGAGAATACCACAATTTGAACCTAAAAAATGACAGCTTTGAACTGCAGTTTCAAGAACAGTTTCCTCTCTGAGCTTTGGCTGTCTGAGGATGATTGAATGTACAGTGAGCTCTTGTCATCTTTATTTGTGGTGTGGGTTGCCAATTAGCTTTTATCAAAGGGAGCGCTACACTATAGGCTTGCACACACTTGCATACCTGTGTGTTACAATCACTGCTAGGACTATTGTTGCACCCTCCTTTCCTTGTCCTTCCCTGACCCCTTGCTATCTGTAAACAAAGAGAGCAGCGATATATGTCTGCACTGCCAGCCAGTCTTTGTCCCTGATGGACCTTCTTACACACTGCTTTATATGGGTCAGGGCAGTGTGTGTGTTTATGGACATATGACATTAATTGCAATGGGATGAAAATGCAATTTAATGCTAGATGATTTGAATTGAGTTGAATTGTTGTTGTTTGTGTGTGATTGCGTGCATACGTATGTGTTTGTGTGTGTGTGTCTGAGCGAGAGAGAGAGAGAGTGTAAAACAGAGATTGAGAGACAAGGACTACTATAAAACCGTACATAAAGGAGCGGCTGTGGCTAGTGCAGTCGCCTGCCAATTGGAAGGTTGGTGGTTCGATAAATGTCGAAGTGACACTGAACCCTGAGTTGCTGTGCATCGGAGTGTAAATGTGTGCGAGTGTCATCTGATGAGCAGGTGGCAGCTTGTACAGCAGCCTCGGCCACAGTGTATGAATGCGTGTAAATGGTTCCTGTACTATGCAGAAGTACTTTGAGTAGCCGGTGAGACTAGAAAAGCTTATATGTGAACAGTCCGTTATATAACAACAGTCCATAAAGGCAGTTTGAACTCAACTCTCTCATACCCTGGTGTCTCGCTGTCGAGAGATTCTCAACTCTCCTTCACTCTTTCAGTCCATTCAGTGTCTGGCCTCTTCCCTGCTTACATCTCTACAAGCATGCACCATGACATTAATCCTTATCCTCGTCTTTAACACAATTATATTTTTTGTTTGTGTAGCGGTCAGAAATATAAATTCCCTCTCCTACTCTATACAGTTCCATTCTGTGTCTCTGTAGCTGTGTTCCTCACAGGCTAATGGGCTAGTAGCCTATGGAGTTGGAACACAGCTACAGAGACAGTTACAGAGACACAGAGACACCGTAAGCTTTTTTGTTTGTAAAGATTTGTTGTGGCTTTCTTCACCTTAGTTTGACAGTAGTAGATAGTACAGTCCCAGACAGAAACATGGTACGACAGAGGTTTGACCAAACAGTTGTGGTGTCTAAAGCACAAAGCCACACTACCCACACATTTTAAGAAGGTTTTAAGTGTACATACAGTTTGTAAACACTGGAAACATGCTTATAAAATGTACATTATTTTTTATCACAATGGAAATAGAGAATAATAAGAAAGCTCGAGAGGGATCAAAAGCAAAAAGAGTACATTTTTGGTTTCTCTTGCTCAAAACACTAAAGTAGACCTCTAAGTCCCTGTTCACATATCCGATTGGAATTTTGTTTGGTGTTGTGCTCATTGATGGCTGACAACTGATCCAACCAGAACTTTGTAGGTGGTACTAAGAATGGCAACATCATCTTTCTGCAACCAGAGCCAGAAAAATGGCAACGTGCATGGATGAGGTTGATGCAGCTGACTCGTAACAATAACAACCTTTAAATTGACATAGTTCTACATTGTGAAAAACTTTAAATTAACTGCTCCTGGCAAACGATATCACAGCTGACCGAAAATCATGTCAGCGTGATGGAATCGTCAATGTTAAATTACAACCTCAACAGAGAGCAACTCACATGAACAAACTAAAGACTAAAAACTTTATTAATGTCAGTCTAAAAGTAGAGTTTTTGTATGTTACGTGACAGCAAAAACAGTTTACATTTGTATGTACCGTTTACCACTACTTAGACACTGTGTGTGCCGTAGTATACGACCACAGAGAATTAATGAATGGTGTGACCTCTGACACTGGTGTGACCTAGAATCTAAATACAGCTCGGTGTGTCGAAGTCGTCCACCGTCCATGTACCGGAAAGAGTTGACATGTCCTTGACAGAGGCGACGCTCCATCACACTGTACTGCAGTGTGTCTCACATGGCTGCAGATGCAGCGTTACACTATTACCATTCCCACTGGCAGGGGCAAAATAGCAGCAGCAGCTCTCAAAATTGGCTGTGATGTAACTGATGGAACAGGATTAAAATGATTTGGGACGTTTTAGTGGATCCCTAGTGTGAGAGTTTGGCTGATTTGTGGTTTATTTCTGTCCAGTGATTTATTTTTGAGTTACATTTGTTTCTTTATTTGATGTAAAAGATAATGATATATAGTAGATGAATCCTCACAGGCTCAAGCTGATCTAATTAGTGTGTGTGCGTGTGTGGGTGTGTGTGCGCACACGCACATAAAGGGGGAAAAAATAGAGAGAATCTATGTGTATCATCTCACAGGCCTGATCAAACACAGTGCGAGCATGGTTGCCAGCCCCCCAGTGTGCCCGCGGCAGATCTGGCATACACACATGTGGACAAAGACACACAAATACAGAAAAAGATGGAAACATTCAAAGACATACAGTGATGATACTGAAATGAAAATTGCCCAATCACTAAGCCCCAGCCTCTTTGGTTACTGTTGCTATGCTTGTCAATCTTTCTCTTCTTGCACGACACATGCAGTTTACAGTGATAACAAGGATTTTTCATTTTGTACTCTCACTTATTTTGTTGTTGTGCATGACCAAAAAACATTCTTCCCTATGCTTTTTCACAAATCATACCCTGATGCTATCTAGTAATGTTGGCTGGGGTTGCTGGAGTGTGAAATCCAATAAAGAGGTGCTAACGTTAACGCTAACTAGACTGATATCATTAAGTACTCCCACACTGTAGGCTATAGGTCAATTTTAGGCTACTTTGCACAATGGATGTTAGAGTCCTGAACGTAGCCTGGGACCCTACAACATGTTAATTAATGATATGTTGTCTTGTGTTGTGGAAGTAACCCAAGTTAGCAATAAAGCTACATAGTAAGCTCGTTAGCTGGACAGGCTAACGCTCGCAGCTTACACTGGAGCAGATACACACATTATTTTGATTGTGTACCATCTTCACCTTCGTCTTTGGTTTTGGAAAGGCATGAAAAAGACCAAGTCTTTTGCTACAATATGGTTTTTACTAGCACTTGAGAGACATGCTGTGCTTGGTTACTGTTGTTAAGTTTGATTGGTGAAATCGCTGTTTGGTCAACTAAAGAGAAGATGGAGATTTAACAGAGAGACCTTGATCAGCAGCATAGACCTTGACCCTATAACTGTTACACTAAATGTGCTATGTCATTATGCTAGATAGTCAAAGTACTTCTCTCAAATAAGTGTATTTACCTCGAACCTCAGTAACCAAACCGATTATATTATCCAGCTGAACTTATTAAGAGAGCAGGAGCCTTCATCACTATGCATTACTTATTACACACTAATTTTAATACTTTCTCACTTCCTCTCTCCCGACCTAAATTGGCTTCACGTTCCTATTGAATTGGGGTTATTGATGTTAAATATGACCAGAGGGCGGGCATTTGTTCTCCTCATTGACATTTAGTGGACAGCAATTGATCTGATCCACAACAGGCCATGACACTGTAGGAAGTCCTCAAAAAAGCAGATCTGAAGTAATCTGATTACATGCAGAAATTCGCCATCTCCTCTTTCATTGCCATAGAAAGAGAGTGTTTGACAAGCCAAGTCATATCTGGTTAGAAGTACAGTCACAGAGGCAGGAGAGGATTAACTGTGGCCCGTCTCTTTGTCTTATTGAATGTAATATCCCACATTTCAAAGAGTTTCAGCAGGACAGCCGTAACAAGGATGATAACAGAGTTTAATAAGACTTTTCAGTACTTTCCACAAGTGCCATCCAACATCGAGAGTTAGGTAATATGATCAAAGAGTTATCAGATCTTGGCTCCCTTGTCACTGTGAATTATATCTCAATGTCTCCTAAATCTATTTTCTCACTGGCTCATAGACGTCTTTAAAGAAATTAAAGAATCGCTTATTTCTAATCTTGTTAGGCAAGATTTTTAATCAAGAGTTGAGTCATTAGTCTAATTTATTTCAAAATAAGTGGAAAGTAGAACTAGATAGATTGTGTTTTCATGTAAAATTACTCTACCAAGCAGAATTCATTTGTCTTAAAGAATTACATATGCTTAGGTGAGTAGATAGCTGTCACTCTCGTATCTGTACAGTACAACATCTGTCTACAAGCACCTCGCAAGCTCTATAATTACACATAAAATCTTGTTAGTGTATTCCGTGCAAAATACAAAGTGTAAAAGGTATTCTCATCACCTTGAGGTTGCCAGGCAACCAGCAGAGACCTTGAGGAATTTACCAAGAAACAGTTTGGCACATATGTCCACTCTAAAACTTGGTGTTTTTACTCTTATTATTATGTACAGATTAAACAAATGAGATATAACGTGTTAGTTAGTGAGCTTTAGAGGTTGAATTTGTTAACTTTGGACAGAGTCAGGCTTGTTGTTTCCATATGTTTCCAGTCTTTATGCTAAGAAAAGCTAACTGGCTGTGCATTAAAGCTTTGCCAGACTCTGCTCCAAAGCCAGCTGAAGGAGGGTCTGGCTACTCCACATAGCGTTCGTGGATGGGAGGAAAACATGCTCTGGTTTAAGGGAATTTCTTTAAACCAATCAGAATCTTCAAGCGTGGCGCTATGCAAAATAGTTGTGCTAGAGAAAACTCCGATTGGATAGATAGTCTAGATAGTCTAGATCTGAGGACCAGGTAACCATAGTCCTCAGATTGGACAGATAGTCTAGCTAGCTGTCTGGATTTACCCTGCAGAGATCTGAGGACCAGGTAACCAGAGTCCTCAGAAATTCCCCAAATTTAAAATTCCAACACAAAGAAAGTGTGAGGAAATAGATTATAACATGCATCCAGTGGAATTTCCTGCAGCACCGGAGCAATCCCGGAAGTGGAAAGCGGAGGATATAAACTAATTAAACCCTTATATTTAACAGACAGTTATCTAACCCTCAGCAAGAAAGCAAATAAGCCCATTTTCCAAAATGTTGCACTATTGTTTTAAGAAACCTGTATTGTGAAACTGAATTTCTGCATAGGCAACACCCCCAATTTCTCTTTTGCCAGCAGCTCTCTAAAAAAAGTTGTAATTACTGAATATAATTCTTGCATAGCTATAACCTTCTGCCGGCTATGTCAGGACCCTTCCTCACCACCCTGTGCCCCTTAAACAGGATCATCTCTGCTCTGAGGGAGTAATCCCTGATTTCTAACTATACTGGTTTAAAAACCACAAGATTACCAGGTGGAGACGGATCCCATCTTAAATTCTGAATCATCTATTCTAATCTGCTCTGACCACTGAACTTCAGTGAAAACAAAAGGATCATCAACAGCCAGGATGAAAGCTTAAGTGACAGATGTTTCAATGACAGATGTTACTGCCGGACAGATGGGCCGGCCAGTCAACAAGATTAAGAGTGTTTAGATTAAATGTGGATTGTCAGCCATTTTTGAAGAAATCAGTTGGGCCACATGGACAAACATATGGATAATGTTGTATGGAAGTCTGTCTGCTAAGCTTTTTTTTAAAAAAGAGCAATAATCCACTATTCAATCATGTACAGGATGTTAAAAGACGGTATTTGGAAGATATTTAACAGTAAACAATGCAAGTAGCAGCACTTGTCCTTGTGTCTTTACAGCAGTCTTTCATTTTGATGCTACACTTCAGGCTTTGAAATGCTCTTTTTTTGCATCTATTTTGTGTCAAAATGTTTTGACAAAACACTTTTTCAGGCGTGAACCATGACACTCAGGAGTAGCTGCACACATTTCCATGTCAATGTTCATGTCACTCATCGGCCTTATTCATAGACTGTCGGTGGTGCGATGCCACGTCTAGTTCAGTGAAGGCTGGGGGAGATCATTGCACATCATTACACCTGATGGGCTTGTTTACAGTGCTTCAATGGTGACAAATACGGTAAGAAGTAGCAAAAAAATGAATCATTTCTTCCAATCTTACATAGCCATTCTCTATTTCCAGTCCCTTAGCATGTAATAACCAACATGCTGGAGTCATAAGATTACACATATCTGTAACGGGAACTACATGTCATCATGGAAAATATTGCTTAGTGGTGAACTTGGAGTAATTGCTGTTATGACATGAATAACATAACAATAATGGTTTATATTGTTAAGGAGAAAAAATTGAGGTGACAAATATGAAGAGAATCTCTTCCACCATGACACCCCAACCCCCCTTCCTGTCTTCCGCCTTGTCAAACCTGATAATCTTGACACATGCTAAGGCCACCCTAATAAGATCCTGCACCTCATATGGACAGAGGAAATGGGACATTGTGAGACACAGAGCACTAATCCTCTGTAAGACTGCAGGACAGAATGATTGTGCAGCGCTAGAAGACACCGGCAAATGCAACACCATTTTGCGCTGAGCATTTGGACTAGATGAGGATGAAGGAAGTGACAGAATGTACCGAGGTGATAGAGACTGATCGGAGGGGCTTGGAGGGAAATAAATATGGAGAGCAGGGATGAATTAATGAGTTAATGGCGGAAGCGAGAGAGCTGAATAGAGAGAGAGCGAGGGAGCACGAGGAGAGATTCTGAAAGACAGAAGAAAAAGAGAGAAGAGGGGGTGTGAGACAAAGAGTGACAGAGAAGGAGCGAGGAGAGAGGAGAAAGGAGGAAATGCAGACGGGCATGTTTCTATGGGCACTCAGGAAAGATTTGGGATGAGGGAATCTTGCATCATCGTGGCAGGCCAATGAAACGGCTCGGTTAAAATGTTCAAAGGGAGTGTCCTAGCAACAGCAGAGTAAATACCATCGCAGCCACCATTCCATCTTAGGCTGAAAAAAAAAGAAACCTGCACACACACAAACACACACACACACACACACACACACAACCATACAGTGAAACCTTTATGGCTCTAACTCTATGTAAGCATGTTTCACATGACAGTGATTAATCAAGACAAACATGTATTGTCTCTATGTATTTATAGACAAGATGTATGATATTCAGTACTATGTTATTTTAGATAGTATCTGTGTATATATGGGTATATGTAATACACACACATTTACTGTACATGTGTGTTGAGAAATGTACTTGTAAATATGTGTGTGCACGTATACTGTATACATATATACAGTATATAAATATATATATAAAAGTGTATGTATAGCTATGTTGTATAAACAAATAAGACATACCTGCATATTTGTGTACTGTTTGTGGATGTATTGTAAAATGGCATTGTAGGTTACACCATGACCTCCTTGCAAACCAAAGTGTGTGTGTGTGTGTGTGTGTGGGTGTGTGTGTGTTTGTGTGTGTGTCATAAAGGTCATGGCAGTAAATCATTGTTTAATCTACTCATATGGATTATAAACAGACACAGTAGATTAGAGAGGGATAGACAGGGACCAGATCTTTCAATTACACACCTCTCCTTTCTGTTTCTCCCCCTCCACCCGCCCATCTCACTCAAACACCAACAGTACTTTATCATGCTTTCTCTTTCCACCTAACTGTTTATTCATTTCTCCATCTATCGCTCTCTCATTCCCCTGCACACACAATGAAGACCTGCAGAATCGCATGGTAGGTCACCTGCTCAGTCTCAACCTCATGTTCACCCTTTCCTCCACCAGAAATGTTGTCATATTTGAAAGGACCCAACGCTCCTGAAAAAAACTCAGCCCTCATCCATTCATCCCTCCATTCAGTTTTTTCCTCCCTCCCTCTCCCTCTTTCCTTTCCTCCTCCCGGTTTTCCACTCTAGTCGCATGCACCCACCCCTTCTGATCAGCAAGGCAATCTGGGGCTATTGTTTTTAGCAGGCTGTTTGCAGAGATGGCTTGCACAAGCACACACACACACGCACCTAACTCACTGAATAAAATTGGATACTTTTTGTAGTGATGCTAAGAATTCGTGATATAATGCATATGTGATAATAGAGCTGAAAAGGCAAGGAGGCATGGTGGTTCTAGGTCACATAGTGTGTCTTGTGACCAAACCATCATACAAATACACAATGTGGGCTCCATATTCCCCTGTTTGATTCCTGCTAACACACAGAAGAATGGCTCTTTGCTGAGGTGTGCGTGTGTGCGTGCGTATGTGCGCATATATGTAGATATGTGTGGGACTGTGATTGTGACTGTGGCATTGGCCGTGCTGCTCTGGCTAAGCACTGCAGTGAAAGAGGACAAGCCCCAGTTGACCAGCCCCACAGGGTTTGATGTGGTCGGGCCAAATTCAACGCTCCCTCCTTCCCTACCCCCAGGATCCTGACCCATAATAGTCCTTCTACCCACAGGCACAAGCACCATCCTTCAGCCAAACCCTCTGCAACCAAGCACCAGTCAGCCACCAGCCCTAGTCTAGAGTCTAACAGACATCCATCCTCCAGCCTCAGCCTCCTCCTCCTGTAAAGCCAGCTTGCAGCCTCTCTTTTTTGTTCCAGGGTGTGACTGTAAAGCCCCTTCTTACTATCGGATCTAAACTGATGGAGCTATGGTGAAACATAAAATGCAGAGAAAAAATGAAGAGAGCGTTGGCTCAGCTTACCGGCTGGGTGTGCAGGAGGAGAGGATGATGTCTCTGACACTGCTCTTCCTTCCGTCTCTCTGGACCGAGGGTGCAACACAGATGGATGCAGGGAACAAAAGAGAAGGACACAAAGTGACACCAGCCGTCGGTGGCTTGAGAGAGAATGAAACGAGAATAAAGAAGACAGAGAACACAAAAAAAGAGGAAAAAAGTCCCTGTGTTGCTTTTCTCTGTCTTTCTTGAAGAGACTCCTTTATCCTTGTGAGCCAGAGGGCTGTGGATTCACCTAAACACTGAGCACACGCAATGCCTCACGCCACACAGCCCTCCCTCTTCCTCTCACTCTCTGCACTAAAGACAGCAGCTGTTGGTCTATGAGAAATAGAACGCTATGTCCCCCTCCTTCTCTCCCCTTCTCCTCCTACCACACTTGCTCACAAAGACCCCCACCACACACACACACACACTCACACACACACACAGAGTGGTGCCCCCTCCTCTTATTGCCAGCAGGCTAGTGGTGGATGTTAGTCAAAGGGGGAGGGGGTGTTGTGAGGACATGTTGAATGTGTGTGTGTGTGTGTGTGTGTGTGTGTGTGTGTGTGTGTGTGTGTGGTGCAGAGTTGTATTGTGTTTGACATTGTTTCAGCAGCAGAGTGACTTTTTCTGTCCATACGGTGTGAAAATGACTCATGGTGAGTAAGGATGTGCAGCAGGGTATTTTTGAAAACTGTGTGGGTGACTACTGAGCATCTCTTGCTACTGTGCTGCAGAGGGGAAGGAAATTCACTTTATTTGAGGTTAGAGGCAGCATTAGTGTAAGGCTGTTTATATATACTGTAAGACAGAACAACACTGAGCAACCATGGGCATAAATGAGCTGACATTATGAAATGTTTACTACAACCTATATATTAGGTAACTGCTGGTGTGTGTGCATAAGTGTGTGTGTGCCTGTGAGTCCTTTCCTCTTGGTCCTTGTCATTCATTAAGAATTTGGTATGTTAGAGACCTTTACTTTACCTTTACATAAGGGCATGGTTAAATGAGCCATGGCTAAGTTGTCACGTTATATACGTGTGTGTGTGTGTGTGTGTAGGTGGTGTGTGTGTGTGTGTGTGTGTGTGTGTGTGTGTGTAAGACGGGGGGAGTCTATTGTCTGGTGGTCTTCTACCCAGATCAGTGTTGATGGCAGGCCACCCGGGGGGACTGAAACAGTGAAAGAGAGCTGAAGGCCACATGCTGCCGTGTGATACATACTGATAGTAGTGTGTCATTTTATAATCAGGTTAAGCTATTGTATTTGGGGACAGTGAAAAGACTCCAGTTTTCCCACTGAGGACGTTATTAATATTTAAACAGGTTGTTGTGTCAAATGTTAACCAGGGTTAGGGTTAGGGTCAGTTGTCCTGGGAATATAACAAGCTTACTTCACTTCTATAGAAAACCATGCAAAAAGTTACTTAAAAAGAAAACTTTGGATAAAAGAAATACTGATTCCAGGTTTACACAGAGTTCAAAAGAAATGTTTCAACATGGAGACGTGTCTGCACTAGCAGAGTAGTAACAAGCACGGACGAGCTCTCATGTGGCCTTGGTTAGCAACTATGTGTATGTATGTGCATAATGATTTGCTATAACTAGCATGCTAGTAACTAATTATACCACCACTTAAAATAGCTAGCTAGTAGTGCGCTTCTGTTACATCCGATGTTAACTTCTTTGTCATGACATTTTTTGATTTGTCAAATAATTCAGTTCAGATGTTACAAAGCCTTGCATGTGATGATAACAAGAAACAAGACAGTCTCTGTGTTGTCTGCTAAACCTAAATGAAAGAGTTTAATGTCTACCAATAAATATGGCTCTTCCTGTTTTTGAAGTTGTGTCTGAGAAGTGGATCTTCTGACAACTACTTTCACATCACCAAATGTTGCCCGACATTACTAAACAGACTTCAAATTGGCAGCTTGTAATCATGTGAAAACATAGTTTTGTTTTGCCTTCAACGTCCCTGTTATAATACATTGTTAACTCTGCAGACATGATCTTGTAATACACATGAGAAAAGTCTGCAGAATTGATGAAATATGAACCAAACCATGTTATAGTGATCAAAAACATACAGGTACAATATAGTTCAACAACTGCATAAATATACTGTATATTTGAGCATTTATATTCTCAAGGCACACGTTCTAAGAAATAACTCTAACTGAGTAGACTCTGTATACCAGTATGCACCTGTGACATCTGTAGTCCATCACAGAGGAAGGGGTTGACAACCTCCTGTTAGCGGGCAACTGAGCGCCACAAAAAAGAAACGGACACCAAAGATGAAGAAGGGAAAGGCAGAATAGGAGCAGTGATCACTTCATTTTGTAGGGGTATAAGAGGTTTTTAGCTTCATATTTAACAACGAAGAGCAAGGCTAGAAGAACGGAAGAGATTTTTTTATGAGTCACTGAAGCTCATTGAGTGGCAGTTTACTATATAGTTGTTAGACATTTGTCTGTTAGGATATTGTATTATAAATGTGGAATGAGCTTCCCACTTCAGTCAGGTAAAGCACATGTTTTGATCCAGACAGGAGACAGTAGGTTTGCACCGATCTGTTCAGTGATTGCACTTTGGCAGCACATAAATGCTGGCATCCGTTGGTGTTGGTGCACAGCAGTTTAAAGTAAATGTGACAGCCTGAGCCATTCTCTCCTTTTGAAAATGACTCTGACATTGACTGAGATCATTTATTTCTTCCCTGCATCCGTATCTGGACGGCTTTCAAACAATTAAATACTCCAGTAATCACAGTTGTAACAAGCAGGGCCACCCGTAATGACTCAAATATGCACAGTACCAGATGTTCTCTTTGAAACAAGAGAGAAGGCAGTGAGCTTTACCTGTTGTCTCTGAATAAACATCATCTTTGATGTTGTATTGAACCCTCCTGACTAACTGAACTCTGGCTAACAGATAAAGTGTTTACATCTCACCACACCGTGAAATTCAATTCTGTATGCTGTTAAGGGTAGACTCACACCAGTGTCTTTCTGTGTGTGTGTGTGTGTGTGCCCCAGACCAAACAGCAGATACCGCAGACCCCGGCTGAGACACATGATTATCACCTGCTCTGAAACACAGCGGCTCTGCACTGAAGGAGACCGACATGAATACAGGACTTGTTTCCAAGGATACTGAGGGAGGATGGTGAGTAAGTCAATTTGCATAATCTTCTAGGAAAGTTTGCCTCCAGAGAACCCTACTGTATACAGTCCCTCAGTACATAAATATGATTTAATGATTGCTAAGCCTCTCATTAACTTGGAACATTGAACAGAAGTCTCTGTTTCATGCTCCTTATCTGATAATAATTTAATTTCTCCTTTAACTTTGTACCAGCTGTGAAATTGAAAGCATTTTCAGTTTGATTGTCCAAATCTGATAATACGGTGCAAAGACGACAAGCTGTCTTCTCGAGACCCAACCTGCAATATGTGAAAGTGAAATACAGAAATGGAGGTCTTTTTGGCTGAAATATTAATACCTGAGCATTATTGCCAACCAGCACCTTGGATTATTTATATAGTACCTATTATTTTTTAGGTCAGTTGTCTCATCCTGCTTGCCGTTGCATAAATGGCAGAGATTGCCTGTGGTGTGTGAGCCTGTCCTCAGATGAGTTTATTCTTTATAAAGGCAGGCTTTATGAATTATGAGGAGAATGAAAGTGCACCAGGGAAAGAATAACTTGGGGTGAGAAAATAAAAGCTGAGGACTTTTATTTCAGGAGAATATTGTGCAAAAATCTCATATTTTTGCACGAAAGGAAATAGATAAGTTCACCAAAAAAGTCCTAGATCCTAGAAAGATGACTTGATTATTTGTGTAATCACTTTAAAGGAATATTATATTTGCAACAGGAAATAATTTGATGAAACAAGCTTTCCTTAGGATTTGTATAAAGTGAGACTGTGTCAGTCACTGTGGACACAAGTGACAATTGAGAAAAATGGTAAATGCCAAAAGATAAAGTCTTATAGTAGAAGAGAAAAAAAAAAGAATCATCAGTGAACTCACTCAGTAATGTCAGCAATACCTACCTACATTTAGCTAACATTAGCCACCATTAGCTACTGGTCACACCAGACCAAGAACAGTAGCATCAGCCAAACCCTTAGTGTTTTGAATTGTGGAAGGATTCATGTTACTAACTCAACTTCTTCCCTTTCCCGGAGTCTTGTGCTCTCTCTCCCCTCTCCTCTCTCCTCCTATCGCTTCCTGCAGGTGTTTCTGGCTCTGGATCTGTGGTTGGAGTCACCTGCTGCCTCCAAGTTCCTTTTCGACACCCTCTGCTACAATTCTTCATGTCTCTCTCTCTCTCTCTCTCTCTCTCTTCCGCTCGAGGTTTCTGCCTCTTAAAGGAAGTTTTTCCTTGCCTCTGTGTCCTAGTGCTTGCTCTTGGTGGGGACTGTTGGGTTTCTGTAAATAACATCCCAGAGTCCGGTCTAGACCTGCTCTTTATGGAAAGCGCAATGAGATAACTGTTGTTGTGATTTAGCGCTATATAAATCTAATTGAATTTAATTGAATGTTATTGCTTATGATTTGTGCTTTTCATTTGTAAGAAACATAGTTTCACTTTAACTGATTTGATATTTATTCATCCATCAAAAGGAACAAATGTAAAAACCAGCAGTCATAGTCCATCATGGTGACCTTTGACATCCACAGTCAAGCTGTCCATACCAAAAGAATTCTAGCCACATAGTTGACATGCTCCAATAAATCATGACATTTAACAGAAATCTTAGGGTTTACCACGTTATGCTTATTCCATTAAAGGGGAACTCTTTTACACATCAAAGTCTGCTTGCAGGGCTTGGGAAGTACTGCTGCGTATGTGGAAACAGTTGTAGACGGCCTTTAATGGTTTCAGAGGGAGCTGTGTGAATTATATTGCCTCTTGTGAAGTCACTTGAGTTAGCATCGTTTGGGACTGAAGACTGCGAGTTTGAAAATGAAAATAATCTGGGAGTGACTTACCAGACCTCTGTAGCCCACTCCTCATCTCTGTTTCAGGCTGCCGGCTCCAGGCTACATTAGCGGCCTGCTACTAGCATTACACACCGGAATCTCCAACCAAAGGGTCGATGGTCAAATTGCATTGTGGGTAGGGTAGATGCCAGGTTTTGACAAGGAAGAAGAATGTGTGGAATAAAAAAAACGACATCTCTGATTTAACCGCATCGTTTATTATCGTTTTTTTCCCCCAAATTGTCCTTTGTGAGTTGGACTATATTATAGAAGTACTCTGAAAGTATAAAGTATAGAATAAAAATAATCAAGGTGAACATGTTCAACAATTTTAGATAAGTTATTATTTTGCATGACTAGATTTACAGTGTCAAATGTTGTCTTATTTCTCTCATCAAAGGACGGAACATCTGAAGCCTGGACCAGTCACGTTGCACCACAGACGTCCGTACTGTAGCCCACACTCTCCCTCCAGGACTCTCACCAGCTAAATGTTAGACTTCCATATCGATGAGTATGTAGGCAGCGGGAGAGCTGGCATCAAGCAGTACCTACTCACAGTGTCAAAATCAAGAAAATTAGAGCTTTGTGAATGTATATTATCAATGTGGACCGACTTTGGTTTTTGACATGGAAGGTAAATGTTGCTGGGAAGTGCTCAGTCACTTATATTAACTTAGTAACATTACTAAACACACATACATACATACATACATACATACATGCATACATACCATACAAGCATCCCCACTCACAGATACATTCACCTGCCTCTCCAATCTCCAGCCTCCTCCTCTGCCCCACCTCTTCCTCTCCTATGCCTATTTCTGTCGTCTTATTTGGAGTCATTGATAGAAGTGTGGTAGCTCAACACCCCCTCCCCACACACACACACACACACACACAAACACACACACCCGTCCATCCACTCTCCTCCATCCTCCTCCCATCTCAGCCTGCCGTTACAGTCGCTGTGGTCTCCCTGCCCCTGCAACACCCCTGCTGAGCTCACACGGTTAGTACAGTCTGCCTGTGCTCTCTCCTTATAAGGGCAAAATACATTGACAGAGGCAGAGCAAGGGGGGTTGTACCAGCACAGGCAGGCAGGTAGGGGGACAGGAGGAGAGAGAAATTATGCCAGAGGAGCAGAGATTAGGAAAAAGTGAACAGGGAGAAGGAGAGATGAAGATGGCCAGAGTGAGAGGGTGATGGGGATTGAGTCATAAAAAATTGGGTTCAACTAAAGCTTGGGGGTGTATGAAAGAAAATAGCAACATTTATCCACTGAGTAGGCCAGTAGCACATTTTGTGGCGTTGATTTTCAGATTTCAAGAGCTAGTTTTTCTCTGTGAATTTCACTTCATTTCAGGGTAGAAAACCCTACCAAGCAACACAAAACCCACTAAAACCAAGGTTAATCAGATTAGAAATGGCTGATATTTAGTCTGAATATTCAATATTTGTACATTGTTAAATGTTACTTTTGGAAAGGCAAAAAGAAAAAGACATGTCTCCACACACTTTAAGTGGCCTGGCTAAATGACCACGCATCTTAAAAATAGGCCATTCATAAAATGAACAATTACGTGAATGTATACATCAATTATGGTAAATAAGCTACCCTAAACCTAACATTGTAACATAAAATGTTATATTATACAGAAATTCCATCTTTATCAATATTGACAGTAGCATCAGTAAGTGTCAGTAAGTGTTGATCAGTTATATGAAATGTAATCAAACAAAAAACTTTAAAATAAGAAGTGGAAAATGATTTATCCGTCTTGTATCAATGCTTCAGGCTGTTGCTGGTAGTGTAATGTTGTGAGGGATATTTTCTGAATGTGCATGATCAGCTTCAAATATAAAGTTCAGTGTGTTGTGTGACAGAGAGTGTGGACGCGTAACGAGTCTCGGATTCTTGTGCAAGTGACAGGGAACAGCTAACAAGCCTCTCTCACTCTGTGTGAGTGTGTGTGTGTGTGTGTGTGTGTGTCGGTCCTGTTGGTTCAGCTGGAGCATTTCTCAGCGTCACACCTCCTGTGTAGCAGGAGGCCTGGTCTGCCTGCGAGGACTGGGCAGGTGCTAATTGGGCTTATAGCTTCTGAATGAAGGCGCCTGCCATGAATGGAGGTGAATGTGTGTGTGTGTGGGTCCTCATGTTATCCATGTGTGTTTGGTCCGTGTGTGTGTGTGGTGTGCATTAGCGGCAACAGTGCCACAGACTGCATAAACACACCTCTGTGTGCGCTGGTATCGGTCTCTGTTAAGTTAAATAGACCCCTCATTTTGTTGCAGATGGAGGGATGACACCCCTTTGGGAATGATTCAGGAAGAGAGAAGCAAATCCATTTAGTCACAGGTCCCTAAGTGGAGTAAAAGGCAGAAGCAAGGAGGGAAAGAGAAGGGAATTAAACCAACATAACACCCAGCTGCTAAGTGTGTCAGCATCTATGAAAGGAAGTAGGCAGGAGGGTCGTTATTAGCGTAGGGTTTTCATCAGTATGAAACATCTGCTCTAGTTGATCTTTATCAACTTGTAGGAAATATTTTATTTACTCCCACTATTTAGTCCACCTAGCAACTGAGCTGATCTTCAGATGAATACATAGGATCTTGAAGGAGTTTGGAGTTTTCTTGCCGTAATTTATTTGTAGGTCTCCTTTAAATGCACATTCATTCTCCTTATTTACTTTACCTTTATGCCTGCTAAAATACCCAGCAAGTGTTTTATTTTGTACTATTTCAATGCAGACATACAGCCTGAGGACCCCTTGTCACAGATTGATATCTGTGACAAGGGGTCCTCAGGCCAAAAAGGCAACATAGACTTACTCCTGGTGATGAATCAGGCTGACTTTAGGACTGACTTTCAGAAGCTATTGGCTCAAAATGAGATGATGCACTGTTGGATGAGTCGCAGTGACCACACAGTCACTGGGTAAAGGAAAAGGGTTAACACATTGTTTGTGTATTTGCGTGTGTGTCTGTATCAGTGCCAATAGGAGACACTGCAGAGGTGGGGGTGGGGTGTTCCACCCTTCCCCCCACGTTGGGCACCCACATGGACGGTGACAGACTAGAAAAAGGGAAAGGGAAGAAAGCCAGAGAGAGAAGATGGAGGGATGCCAGCATGTCTTCCCCCTGGCACCCAGATGATCCTTAAGGCCTGTCTGCTGCACCCTCTTTGTGCAGATCCATTTAAACACTATCAGTTGAAAACAGATCCTGGATTACTAGAGCTTTAGGGGTGAGGGTGCATATTCCCTATATAGTCTATGAGAAAAACAACTCCTCTTTCCTGATTTGCACACAGAAACACACTGCACTGTACGTCCCGCCATGACTCCATGCGTCAAGACCGGAGTTTCCCAGTAACCCTTACACATCCAGACCTTTCCTCTCCCCTGAGGCTGAGTTGATTAACAGTAATAGGGAACAACAATGCATGATAATGTGTATTATAATGGACCGATGGAGGCGGCCTTTGGCCCGACGCTCCATATGAGGCCAATGGCACAGTAATAATGCACGTAGACCCTGCAGGGACAGGCCAGACAAAGACAAAAGCCCGCCAGACTGTAGGTTAATGTAAGTGGAAATGACATAAGCACGCCGGACTGTAGGTTAATGTAAGTGGAAAGGACATGGTAGGACTGGAGGGGGTGTCTCTAGGTCCTCAACATGTTCTACACACAGAAAATTAGTTAATTTTGCACTCATGCCTGCCAGTGTAAAACCTTTAGACAATGAGGTCATTCTGTAGCTTCAGTTTTCATATTGTTATGCTTAAGAAATGAACGGCACGCAACCTCAACATTTTTGTGATATATTAGAGATTATGTGGTTTTTACTTCAGAGCAGCCAAGTGTGGTCAGAGTGTTTTGTTTTTGCAGCAGCCACAGCAGTTATTGGCCTCCTCTCTCCTTCCTCACCTCCTTTTGGCGGTCAGCTGTTGTTCCGTCCTCCCCATCTTCCCTCTCTCTCTCTCTCTCTCTCTCTCTGGCCAGAGTGCTGGTGCAAGTTAGAACCAGACGGTGATCAGTCGGGAGCTGGGTGAGGGGGCATTTTAACATCAAAGACAAACAGTATAGTGAATTGTCCTGTAGAACCAAGAGAACACACACATTGACTCTGAGATTGGAGGTCTTATCCCAAGTGACTCCCAACTTGTCTAACTGAGGAGAGGTGAAGGGGTCAGGCTATTTACTCTGGAGAGGATCCCTGTCTGTCTTTGGTCCAAACACGCACACACATGCACGCATGCACGTACGCAGACACAGTGAAATAGACTGAGAGAGACAGAATTTGTTCCCTTTCACCTCATCTTCACACTCATCAAATTGGACTCTGTTTCCCAGGCAGTGCGCAATGTCTGGTTATAAGGAGGTGTAACAGATGGAGCTGACAGCTAACCGATAGTAATGAGACAATATGGTTCATTTCTCTCACTCTCTCCAACTCCTTCATCCTCCACCTTCTTGCTCCTCTTTTCATTGCGATGTTATAGTCATTACTAGTCTAGTATTTCTATCATTCTCTCATTGATGGATAACTGCTACGAACTGTGAAGTATCGAGGCCTGCATTAATTGCCCTAATTTTTTTTTTGTTAAATCTTAGACAGGACTGTTTAACACAGAATTCATTTTTTTAGTGTGTGTATATACTGTTTAGAGAAAATCCTCATGACTTGGCACCATTTCTTATGAAAACACGTGGCTGTTCAGGCCGACATTAATAGTTTGAATTCATGAGAATAACAAATCATCTTGACGTCTCTAAAAAACTAACAACACATATACAGTATAAATTAAACCCCAGTTCCTATATGGTGAAGATATAGCACGTGTCCCAAAAATTGCATTGTTGCTGTAATATCAAGAGCCAGTCATCACAGACACTTTACACCTTGGCTAAAACATATGTGAAGTCCTCTGGCGCTGAATGTCTCCCTATAGTGTCTGCACAACACCCAGCACTTAAGGGCGGCTGTGGCTCAGTGGTAGAGCGGTTGCCTGCCAATTGGAAGGTTGGTGGTTCAATCCCTGGCCCTGCAGTCCCATGTCAAAGTGTCCTTGGGCAAGACACTGAACTGAGTTGCCCCCGATGCTGTGCATCGGAGTGTGAGTGTGTGTGTGAGTGTTTATCTGATGAGCAGGTGGCACCTTGTACGGCCTCAGCCACAGTGTATGAATGTGTGTGAATGGTGAATGTTTCCTGTATGATGTAAAAAAAGTCGTTAAGACTAGAAAAGCGCTATATAAATACAGCACATTTACATTTGCTGTGTATATATATGTGTTTTAATATACTGTGTAATATTCCTAAAAAAATATAGAATATATAAAGGTCTCCAATACTCTACCATCTTCACTCAACACAGCCTGTAAAGCCCATTTTGTGCAATAGTTGTACATACATCCACCTCTATTTAATGTCCCACTTTCAATTTATACACTATTTATTCTAATGTTCTTTGTACTAGTATTTATCTTTGTAGTTCTAGTACACACACTGACTAACAGAGTGCAGAGCAACCAGAACATATTATACAACATCAGCTGTAAATACCCCATCATCTCTATTTGGCTAGTTTCTTTCTTTCTGTTTGGTTTGTTTCTATTACTTATGTTTACCTTTTATTTTTATTCTATTGTTGGCTACATACAGAGCACTTGTTTTAAATCCTTCTCTAGGGATTTTGGCTCACACAAACTGTGTACTTACTGCTCATTTATATCACATAGGGTTGGGTGTAATGGTTGAAATTTGGATCTATGATTTAATTGACTATATCTTGTATTTTGAACTTGTATTTGTATTAATTGCATTAGTAGCACTAGTGTTGAGTCTACCTTCCCAGAAAATGCAGATGGAAACTTGCTAGAAGCTAAATCTTATATCTTTATTTTCTTTAATGTCTTTGTACACCATCCCTTACAAAGAATCACATAACTCCACTAATCTAATAAATGGAGAATAACCAATCTGAATCTGTAGTATTACAGGAACGTAATCAGTGACTGCCAAATATCTCTGGCACCACCTGATGGAGATTTTAGGAAATGTCCACTCTGGCTTTAAGCATTGAAAATAAAGTAAAACAGGACAAATGACAGCTTCTTATTGAGAGATGAAATTTGTGACGTATTAAATTCCCATCAAAGCTCCAGCCCACCTTCCAGCTGAGCAGAGGTCTGATCAGCCAGAATAAGTGAAATCCCCTGTGTGTGTGTGTTCAGGCTTTAAAGCTTTTTTTGGAGGTCTCAACCCCAGGTATCAATGCTAATAACTTCAGTAAACATAAAACAACACAAAGCTCTCAAACATGACTGAGTTGACTCAACATCTGACACTCCAGCAAAAAGCAAACATAATGAGCATCACTGCTTTTACAACAGACAGCCACAGATTGTAAAGTGTACAATCTATAACCAAATCTCTGAAGAATGCATCTTTGGGGTCAGGGTAGAACATGAACAGTATGTTCACCAGCTGCTCCCGGTCTAATCCCTCTGTCCAGTTTGCAGGAGCAAAGAAGTCAGCAAGTAAAAAGCCCCCTTCATCATTGTAAACACCAGTCATAAATGGTACTAAAAGAAGATCATGTGTATGGAACAGCTCATCCACAGGTTGTCTCAGGAAGTTTCCATCAACAAATCAAAGTCTATATTACCTAACCACTGTGGCAGAAAGTTAATGTAGTTTTCTGGGTGACTGCGTTCACAGCGCATTGCACCCCCCCATTCTAAGTGACATTAGCAGCTCGAAACAACTGGAAAGACCCACAGCAAGACACCTTCAAATGTAAATATCCATCCATGTTTATTACAACATTCAAATATGAGGATTTTTATTACACTGTGTCTGGTTTCTTAAGCACCTTTTTCACACTTGAGTTAAAAAAAAACACAGTTAAAGAAACTGAAAACCACGTTGATGTATGCACAAAAAAACACAAATGGCACAATGCAACACAGTCATTACCACTGGTTAGAATATTGTTCTGTTTCACTAGCAAAAAACAAAAATGTTGAAAAAGTTCTTCCTTGAATTGTGTAACTTGTAGTCTGTGTGTCACTAAATATCAGGGGAAAAAAACAACTCCTCAAAAAAGTTAGATAAAAAAATAAAAATAATCAATATCTGTATTTTGTAGAATAATCCTTTGGGGACACCACCAGACCTCTTCCCTTCCTTGCTCCACGGTACACTGTTTCAACAATGTCAATCATCTCCTGCTTGTCCTCCATTGTCCAGTTTATCTTGTTGTTGTTGCCGGTACCCAAATCAATCATGATGTGCTTGTTCCTGAAAAAAAAAAAACACCAATAATAATAATAATAATAATAATAATAATAATATCGATGATACTATGAAGTTCTGGAGTTGCACAGTAGTTCCCCAACGATGACAAACAGGGAGGCTTTATATGAGAAGGTCCTCATACAGCAACCCGGTTCATTTAAATCACATCATAATAATCATAATTCATAGCATTTACATTGATATTTTGAAATCCAGACATTAAGCGCCTTACCTGAAAAAGAACATGACGGTGCAGGGGTCGTACAACTCGTACATTTTGTTGAAGTCAGGCACTTCTGTGATGTCCACCAGGTATATGACAGCAAAATTCTTCACCTATCAGGCATATGGAGGTGGAATATTAATGCAACAGTATGATGAACAGCAAACCATTCAGCATTACACGCAGAACAACACAACAGGGAATGGTTCGTTTTTGGAATGGCCGACTGATATTTCTTTTTTTCACCTGCTTTGCCAGGTCACAGTACCATGCATTGGGTTATTAGCACGACTAGTACACTGGCTACCTAATAACATTTAAAGTTCTATGTACGATTAGGACTGGGGAATATATCAATATTATATTGACATATGAAGCTAGATATCGCCTTACATTTTGGATATCGTAATATAGTGAAATGATATACAGTAAGTGTTTTTTTCTGAACTTACCAGACTGTTTTAGCTGTTCTATTTGCCTTTCCCAACTTTGTCATTAAATCTACATTACCCATGATTATTTATTTAAACTCTCATTGCGGCAATATTTTGTGAAAGCAACAATAGTAACCCAACAATGTTGCCGATGTATCGACATTGATGTATTTGGTCAAAAATATCGGGATATTTTATGTTTTTTATTAACTATTGCTAAACATGCCAGGTGTTTCCCTACCATTATAAGTCTTAAGTGCAGCACCCATGCTGTTTTTGTCAGCACCCATGCTGTTTTTGTCAGCACCCATGCTGTTTTTGTCAGCACCCAAGCTGTTTTTGTCAGCACCTAAGGTGAATGAATGTGAAATGCAGCTTAAAAGTGTCAAAAACCGTGGGGAAACACGGCAAAAAAAATCTGAAAAAAGCATCAAACTAACTAAAAGACTTTTCTTAGAACAAATGATTGGAGTTGGATTTCTTTAGCAAGCCTTGTCTTTAAGCTTTTTGAGTGTTATTTATTATCTGCTCTAGCTTTTCTAACATTTTAGAAAGAGGTATGGTGTCCTTCTTTGCATTACCTGCAAACCTTCACAAACCTGAGCTGGTATGAAAAGTGGCCACGCTCAAATAAACTTCAAAACAATATATCTTTTAGAATGTATTGCAATGCTTCAGCTTTTTAACTGCCTGAAAAGCTTTGTGCAGCATGTCCTGAAAATGGTCTACAAACTGCTGACTGAGAGTAAGCTAACCCCAACATAACATACTGTAATGGGAATCTTAGTTGTAAAATCAGCAATAAACTCCCAAGAGCAGTGAACGGTGTGATGAAAAAAAGTGATGAATCTCCCCATCCCTTTAGGAGACAGCATAAATCCATACTAGAAAACATCTTCAGCATTGGAGAAAAGGACCCTCACATGATTTTCTGTTACCTGTGAAATCAATATGATTTTCAGCTGAGGTCAAACTATAAACTGTAATTGCTCATTTTGTTTTACCTGGCAAGCATTTTTTTAAATTTTATTAATACAGCCGATATGAAGTGTCATCATAGTTATTTGTAAGTGTAAGTGTTTTTGTGTGTCATTTGCACACAAAAAACCCAGCTAACAAAGGACAATAAAGGATATTAATAACGTAAAGCTCCCTATGGAGTTTAGCTGTGTAGGTGTACTAAACATAACGTAACTTTTATCAATACTACAGCCTATGATCATCATAGTATTTATTTCCCACCCCCAGCTGGTAACTGTTATTCTGATATTTTTAGGCCTGTATATGTTGGCATATCATGTGACTAGGCCTGTAATCAATTTTTAAAAAATTGTCTAATCACAATATTTGTTTAAGTAATTTCCATTTCTTTTTTAACCGCAATAATTGCTAACATTAGCTAAGGGGTATGACTGTCGATGGTAACTGTCAATTTTATGTTCATTTAAGAAAAAAATACAATTTATTATGATTTTTTTATTTTAAAGGAGGTGTAGTTCACTTTACAGGCTGTGTACTTGTTATTACACCATAACAGTTATATAACCAAAAGAAGTATCATAGGGTTCATTTGAAACTTTATTTGTTAGAAAAATTAATTAAATATTTTTTTTAATCTGTCCAAAAAAGACAATTATATCGTGAATTATTTCCGAGACAATTAATTGTACAGCAAAATTTAAAAATGAGGTCTTAATTTCAAACATATTTGTTGGCTACTGTTGCTATTCACGTGCGATGTTATGCTTTGCTGTACTGTACTGTCCTACGGTCTCATTGGGCCAAATACAACGTTATCTCCATGGAAACCTAGAATCTATCTGTTACAGCGGACCAGCCGGTGATGCTGTTGAGCATGTTCGGATAGCAGCCAGGGGGTAGCAACGCATACAGTCGGAGAACAGCTGGAGAAGACACTAATCAAACCTTTTCAGCGATGCTGTAGAGAACTTCGTCCATTTTCATACATGTTGGGTCCCAGTCGTGTCCAAAGCGGATCACGAGGACTCGGTCCTCCTCAGACAGGATGGCTTGGTCAACCTGCCAGCCATTATGGAGATGTGGTAGCATGTACGACATCTTGATCCTAAACTGTCGATTCCCAAGCTGAAAAACAACACATTTGATTTTAGCTTCACGTAACTTGAGAGGCAAGGAGAGCAACGTTGAGTTGGCATCAAAAATCTAAATGTTCTCGTAGTTTCAGTAACGTTTACGTTAGCTAGCTAGGTATGATTAGCTGTTATTGCAGGTGTTATGTGCCTTCTGGGATATGTAAAGTCGACCAGGGGGCCTTTGCATGTCGCACCTCAATATAAACTGGACTGAATGAACAGAATAGTCGGGAAAATTGTGTTTTAAAAAGAACAGCTAACAGGGGGTCCAACTGTCCACTACACCATCACATCATTCACATTACTACTGGAAAAACCTTTTCTCAGTAGAACAAGAATCACAATTTAACAGAGCAAACCGAAACAACTTGTTACCTTGATTTAAAAGCGTAACTTCATAATTAATTCGTATAACCCCTCCTGCTACACCTCTGCGTATCCATGTCAAGGACTCGTCATAAATGACACCAGGCAGCACACGGTTTGGGAAACAATCGGTCTAAAACAACTGGACTCGTGATCCCGAGGCTCTCAATCAGCTACAACAACAAGATTTATGAGAAGAAGCAATATTTCTATTGACGTGCCTCAAATGCCTGCGTAAAAATGTAAACACAATGAAGTAAGATTCCAATGTTTCTTTATTGCAATGAATTAATTGTGTTTGCATTTTTGTCTGAACGTTACTTGAACGTAAAAGGTTCTGTCTGTGTTAAGTATCGGGAGCACATAACACAATGTTGTTAAACAACGTTCACCTTTCGTCTTACACCACTTTAAAAAACGATTTGCTGATATCTGGGTGCGTAGGTGACATAAAATAGCCTATACTACAACACCAACAATTCAAAAGGTTGGGCACAAACTATTAACATTTCTTAAACAGAACTTTGTATTGTAGGGGTTTCAAATCTTCCGTCGTAAACATAACGTTGTAGGCTATTGGAAACGTAGATGTATGCATTTGAGGCACGTCAATAGAAATATTGCTTCTTCTCATAAATCCAAGAAACTTGTTGTTGTAGCTGATTGAGAGCCTCGGGATCACGCGGTTCCAGCCCAAGGTAACCAGTTGTTTTAGACCGATTGTTTCCCAAACCGTGTGCTGCCTGGTGTCATTTATGACGAGTCCTTGCACATGGATAGCGCAGAGGTGTAGCAGGAGGTTATAGTGCACGAATTAATTATGAAGTTACGCTTAAATCAAGGTAACAAGTTGTTTCGGTTTGCTCTGTTAAATTGTGATTCTTGTTCTACTGAGAGAAAGCCACGTTTTTTCCAGCAGTAATGTGAATGATGTGATGGTGTAGTGGACAGTGCAGTGGACCCCCGTGCTGTTATTTTTGCCGAAGAGGGTTCGAACCCAGCGCGACACGGATCATCGTAATTTCTTTTAAAACACAATTTTCCCGCTGTACAATGTTATTGTAGTGTCGTGCTCAGATATTCTGTTCAATTCAGTCCAGTTTATATTGAGGTGCGACATGCAAAGGCCAGTAAAATGTATATGAATTTGTAGCGAATCTGTCGACGTGGGTAGCCGTTGAGGTTTACACGGCATCTGGACAAGCTCGGAAACCAGTAGGTGGAAAAACCAGAAGGCACATAACACCGGCAACAGACGTTAGCTAGTTACGAAGCAAAAGAAAGGTCTGGAAGATGAAATAATTACTTAGTTACGATTAAAAACACTTACCTTAAAGTAAAAAGGAATGCGTATTAAAAACGTAGCGTGATAACTCTAATATAGCTAGCTAAGGCAGAAGAACCCCGTTAACCGACGCTGCTGTGTACCTTTTCGTACGTTCTGTACGTCATCAAACGAGCGACACTGTGGACACGACGTAGTTACGTCACGCGTACGTGCACCTAATTTTGCGTCATTGTAAAAAAAGAATATCAAAGAAATAAGGTATTGGATTTTAATTTGTGTTTTTGTAAATAATAACAAATCTGTTAACACAGTTGATATAATAGTTTCATTTTTAGAAAAATATAATAGTACCTTCAAAAGTTGTATACATGTGTTCATTTAAAAAAAACTATATCTATTTATTACCGTTGTTTGTATTTATTTAATTATTCATATGTTACTGTAATACATTTATCTTGTGTCCTGATGAGATAAGAATGTATCACCTTATGGAGAGTGAAGACATGACTGTTGTTTTATTTAATATAATGTATAATGCTTGAATAATATAATAATTGTAATGAATTGTTTTTTATTTGATGTTTGACACAAGTTGTATGTGTGAATTTACCTGTAAAGTTAATCCAAAAATACAAGTTGTGTTTTTGTTGTATAGTTAACACATTTCAAAACACAAAATTGCATTACTGATAAAACATACGGGGCACTTAAAACATGTAATAAATGAGATGTCAGTCATATAAATATTAGATATAACTGAGAAGATGTAGATTAATAGGATTTGATTACTAACTTACAAAAAAAGAAACATTGTCAGCTTGCATGCGGGCATATATGATTTTATCCCAAATCAGAAATGTTTTCGATGCTTTACCCAATATACATTCTTCAATAAAGTTAAGAATTTGTCAAGAAGCAAACCAAAAACCTCTGATGGCACAATCAAGACAGACTTAAAAGAGCCTACACTGGCATAAAGACAGACGTGTTAGTCACCTCTCTAACCTGTGTGCTTCCAATCTGGATAAAAAAGGAAATATTATGAAAGTACTTTTAGATGATAATCCTTCAAATTATATCTTTTCTTAGAGACAGACCTTTTCATTTGCTGTTATGAAAAAAAACTTCTGTGGCGCTCACACAGGATGTTATGAGCAAAGATATTCAAAGAAATGCAGAGGCGTTGTCTCTGCAACACCTTTAGTAAATTAAAAGCTGCTATTTGAGGCAGACTGCTCCCAAACAGAAAGAACACTTGATCTACTTGAACCATGTCCCTGCATGCACAGATGAGTCATTACTCCTCTTTACTGCTGTGTCTCGGCTGATAGAACTTAAGAAATCAGCTGTCTTGTTAATGACACTAATAGTGGTCATTCTTTAATGGAATATACCATTCCGTTGTACTTTTTGGGGATGTATCTCAACTGCAAACATTCTGTGTAAATTATACTTCTGTGGTGTAAATACATTTTGTTTTTAAATGTCTATTTATTAAACGTTTTATGTGTTGCCTCATTTCACATCTTCACCACCAAATGTATCTCATTGGGGATGACTTATTTCCATTACATATAAATAAGTATATAAATTACACTTTTACAGTGTAATATTTAATAGTTTGTATGCCGTACGGAGACATAAAGACAAAACATTTATTGTTGTGCAATTCATTACAGTTCAAATAGAACGTACAATAAACAAAGGTTCAAAGGTTACAGGAAAATATTCCAGTCTATGACATAGCAGCACATAGCCTATCTTTAATTCCACCACTAAACTACACAATAACATTACTGAGGTTGTCAATGGACAAGTGATTGACAAAGTCTGACTACTTCACATTAGACTATTTGGTCGAGGACACGTGATTGTTTAACACAAAACAATTTCACAATAAAATTCAGATGTTTCCTTATCATCAACACTGTAATCATCCCTTACAGCTGACAAAAGGCATCGTTTTTCACATAGCACAACATCGGCCTTCAGCCTTCTGTCTCTCAACCTCAATCTCTGCTGAAAAGAGATGGAACTCTCCCACCATGTTGGTTATACAAGTCCTGTGCCATAAAACCACACCCTGTTCAGCAAAACAGTTCAGTTCAGATCCCAGATTGCATGAACCCACTTTAGGCCAGCAGGTGGCATAAGGAACATTCACATATTTTCTGGAGACAAACTGACTCCACCAGTGGTTCTTTGAACATCTGGAGAAACATATCCAAATTACATCTCTAGTTCATGATGCAATATGAAAAAATCCTGTGTACATCAATGTCTTCCAATCCCTGAGGATGCTTGGCTGGAACAGACAGCGTTGGGATGCGGTCGGGGCACACAGTCGACCACAGTGATGTACAGTAGACTGAAACTGTACTCCTGCAGCTCCTAGTCGGCGGGATGCTCTGGACACGATCGATTCACCTCAAACCACTCGTCTATACACCTTTAACAAGAAGAGGAGGAAAACAGGGAGGTTTAAAAATAAGCTGAATTACTCCTTTTATTTTATAATTTCACAGGGTGATTCATTCACCAATCGATCGAATTTTTGTGGTCCTCTAATTGGATAAATGATCAAGAAAATGTGTACATTTGGAGGTTCTGGTTCCTACACATAACAAAGGCCTTTTAAAACAAAATGTTACATTTTGGGAAATGCACTTATCTGCTTTTTTTGCTGAGAGTTGGAAGCAAAGATTGATACCACTGTCATATGAGTCTATAGGGATACCATGACCAGCTTAGTTTAGCTTAGCATAAAGACTGGAAACAGGGAAAACAGCTAGCCTGTCTCCCTCCAAAGGTAACAAATCTGCCAACGAGCACCTCTAAAACTCATTAACTAACATGTTGTATCTTGTATTAGCGATTTTGTTACCTTTGGACAGAGCTAGCTGTTTCCTTCCTTGTTTTTAGTCTTTAAATCAGCTGAACTTGTCCATACTTCCCTTAATTGTCAACACTATTCCTTTATTACTTTGAATAAATAAAACAAGAAATCTGCTTAATTGGTTAATCAACACAAAACATTTTTTACGCAGTTATGTATCTCTGCACAAATCCTTCCTAGATACCACCCAAATGCGTTTTTTTATCAGAGGGTCAGCATGCAGGGTCGGCCATAGTAAGTTGCGGTGCCTCTGGAGCAGTTTGGGAGTTCGCTCTCCAGCTACCAGTCCACACTCCATACTTGGTCTGTACCGGGACTTGAACCGGCCCTTCAGTTCCCAAGCCAAGTCCCCATGGTACGAGCTACTGCCGCCCCAATCTTTCAGTAAGCAAGAGAGTACGTACCATATGTACACTTTTATTCAAGTTGTTCAGGCTTTTACGACACATGTCCGATACCACTCTCATGTTTGTATGCTAAAAATGAAGGCGTGTTTGTTTGTGTGTGTTAGTTACCCTTTATGGTAGATACAGAGGCAGGGCAGCCTGGCAATTGTGTCTCCCTGCTCCAGCTCATCTAAACAGATGGCACATTCCCCAGAGTCTCTGGACAGGATGTCCTCTGAGAAAGACAATACGGACAGAGACTAACTGAGAAAAGAGCTCTGCCTCAAACACCAAACCATGCATCAGATGTTGTTGAGTCCTGAATCCTGCACAACCATCTGTTTAACTTTAGTACCAGAATGCCTGTTGTTGTCTGTGCCCAGATGAGTACTGGTGTCCCTCTACAGTAGTGGATAAATATGCAGTCTCCAGTGGGAATTGACTGTGTTATGTAGAAGTTTCACCTCTTCTTTCTGTAGTTTGATGCTATGTTACAATAACAGGTATGATGACTTGATGACAGCTATAACAGGCCCCAGTGTCAATACATGAGGCGAAGGAGTAACTAGGACTGTCTGTTGTTACTCATGTCAAAATTAATCCTGCAGGAGAAGTAAGAAAGACTTCTTCAAATGCACTTATGAAAATATTTGTATAGGTTAGGTGAAGGATAAAGCGATTGTTCAGGTTTTACACATCTGTACGCCTGTGATAAGCTAAACTGTGCAGTCTATGAGCAGCATGTACTGTATATTTATCAGTGACATGCATGCTGCCGCGGGGGTGTGCCAGCTGACAAACTGTGCGTGCATGTCTGTGCACACGTAAAGCTGAGCAATCTAATTTTGTTTATGGACAGGCAACACTATCGAGCCTGGGATGTCTCTCTACTTGCAGAAAGTGTGTGTAGTGACAACTGTATGTCTGCATTTCCTGTGTGTGCACATGTAGGTGTGTGCACTACACAGTTAGTCTGCCTGCACATGTAGGTGGCTATGTACATGTGCAGCTGCATACCTGCATGCAACACTGTATAACATCTAGAACAGGTGCATTTCTTTGGATAATGAGTTCTTGAAAAACATATCTATGAATGAGTTGTAAAAAACAATAGGGCATACAATCTAGGCTACCTTATATTTCTACTCCTTTACAGTTATAAAAAGGTACATATGGTAACTTACAACTTATTTGACAGCTATAGTTACCAGTTACCTTGCAAAATTAGATAAAAGAAACCTGTGATGATCTTATAAAATATGATTATTGAATAAACTAGTCAGAGTAGTTCCATGTCCAACACTTACACCATTAACATGCAGTTTACAAAGTAATGCACAATGTGGTTCTCAAAATGGGATCAGGACCCTCCAAGGGGTCCTCAGATAAATATGAGGGGTCACGGGATGTTTACATGAAGAAAAAAAAGGATAACACAAAATCCTGTTCACTTTTTTTGCTATTTGTCAATGTTCTTTACTGGTTTCATGTCAGATAATGGCTGCTTTTTCAAATAAAACAATCTATAAAAATCCATTATCCTGATTAAAGAGTACTTTTATGCATGACTTGTAATTGTAATGGAATATTTTTTACATCGTTGTACTGCAAGTTTTATTCTAGTCAAGGATCTGAATGCTGGCCATGTGTAGTCTGGTCACAGCCCTCTGATGCACCAGCATTCATCATTGTCATTGTTCAGATCTTTTGAAACAGAAATTAATGATTAAAACTGAAGAATAACAGATGGTAGCCGTGGCGAAAAACTAATACCAAATCCTTTGACTTTAACAATCACCCATGGCCTCTTGCATGTTTAGTTTCTTACTGTTGTAGGTGAGGCGTGTTTTGCTGAAACACATAAGCAGGTGCTTCTCTATTTCATCTGATGCCATAAACTTGGAGCAAACAGGACAGTGGAAGCCTGTGGAGAAAACACAAAGACCACAAGAACATGAGGACCCAGATGAGCCAACGTCCCTCTCATAACTTAGTTATTTTGTAATGTACACAACAGAGGGCGTGGGACAGTTTGCATGACCTTGATCTTAAACAGACGTACATGACCTAACACCTCCATGCATTTGCTGACATTTAACACTATTTGGAGACATTTTTAAAAATGATACACATATCTTGAGTGCTTTTTGTACCCAATAATTAACAGTGGTGGTTAACCTGCAACATGGTCTTTAACTCTCTGACTCTCTGATTATCTAATCATGCAACCTTTAGGTGCCATTCCTCCTTACAAACTAACTGCAAACACATCCTTTAAGTAAGATAATAATAATTGCACCGCAAGCCTGAAATCGACAAAGTGAATTCAGAAAATCTGCACATTCAGCTGCACAACAGGCCAGGAACTGCTTGACCCGAGACATTATAACACCTCAGTCAAGAAAGGGACAACAAATGCTTCATCTATGCAGGCAGGAACTGCTCTGCATGAACCTTATGTTTGTTTCATGTGTTTGTAAGAGAGGATAAGCATGCAGGGTCACACAATCACATGATTCTGATAAGCAGAGGTTATCAATGTGGTGATTAATGATTACACTTCCTCATCAGGAAAATTACCATTGCCGGTAATTAGAAGGAGGGGAGGCAAAACTTCAGATGTAGTTTTATTGACCATGTTATGAAAGATAAGAATTGGAGCATTTACAAAAACTCCAAAAAAATAAAGATCCAGGAGGAAACACAGTCAAATGTTAAATGTTTTGTTGAGGAGCATTTGTTTTGCAGTGACTGGCTGTTAGAGTGTCATAACAGTCCTATTACAGTACATGAGTGTCAGACTTGTTTTGTTGGGACCAGGACAAACCCACCAGTTGAGAAACAGCTAGACTTGCAGATTCAGGAAGTATATGTGTGTGTGTGTGTGTGTGTGTGTGTGTGTGTGTGTGTGTGTGTGTGTGTCAGGCAATGTGTAACCAGCAGGAAGCTCATTTCTTATCTGTTGACCTACATAATGCACTCTTCCCTCTCAGCCGGAGTGAAAAACGGGCCTGTTTTGAAAGACGGAGGAGAAACAAAGGAAAAGAGATGGCAGTACAGTGCAGCTGTGCCACCTGTGGCACTGGCTGCAATAAAAGTGTAGAAGTGTTAAACAAAGAGCTCAGTCGTCAGACTGCTATTACCATATGCCCGGTATCATATGTCAAAGGAAAAAAACAACTTTGAGTATCATAAAGTCCTACATGAACTAACATGTTGACTCTAAACTCTTACTGAGTGCCACAGTATTAGAACCCGGAAATAGTAGTTATGCCAAATGATGACAGTAAAATAGGGAGAATATAGTGTACGAAACACACTATTTATAGACACACACTAAATATAGATGAATCTATCTATTGTAATAAAATATTTAAAAAAGATAGATTCAAGTAAAATGATTATGTATCTGCTCACTACACAGTAACACAGAAAATGTGTACTTAAGGAACAATCAGGAAATCAGGAGATTAAAAGGTATCACTCGCATTGAGTTATGTGACTGTCCTTTTTCCAGAAGTTTTATGGAGTAACTGTTAATGTATAGTAACCCATGCCTTACAATCTTACCTCCCATCAGGTGAGGGGACAGGTGAACCGGTAGGGACCCTATAAGCAACCTGTGGCCCTCTGGAGGCAGCTCGCTCTCCTCGACACCATCCGTGCCATCGAGGCTCTGATTGAGTCCGTGCGACCGTGACCTGCCACCGGCCGGGATACTGCGCCCGGAGCTGGTTGGCCCTCCACCTGTGTAACGGATCCGGGGCCCATCTGGTCCATTGGTGTACCTAAACCCCGCAATCCTTTCCCCTCCGCTGGAGTTACCAGATGGAAGATCAGAGCTGGAATAAGCCCGAGTTCTGCCGTCAAATACTGGGCTGCTCTGTTTTGCCCCCATGCCTTCCCAGCTTTTGTGTGCACTTTAAAGTTTTTAGCCACGACACATGGTTACAGTGAGTTCTGGAGAACTGACAACAAAGGAAATCAAGCCTAGCACGTGAACGCGAGCCGATCCAACGTCTCAAAGTTTCATGGTGCGCCCTGTGCGTAAATTGCGCATTCACTGACTTAATTTCCAAATGGTTGTTTTTTTTCTTGGCACAGCCCTTCCCTTTTTTCAACAATGGAAAAATTAAAAGGATAAAATCTCTTCAGATAAATGTCTTCAGTTGCTCCACTTCAGACGAGGACATGAGTGCAAGTGTTGACCCACTGCTCGTCTGGTTCAAGTTTGTTTTTGTGCTCAACTGTGGCCGTCTGGAAAGAAAAATAAAAGCAGGGATTGCCCTCCTCCCCCCTGTGCGACAGCTCCGACAAACTACATCAATTTCACCAGAATAACATAAATCGCCTTCAAAGTAAAAGCGGTAAACACATGGAAAAAATGACAAAGGGTGAAAATTACTGTAATATAGAATTAAATCCCCTGTTTATTAAAATATCTAGGCCTATATATTATGCTGTGGTTTGCTCTAGATAAACCTTTATCTTTTTTTCCATTGTTGTTTCCATCCTGCCTTTGCAGTATCTTCTGCATCCACTGCAGTGGTGTAAAGTAAAGAAGTGATTGTACTCAAGTACGTGTACATAAGTATCATTTAAATAAAGTTTTACCATACTTGAGTATTTACAGTTCATGCTACTTTCTTTCTACTCCACTACAATTCAGTGGGGGTGTATTTCTACTCTACTACATGTCATTTGTACTGCTTTTGCAACTGGTTACTTCCATATTAAGATCAGTTTATAAAATATGATGCACTTGGATGCATGTACTTCTACCATTATTAGAGATGGTGTGTACATTATGTTTGTGTATATTATTATATGTATGTTATGTGTGTCGTTTTAAGGCCCACTGTAAACTATAGGTACAAATCATTAAAAGACATTATGTTTCATAATGTTCACTAATTTGTTTTTAGTCACCAGAAAAAAGCGACTGAAAATGTCAATCCACACCTTTTGTTCTTTTATTTTGAAGGCCAAATCATATCTTCCTGTCTGCTGTTGCCTGCAGCCAATTTGCCCATGAATATGCCTCCAGCTTCAGGCGCGTCAGGTGGCGCGTGACGTCAATCCCAGTAACACCAGCGGGCTGTTGGCACAGCAGGTCACCAGTCCACTGTGTGTGAGATATGAAAAGCCCTCCATGTTTGGCGCTTTGTGTTCCATTAACTTCACGCCATTGAGGGGAAAAAGGAGGAACTCTCTGCTCACACGGTTTATTGAACAATTTCACACACATTGGAGGGCAAACAGAAGATACACTGCAGGAGAAACATTCAAATACTGTAGGCAATAAAATGACAAACATTTACAAGCCAAAGTAAACAGGCTAGGATGAACCTCTGAAACAGTCTTGCATGTGGATCGAGTGGTCGAAGGCGGAGGCCTGAAGCATCGCAGTGCACTGGATGTGTATACAATAACACAATGTGAGATTAGAGATAACAGGGCAGGCGAAGGGTGGCTGTCAACAAATATCCTCTCTCCTCTGTGATAGCACTCGGGGATTTGAGTCTGCACTTATGAAATCATAGTTAAGAAAAAACAAAACAAAGAAGCCAATAAATTCAAACAACACACGCAAAAGAGGTTTTGGCTAGATTTAGAGAGATCTCTCATCCGATTTTGCTGAGAAAGGGGGGCAACCCGTGAACCAGGAAGACTACAGGACAGGAGAACTAGGGTGTTGTGTGACAATGAGACACCCAAACCAGGAATGGCTTAAGCTGCAACACGGGCCTTTGTTGTGATGGACATGTAATAGTAACATTGATTAAAAACGTCCTCATTAAGTGACATTAAACTCTTTGAGGTGTACTGCCTTAGAAACATTAAGAGATGCACCTCAAGAAATGATCCATGCTACTGTAAAGCTGCACACTTTGATTTCCACATGAGGTGTAACCTATACGACTATTTGAACCGTGTGCAAACTGGATAGTTTGAGAGCTGCCCTATCTGAATCTACATCGCAGCTATACATCCCTCTGTTCCGTCCTTGTTCCCCTCCATGCAGTGGAAAACGTTACCGCTTTTCCACTCTTCATCTGCGTCACTCCAGCTGCCTCACAAAGACAAACCGTTGTTTTCCCCCCATTCGTCTTAGCTCTGTGTCCTCTGTGTCAACAGACAGGCGGAGAAAGTAGGTTATCTGTCACATTCATCTCCAAAGCCATGGGGAAATGTGTGTAACATCTGACTGTATTTCTGCATAACAAAGCCAGCTGAGGCCGATGTAATATTGCTGTGCTGTGGAACTTTAACTAACCAGATGGTGAATGATTATGAAACTTGCATTGTACGTGGCTACTACTCACGTAGCCCCAATGTGTGTGTGTGTGTGTGTGTGTGTGTGTTTGGTTGGTTGGCGGGATCATCACAGTGCAACGGAGTGCACTCTTTGGAAAGCAAAGCCACTGAGACATTCAAAAACATGGTGGTGCATTTTTAGCAAGTTGGCCGTAAGTATACGTGTGTGTGTGTGTGTGTGTGTTTAGATAAGAGTGTGTTATTAAGTGTTTGGGTTGATGAGTTGAGGCCCAGAGCTTCTCAGCAGCTCTACCCCAGCTGCAGGCCTCGTCTTGGGGCTCATCACTGCTGGCTGACCCCCATCTGCTGGTGGTCGGGCCCTGGTTCCCCCTCCATGTCAGCGTGGTAATGCTCAAAACTGTCGTCTTCTATGTCAGGCAGACCCAGCAGCTAACAGGGATAGAAGGAGAAAGTTGCCTTACTGGTTGTTTCAAACATAATAATGTTTTATATATTTAATATAATAATAATTTATATCAACAACTTTTCTTTTTAATTGAAAGAATACATATGAAGTGGTGATATAAAAGAAAGGGGCATATTGCTGATGATATGTATGGATATGTTTTTACTTTGCATTGTTAATATTGGATCGTGATCGATATGTCGATCCATGCTCGCCACCTGTCACTCAAGTAGAGCAGTAGGTCAAAAAAATGAAAGAAAAGTCTGAAAGTGTGGACCAAAGGAGGTCACTGTGAAAGGGGCCTTCAAGACCTGTTAGTCCTGTTAGTCCTGGTCAGTAAAAAGTCCTTTAACCTAACTTTGTGGGGTCATTTCTTAATGTGAACATTAACCTAGTGCAATAAAAACACATCTGAGGCTTCTGGCTTGTAGAAATGTAAATGAATTGAATCAGAAAATCATTTGGCGATACCCAGCCCAAACTCAAAGAGAAGTCAAAGTATGATTGAGCAGGCAAACATATACTTAGAGGTTTATGCCTCAATGCAGAGGTCCAGGGTTTAAGTCCGACCTGTGACATGTTCCTGCATGTCTCCCCCATTTATCACCTAGCTGTCCTGTCCATTAAAGGCAGAAAAGCCCCCCAAAGCTGTATTCCTATTTACTAAAAAAGCTAGAGGAAGAATGTGTTAAACCAATATGAATCAGCTTAAATTGTTGTTTCATGAACATATTGCAGACAACAATTTCTAAGAATTTTCAAAAAGCCTTGAGTCATGTTGTCGTGTTCCTGTTGTGTTTTTTTACACAACATTAAAATGTCAGAATTCTGAGTGTTTAACATGTTTTGTGTCTACCAGAGGGAGCTGACTGTATCAGGGCTGTACTAGACCTGGACTCTGTCTGTCTGTCTGTCTGAACGTCACTCTTATGTTTCCTTACAGGCCTGAAGGATGTGAAGACCTTCTCCAGCACCTCCAGCAGAGTCTTCTTCCCGCAGGAGGAGATGTAGTCTTGGGCCAACTGAAGGAAGGGAAGGCAGTCCTCACTCTCACTCCACACGTGCTACAGACAGAAAAAAAAGAAGATCAAATATTAATGCAAGTAGGCATCATTTTAAGCTTGTCATAAAGAAAACCGCATGAGTAAAACAATGTGCGTGCAGACACCTAACGCCATTGAAAAACAACCCTTAATGCTTCATTTTCTAGATTAAACTTTATTCCTCCATGTATAATTACTTATGCCAGGTGATGTAATCCTGTCACAGTTCCTCCACCAGTGTAGCCTTATGTGGGCTGTAGTGACATACAACTTCCAGGAATTAAGCAGTAAATAAGCAAAGCTGGGTCAGGGGCAATGCAGCACAGAAAAAACAAAAACAAGAACAACACAATCAAACCAGATAATGAGACATTTTGTCAAGGACATGTAGCAGACAGGAGTAGAAATAACAGGGCTGTAGTCAAGACCACCTTTGTCCAGTCCAAGACAAGTGCAAGACCAGGACTAGTCGAGTCCAAGTCAAGACCGAGTCCAAAGAGGTTTGAGTCCAAGTCAAGACCGAGTCCAAAGAGGTTTGAGTCCAAGTCAAGACCGAGTCCAAAGAGGTTTGAGTCCAAGACAAGACCGAGTCCAAAGAGGTTTGAGTCCAAGACAAGGCCGAGTCCAAAAAGGTTTGAGTCTGAGTCAAGACCGAGTCCAGGACAGAAAAAGGTCTTATGCATGACAGTATCGAGACAGTCCTTTTGGGTTTCACTTTCCCTCCAATATTATTATCAACATAATAAAGACACCTGGACTCGGTCGAGACCAAAAGCCATATTTGGCAAGACCGGTGGCAGAGACCGAGACAAGTCCAAGTCCAAATACTAGCAAGTCCGAGACAAGTCCAAGACCATGTAAAAACACTCAAGTCCGGACTCGAGTCCAAGACCGGACTCGAGTACTACAGCCCTGAGAAATAACACAAGCAGTGGTGACACTGTGCAGTCAGAGTCACAGTCCTAAATATTAACCAAGGAAAGTGTGGGAACATAATTACCAACAAAATGCTGGACAAATTGTTCCTGAATAAATCTGAATGAATGATTATACAGTAGATAATGATACATTTTTGAGATTAGAATGTTACATATAATATGTTAATGGCTAAGTGTCCAATCATGCGCTCCTATGTACAGTATTTACATCCTGAACACTTTCTTTATGATGAGGACTTTTTTGTAAAGTCAGCAATAAGACAACTGCTACTGTTGTCACACTCATTAAATGAACATCCATAACACGTATACTACACAGTGATGTTTCTCTAAAACCTGGGTTTAAACCAGGGCTGTAGTACTCCATTCTTAAACTCAAGACCGTTTTTCTATGGTCTCGGACTTGTCTCGGACTTGCTAGTATTTGGACTCAGACGTGTCTCGGTCTCTGCCACTGGTCTTGCCAAATATGGCTTTTGATCTCGACCGAGTCCAGATGTCTTTATTATGTTGATAATAATATTGGACGGAAAGTGAAACCCAAAAGGATTGTCATGCATAAGACCTTTTTCTGTCCTGGACTCGGTCTCGGACTCAAACCTTTTTGGACTTGGTCTTGTCTTGGACTCAAACCTCTTTGGACTCGGTCTTGACTTGACTCATAGTCAGACCTCGACAAAGGTGGTCTTGACTACAGCCCTGTATTGCGGCTGTAAGCAGGAGTGCTGCCGCGAGGGGCTAAACGCTGAGAGATGCACACACCTGTGACGCGCTCTTGATTGTATTGCAAAAATGATTTTATTATTCTTCGTCTTCCATATGTACAAAGTACTGAATATTGCTGTTGCCTTAGGTAATTGTTTACTGGTGGGTGGAAATATTTCAAACTGTGCTGCGTTGTTGGACGGTCAACAAAAGTGTTCGCTTGACTCCGTCAAAGCCCAAAAACACCCAGGTGCACAGGTGAAGCAAACAAATATATCACTTCCTTCAGACCGTCATGAAAACGCCCACCACCTACAATATTAGCGCACAAACAATAGTCAATAAATGAAACCATAAACAATATAATATGGCCCTGGTTTAAACTATATATACATGTGTTGGGTCAGAAATATTAGTGTGCTTAAGGCCAATAAAACAGTCTCAAGTAACCGTAGATTGTAATTCCTGGATATCAAACATAACTTCCTCATTAGTGCAATTTGTCTGCTACATCAATGCTCTGAACTGTCAGATAAACATCCCTGCTTCAGATAGGGCACTGGAGCAGTTCCTCCCATTTACTTTTAGTGTTGTTTAATTGGAGTCTAAAGGCTGTACTGTTATGGATTATGTATTAGGTAATGCTATTCAATGTCTGGCCAAGTGTGTCAAACAAAAGCAGCTATCTTACTGGAGTGTTGTCTACAGGCTTTGTAGTAAAAGTTTGGGTTACCTATCATTTAAAAGCATGATATCTGATTTTATGATTTTCAGGACATCATTATTGGGATTTTGGTTTACATGAAGGTCAGAAATATTTTCAGTTATATTCCTTACAGTAATGAGCTGTTTATGCCACACATTTGGTGTAATTAATGGAGTGTTATTGATAAGGCAACGTTTTTAAAAAAAAAATTGAACACAAAACCATTTTTACTGTCCTTTTAATTTACACATTAACCCTCATGTTGTCCTCATATTGTCCTATATCAATGTTCTTTTTAATTCCCCAAACTAACATGATTGATTCCACACAACGCTCTTTGGCAAGTACAAATCTCTACTTTCATTCATTTTGGGGTGGCTTATTCAGTTTTATAGCATTTGAAAAAGTGTTTTTGAAATAGTATTGAGTAAAAGTTGACATATTCCGGTCTGTGATTATCCATCAAAATCCATTCCTTTAATTTTAGTAACAAATAAATCCTAATCCTAATAAATTCTTTTCTAACTCAAACATTAGGTTTTTGTTTTTTTTAATTGACCGTAAATTCCAAAAATAACTGTAAAACTGAAGTTAATATTGTTGAAAACGTCAAAAATCAAACTATCAAAGTGATAAAAAGGGACAAAAACGTTAGAAAAAGTTAGAAACATCGATAAAAAGCCTCAATAAAAGTGATGACTTTCAATTTTGACAGGAAGACAACACAAGGGTTAAAAGGGTCTTATTTGTGCAATGTGAATGTCTTCATGCCAAACATGGGGGTTATTAATAGATACATTAATGTTTGTAATAGTAATTTTAATATATGCCTGATTTGAGAGGTTTTTAATTTGGTGAAAAAAATATTTAGACCCTCTTCAAAATAGCGTAATATATTACAATCTATATATTTATCTGTTAAAAACACCTTAATGTCATCATTATTAGGATGAGTTAATGGTATTATAAGGTAAACAATGTATGGCTTTGGTTTACTTGTGTGGTAGAGACACACCTTCGTGTGACTGTTTAGGAGTCACGTGGGAGTCATGTGAATCGGCCTGGGGAAATAGTTTTCAGTGTTGTAATATTGAGCCCTCCAGCTCACACTGCTTAGGGATAGTTGTTCCAGTTTGACACTGATGGATGAACTCTCACACATGATGGTGTTCCTCTGCTGCGTCAGTAAAACCCCCATCTCACAAAGCAAATCCAGCCGCTCCTGTATTTTAGCAGCCAAACACTCTCTCACCTGACATAGATTACTTAAAAACTACTTGGCTACTTGCCCTGAGGAAAATACTGAGCTGGAAACAGTGATGTGCAGCTGTGCTGTTACTATGTTATGGTGGAATAGATCTCACAGCGCCCTCCAGTGAAAAGGTTAGGGTAATGATACAAAGTTTTGAGGGAAAACAAAAGATAAACTGTGTGTGTGTGTGTGTGTGTGTGTGTGTGTGTGTGTGTGTGTGAGAGAGAGAGAGAGAGATGCCCTGCTGATAGCTGTATTGATTGAGCAAGAGTAACCAGATCTCAGGCAAAAGGAGACAGAGCTGATTTGAGAGTGCATAGCAGACAGCTAACTGTGAAAGTGTGTGTGTGTGTGTGTGTGTGTGTGTGTGTGGAGCACTTGCGTTAGATTCAAAAGCAGAAGAAAAAAAAGAGTTTTTCTTTTTTTATTGTGCAGCAGCTGGATTTCTATTGATCTATTTTTCAGCAGCCACCATGGAAAGCCCCTGCCTAAGCAGCCCTGCTCTGCTGTCTGTGGGACAGACCAAAGTCATCACACAGGCACGGTCGGCGTGACATAATGTGTTATTGACTGAACAGACGCCCTGGCTCCTGGGTCATCTACATCTGCTCCCTGCCTTGTTAGTCCCTGTCACTGAGCAGGAGGAGTGAGCAGGGTGGGTCTGGCCCCTGGAGCTTTAGGGCTCACAACACCACCATTGCACCACACTGGTATAGCATCTAGACTAGAGTCAGGACAGTCTAGGACTGTAGCTCTACCAGTGAAGACATGGAGCTCATATTCTCCATATTGTTTCTGGAGTTTTTAACAACTTCAGGAGCTTATGTTCAACAATTACAGACAAATTACACATTTTTCTAAAAGGCTGACTTTGATACTGCCAATACTAGACTAAATAATGTCAAAAAGGGATTTGGTATTTTACACCATTGCAGTGTGGGGAATTCCTATAAACTAAACCCTAATGTCTGCAAATAAATGAACATAACTTTTTAACTGAATACATACAATATATATTTACATTTGTGTCTAGGCCAACATTTATTTCTAAATTTGACTCCTTGGCTTAATTCCTTCAAAATAAAGGTAATTGTTAAATATTTACTATGTCTGCAGAACTACAACTTCTGAATCAAATGAGTCAGTTCATTAATATGGAGAGAAATATCTCCACATTAGCAGCAAACAATGCCCGGCATTGCGATACAAATAATGAAATTGTAATGAAAATGACATTTTAACATAGAAGCAGAATACGCTACTTATATTTCCCCAGGTGTTATTTCTTATAATTTAAGTGGCCTTTTTGTGTTCCAAATGCAACATGATGGTCCGAAGGGCTTTTATTTTGAAAGTGGAAGGCCTCGTGTTTTTTCTAACCTGGCTACATTATCGCAGTTTATTATGATGGAGAAATAAACACCATTGACAGACGGGTGGAAGGGTGTGGGATGTGCACCCACTCACACTGAAATGACATCATCCCCTCCATTCTTCGCCCAAAGGCCTCCCCCCCCCACCCCATATGTCCATCAGGCGGAAAACCGGCACCAACCGTCACATCCCCAACTCCAACCCACCCTCGACACACCTACAAAGACACGCACTCACAGAGGGAGGGAGCTGAAGGCCCCGCAGCAGCTCTACTTACGAAAGTGTCTGTGCCGCTGGGACACAGCACGTAGAAGGAGACGCCGGGCTCTGCGTAAAAGTCCAGCCGCCTCTCGTCGTCCTCCTCGGCGAATATGAGGTCGAACGGGTTACCGGAGCACCACTTCTCCGCCGCCTCCACCAGATGCTTGAACTCCATCCTCTGTTGTCCGCTCTGCGGTGTCCCTGCTGGCTCCGGGGCTTGGTATCGGTTTCTCTGGCCGTCACGGCGATGATGCTCAAGACAAAAATAACAGCTGATCGGACAGCAGCATCAGCAGCCTCCTCTACCGCATCTCCTCTAGTGCACCGCCTGCATGGCCCGCGAATAGAGACGACACTGATGGTGCATAGAGCCTACCTAACAGGTCTGGTGCTCATCAGTTCTCAAAGCCCCATTCCTCTCTTCCTCCCCACGTTATGAAATCAGCCCGTCGGTCGCATACATGCATACGCAGGAGGACGCTGGGAAAAACGCGATGACGAACAGTGGAGCCGGGCAGCCGTCCATATCTGAGGCGTGTATAGGCCTCCTCCCAACCGTCTCACTGTAGGCAACATGACTGGATCATTTTACCCTGCTGACATCATGCAGGAAGCAAGTCAACGGAATCCTTTTAGGATTTTGAAAAATAGCTGATGCATTATATATACATGCATGCCATATTACATCCTCCAGTAGCTGGTAGGCTACATTGAGAATGTCATTATTAACTAATAAATCGGGCCTAAAAAACATTACCGCCAAAATATAGATTTATATACGACTAATTCACTGAAGGACCAGTTCACCAACATCACAAACATAAAGCTTATTTTATATTGTAGGCTTACATAATCAGCATCATCACAGGGTAGTGTTGGTTTGAATTGCTAAGGATGCATTGGTCTGAAATTCATGTTAGTTGGCGATATTTATTATAGATTTTACAAAAGAAAGTATGTAAGAAAATAGTAAAGATCCAATTAGCCTACTGAAAACAGCAGAGTCAACTAAATCTATTAAGCAATAACACAAAATGAAGAATGAAGGTCTGGACAACTACTGAGTGGACCTTGTGTTGCTTTTTATCAAACTATTTCCAAGAATAATGAACTCTCCAACTCAGATACGGTAATAGAAAAATATATAATTATAATAAGCATGCAATATGTCAATAACAGTAATATTGTTGTAATATTTTAATCAAAAACCTGAATTTTAAAACATTTCTTTCTATAATCATCGCTTCACCTAGCAGTTCTTAAAAACTCCAGATAATGTCCAGTCGATATTACTGGGAACCAGAACCAGTGGTCTCCAGTGATCTCCAGTCTCCAGTGGTCTCCAGTGGTCTCCAGTAGTCTCCAGTGGTCTCCAGTAGTCTAAAGTGGTCAGTAGTCCAGTGGTCTCCAGTGGTCTCCAGTGGTCTCCAGTAGTCTCCAGTGGTCTCCAGTAGTCTAAAGTGGTCTCCAGTAGTCTCCAGTGGTCTCCAGTGGTCTCCAGTGGTCTCCAGTAGTCTCCAGTGGTCTCCAGTGGTCTCCAGTAGTCTAAAGTGGTCTCCAGTGGTCCAGTGGTCTCCCTAAAGTGGTCCCCAGTGGGCTTCAGTGGTCTCCAGTGGTCTCCATAAACACCCCAGCGTGCTGCCGGTGCCATGCCCCCAGTCTGACCCTCCCCGCTCCCAGGAGTCCTCACCGCCAGAGGGCGATAGAAACCGACTCAGCAGCCCATGCTGGAGCTGCGTCAAGCTTGCAACAAGTAGCTTCAATCAGACCGGAAACAATGAGCGAATGTCCCGTCAAAATAAAAGCTTAATTTGGGGGAAATAGGTACATTTGGGCAATAAGACTGTTGTATAAGCTTGCCTGTGTTAACCCTTGTGGTGTCTTCCCGTCAAAATCAACACTTTTGTTGAGGCCTTTAATCAACGTTTTTAACATTTTCTTACGTTTTGTCCCTTTTTTCAACACTTTTAACTTTCTTTCAATGTTTGTCACTTTTTTGATGTTTTCAACACTACGTAACACTAACTCATTAACTTTAGTTTTACAGTTATTTTTTTATGGTCAATAAACCTCATTTATTAGTTAGAAAAGCAGAAATTACTAATTATTTAGACTAAAATTAAAGGAATGGATGTTGATGATAATCACAGACTGGAATATTTCAACTTTTACTCAATACTATTTCAAGACCACTTCAATTTTCTTTTTTAAATGCTATAAAATTGAATAAGACGCCCCAAACTTAATGAAAGTAGAGGTTTGTACTTGGCAAAGTTGTGTGGAATCAATCATGTTATTTTGGGTAGTGAAAAAGAACATTGATATAGGACAACGGGTCAATTTGACCCGAGGACAACATGAGGGTTAAGAACATTAAAGTTGCAGACCATTATCTAAATAACAAGTCTTAAATTACCACTACATGGGAACACTAATCACAAGTTGTTAATGTCTATTGGCATATTCAAAATTAGGATTAGGCCCAATTGAGAGAGTCTCAAAATATGCATTAAAAAAAATCTATCAATCAAAATGACAGTATGTGAACATATTTGTTACTGCAGTGGTCACTTAAATGACTGGTTAGGATCTAAACTATGGGTGACATACACTTTGTGTAAGTTTTGTGTATGAGGCCAAATTTCCAGTAGCCAACATCATATAATTGAGGGCTTGTAAGTGTAAGGTCTCAAGTTTGATTCCTGAATGGACATGATACATCTAGGGAAACTCTCCAGCCTCAAAAGCACTCCTGATGTTCCCAGCAGCAAGACGCTTAACCTCCAACATACAGATGGGCAATATGGAGAATATCAAATATGATCATATTTTTGACCCAATACATCCATGTCTATATTGCGGCGATATTGTAGGGTTGATTATTGGAGCTTCCACAAAATATTACCACAATGAGAGTTTAGATAAATAATCACCAATAATGTGGATACAATGACTAATTGGGTAAAGATGCATGATTCAATAGCTATACAACATTATATATTGATATCCAATATAATACCAATATATTTCCCAGCCCCACGGCTCAAATGGGACTGCCTGTATGTTTTCTGAAATTCTTTTTTATAATATAGGAGTATTTCTCATGTGATAAGGTTGTTTAACATATTATAAATTTTTAATATATTATATATCATGCCTGCCCACTTTTTGACAAAATAGTCTGCAGCTACTCTATATGGCTTTTATTTTGAAAGTTCAAACCAGAAGTACTCATATTGATCATGATGGTTAGTGTGATACTTTCTTTTCCATAGTGGGTCTGCTGCCTATCCCTGAGGTTGTGATCCTACAGTGTGTGTGTGTGTGTGTGTGGGGGATCTCCCAGCGGTCAGACACGCTCCTCTGCAGACAGCGGACCCCCCTTGGTCCTTTAATCTCACTGGAACCGAAGCATGGAGCATGCGATGTGCTCTGTGTAAAGGTTAGGGAAGGCGGATCACTGCTGGATACCCCTACTGTCCAGCACCCCGGGGTCGCGCTTTGTTTGCACTGAAGACCGGGACCACATTTTCAGATTTCCACATATCTTGAAAATGGATCCTTTACGAAATGGGAATAATTGTGAGGAGGACTCGCAGTGTGCTGAGGTGGAAGAAGAACAAGTGGATCCAAGAATCCAGGTGAGTATTCAGATGTGAGGATCCAGATGTTGCCACAAGTGAAAGTGACATTGAGATGAAAACGGGAAGCCCAGTTAAAAATAGTCAGGTTGTGTGTAATGGCCTATTATTATTATTATTATTATTATTATCATCAGTAAAATTTAAATTGTGAAATATTCCTACTTTATCATGTTAATACTATGTTACAGCAACTATACTACAGTTCCACTAAATATATATATGTATATATAATATAATATAATAATTAATTGTTAACTGAAGGTGTCAATTGTTCTTTCTACACATGCAATATGAAATAGATTTGAGAGTATTTGTCCCTTTAATGCTTTCTCAACACATACACACACACACACACACACACACACACACATTGATGGCTGCATGCTCAGTAAATTGAGAGAGAGAGAGTTCCCACAGTTTAGCCTCCACACTCACAATCTGTTGTCGTTGCGCCTTTTCTCTCCATGCATGCCATGCTTTATGGAAACAGGGAGAACTGGAGAAGTTGAACCAGTCTACAGATGACATAAACCGCTGGGAGAGTGAGCTGGAGGTAAGACAAAACACCACCTTGCAACACTGTTGTCATTACCATCAGTGCTTCTCCCTGCTGGGGTAACACTTAGTTTTGGCTGAGCTGCGCTGCAGTTATAGGCATCTCAAGAAGCCATTAAGCCTAAGGTTAAAGGTGCTCTAAGGCTTAGAGTCTAAGCGATGTTGGGTGTTTTAAAACAATACAAGACTATCTTGCCCCTCCCTCGTCCTCATCCCGTACCCTCCCCCCCCAACGCTGGAACACTGTTTGTGTATGCTTCGTGGTGCAGGTGGGCACATTTTGTTTTTGTTGCAGACCCTGGGGTGTCTACAGAGACCACGTTTTTACAGTGTGTTGTGGGGACAGGCAGCTCGCTGTATGGGAACAAAAAATGTTCTAGCCTAAAACCCGTGTGACATCGCTTAGAGCACCTTTAAGGCCCTAAATCTTACTCAAAACGAGTAAGAAATCCTGCCGGTGCTGTGAAATAACTCATCTCATTTCCAGTTCCGTTTCGTGTGTTTTCAGGAATGTAACCATTGAATTGAAACAGTTTACACTGACTGTGTTATAAAAATGGAAATTGTCTAAATGTGGAAGCTGCTTCTGAGGGAAATGTGGAAAAACTGAAGCAGCAGCTGTCACTCCTCCTTAAAACTGCACTGTACTCTGAACTCTGAAGTCTTAGTGCTACAAGAGGTGTAACTATGAAGAATGTTAAGTATAATAATTGAATGGCACAGTTGAAGCAATCTAAATCCCATAAGTGCTCTCCTAATTTCCTTTAAAACACACCATAACGTAAAGAGGAAAGAGGCTGTACAATTCAGCAAGAAACAGCAGAAATACACAGCACTCACTTGGATTTAAACATTTGCTAGACGGGTTAGTGTTCAGCAAAAGTAAAAACATTCCAGTGGCGGATCTGTTTTTTCTTTTCCTCAAAGTAGGCCCCTTCTGTTTCTCATTAGATAAGATTAGACCTTCACTCACGCCCGGATGCCACAAACTATTGCTGGAATACGGGTAATAACAGACAGAGGCAGGGGGCAGGATTTTGTTCCATATTGCATAGTTCATGCTTACATCTAAATACTGGATAATTCCTATAGATCCTGATCTTGTTTGCCCATCTGGTGAAAAATGACTTAGCTGCTGTTTGCCGGTTTTTGGAAAAAGCTAACTTTGATCTAGTGATATGGCAATATTTTGAAGCAGCAGTTGTGCCACTGATATAAATACTGCACATAAATACGCAGATATAAGCAACAGAAAAAGAAAGAAGGCGATTCATCGTGAGGTGAAGCATGTGATGAGTGGCTATGTACAGTAGATTCAGGAAAATCTGAGACAATATGATGAAATCAGATTAAAGGGTTCTCATACTCAAGATTGTGTTTGTTAGAGATGAGTAGTGTGTGCTTCCACCATAGACTGTACATGGCTACCACCTCCAATATATGACCAGTAGCCTACACATGTTACCTCCCACACGCATGCTGTGTCACTATTTCATGGCAGGAGCAGGAAGTCAGGAAACGAAATAATGTGACAGGAAGTGTGCTTTTCCCTCTTCCTTCATTCACCCTGTCTTGTACGCTTCCCTCAGTTTTCCATACAGGATGCAGGTGCTGTTGCCTTTCAAACTCTCCCCTCCGTAAAGTACGACACACTCAGGAACATATACCTCTACACACACTCAGCAACTCGGATTAGGTGATGACAGACCTGATCTATAATTAACAGGTCTGCTGTCTTTGTGCCACCTTGGGCTTTATGTCAGAAAAAATGACACACATGATGACACACACACACACACACACACACACATGATTTCACCACCAAAGAAGGTATGAGGTTTACTCAACAACACTGAGGAGCAAAAACTACAATAGAGAGACAAGTAGTACTGGGCCATATGACAATATATATTGTCAAAACAATATGAAAAGGTTTACTGTATACATTTTACAATATCATGTACAACACAATGTTGCAGTAAGTAGCAGCCGAACTGAGCAATATTTTATCTGGAGGATACTTTACATTCTGATTCTTGCACATTATGTTCATTTTTGCACAAAATACACAATACTGTGTATTTTATATGGCACATTTTCCAACACTCAAAGACACAAAGTTTAAAAAAGAAATCCACACACTTTAAATACACATATGTGCTATTTATTTATTGAATTACCAGAAAACATATATACCTCTATTGAGATGTAAACGGACCCATACTGGGACAGACGATATTGGAATATTCGCCCAGCTGTGTATATCAATGCATGTGCTTGTATATGGGTAATTGTTTAGTGATGACTTGAATTAGAAGAGACGCCAAGCCAAATTGATCAGGACCAGCAGGGGAGCACAAGCAGCAAGGCAAGCCAACTTATGGCTAAAGCTTACAACATTATAAACGAGAAAATACACAGTCATACAGAGTCGGACTGAGTAAATCACCAAAACTGATTTCCACATCCAGTCAGCACCTTCACAACAGCGTTGAAATGCAGTATTAGGACTGTAGGTTTAATATCTGTGTGTGTATCTGTGTGTAGGACTGCCGTCAGCGGTTTCGTGCCGTGCTGGTTGAAGCAACGGTGAAGCTGGACGAGCAGGTGAAGAGGATCGGACGAGCTGTGGACGACTCCAAACCTTACTGGGAAGCTCGCAAAGTAGCAAGACAGGTACACGCACACACACACACACACACACACACACACACACGCATGCATGCATGCACGCACGCACGCAGCTGGAGAGCCAGAGTGACTGAGGTACTGAGGATTAGAATTGAGAACATTAAAGAGCTCAGCGTGTATCTACTTAAAGAGAGCACGGTCACCTGATGCCTATTTTTAAACTCAGTCACACCTCTGTAACCAAAGCTACTGTCACACACACACACACACGTTTATGTTCTTTTTTCTGATTTTAGCTACCTGCTTTAGTCTGTACAGCACTTCAGTCAACGTGGGTTGTTTTAAAATTTTGCTCTATAAAAACATTTGACACTTGACTCTAAGGAAATTTGTTGTGACAGTCTCTACAAGGCCTCACATAAATATATAGATACATAAATACATTGTACACCACAACAATTATTGTATAAATTGGTTAAACTGGGTCATGTCTGCATGTCCTTTACTGTGGAATTGTTCCAGCCTGTTGAGGCTTTGCTCTGATTGGGTACCCAAGAAATGTAGAGTCCAGCGCACCCCTAGTCTCAGCCAATAAGAAAGAAGCTTATGAGTCATTCATCAGGAGGCTGACATTTGTGTGTCAGAGCTGAGCTGTCATGCAATATGAACTGAAATAGACGGTGTATATATGTGAGTGTGTGTGTGTCCTTGCTTAACTCTGTTGCAATATGACAAACTACCTGCCAGTAGCATCAGCTTCTGACAGGAGTCAGGATTACTGGGAGGTTTGGGATTTTGATGCGTTCACGTGAAATAATCCAAAGCCTTTTTCTAGCTTTGGGTATGTGTGTGTGAGTGTGTGTGTGTGTGTGTGATCAAGCAACCAGCGGATTGTCTGGCCATGATTTATGGATGCATATAATGCATATTTAATACCTAACCTATTTTAAAGGGATTCAAATGCTTACCCTCACTGACCCTACCAGAATAAACACACACAAAAAATGACACACATGCACGCACCCGTGCGCACACACACACACACACACACACACACACACACACACACACACACACACACACACACACTACGTACCCCCACCCATTAGCCAGTCTCAGCCCTCAACCCCCCATGTTTATCCTCCTACATTCCAACAAACTGGGGGGTGGTGTATAGGAATTTGCCTGTACTATCCTATCCTTTGTCCCTTTTACCCAGCATTCTCTTCTGCACCAATGCCTGTCTGTCTGGCTGTCTGTCTCCTGTAGCCCTCCCTTCCTCCATGTTTTAGCCTCCTCTCTCCTCCTCTCTTCCACTCAGAAAACAGTAAATGAGGTGACTTTTTAGAGTCAAAGAGTCTCACATATGAAATAAGAATAATTCACACTGACACACACACGTACACACACACACACACACACACACACACACACACACACACACACACACACAATAGGATGATATGAATAGAATAGAATAGAATAGAAAGCCTTTATTGTCATTATACACAAGTGCAGTACCTGTGCAACAAGATTGAAGCAACCCCTTTACAGTGTCAACACGAAATATAAAAATATAAAATATAAGAATATAAAAATATGAAGTATAGGTAGTGCAGAGAAAGAGGGGGGGACCTGGTGCACAGTCCTGAGTCCTGAGAGCAACTATATGCATATATAAAATAGCTTTGTATACACATTGTGTGAAAAGTAGTTAAAAGTATTAACAACAAATAAATAAATATAGCACTGTAATGAAATGAAATGGTTAAATATTAAATAGTGCACTGTATGAAATTGCACAGAACTCCAGTGAATAGCCTATGTATGAGGTGACAGCGTGTCGTGGTATTTCAGACCATAACCATTGTATTGTTTGCATTATCAGTTATTATGGGCTCTGTGACAGGAGGTTAATTAACTGATAACAATGCTTGTCATTTGCATGCTGGCCCATGCTCAGCAGGCTTTTCTGCCACAAAGATAACGATAAATTGTGTCCTCCACCATGTTACTCACCAGGGTGCTAAAGATTTGTCATTTGTTCAATTGTCATTGTTGCAATAGTAAAGAAAGGCAGAGACTCATTGTCAGTGTTTGGTCAGCTTAGCTCCTGACAACACATCAGTAAACACCAAGCCTGCATGAGAAGGGAAGTGTGCTGCTCCTCTGTCCAGGAAGTCCTGACAGACGAGCACTTTTGTGTAATTTTTCATCTCCAACTTGACAAAAAAACCATTGATGAGTAGTGTTAAAGTCTAAGTTCTTTCTCTATACCTTGCATATGCTTTCTCCTCATTAAATATCTATCATACTCCTTCTGTTTCCCCTGCATCCCCTCTCGTCTCTGAGCCTGGGAAATGGGTCACGATTGGGGACAAGTAGGAGGGATTCAGCTTTGCCAGTCAAACTAACAGATAACGTGCAGAAAACAATTGTTATCTTCCCACCCCCTTCCTCTATCTCTTCACCTTCTCGAAGGGGCCTTGACAACCTTGGGTAGGCTGTCCAACCTTTGCAACACTTCAGACACAAAAGATGCCAGCTTTAGGATTCTACAATGTGTTTGAGACATCACTGTTAAAGTCTTTTATTATTAACATGGTTGCTTGTAATGACAAGCATACAACAAACTGCAGTTCCCCTCAACTCTCAGAGCATCGAAGCACTATTAACCCTTGTGTTGTCTTGAAAATCAACATTTTTGTTGATGATTTATTTTGATGTTTTTAAGTTTTTCTTACTTATTTGAATTTTGACGATTTCATTCAATGTTTGTCACTTTTTTGACGTTTTCAACACTATGCAACACTAACTCATTAACTTTACTTTTACAGTTATTTTTGGAATTCATGGTCAATAAACCTCATTTATAGGAAATTATACCTAATGTTTGAGTTAGAAAAGCAGAAATTAGAAATTATTTAGACTATAATTAAAAGAATGGATGTTGATGGATAATCACAGACTGGAATATGTCAACTTTTACTCAATACTATTTCAAAAACACTTCAATTGTGCATTGTGTGGAATCAATCATGTTATTTAGAGAAGTTAAAAAGAACAATGACATAGGAAAACAGGTCAAATTGTGTGGGTTTTACACCCCACACATTTAGTATTAGTTTGTCCTTTTTTAATTGTTGTGGGCATTTTAGGCCTTTATTTGATAGGACAGATAAAGACATGAAAGGGGGAATGACATGCAGCAAAGGGCTGCAGGTTGGAGTCAAACGCCCCAAAATGTCAGTGCCTGACTTCTTTTACCGCCCCCTGGTGTTCCCCTGGTTATGTCTCTTAACTTCTTTTATTTTTATTTTATGCCTGTGTTAGTTATGTACTTTATGTATGTCTTATTCTGTACAGCACTGTGGTCTACTTTGGTTGTTTTAAAGTGCTCTATGAGTACATGTTACAACAATCACAGTAGAATGTAGTAAGTGACACTCTGACATGTGGCAAAGGACTCTGGAACCACCAACCTTGTAGTTAAGGAGCAATCACTATACATCTAAGCCACAAGTCTCCTTGAGCTAACATCAGACAGCTGCCTGCTCAATGATTATCTGATATAAATGACAACATTGCATTGTGGGATATAATGCCCTCTTGGAGTCCTGTTTTATGCATTTTAATATCCCAGCGTCCCGGAGCTCTGTAGCAGCTAAATACAACCAGCATCTGCCTCTTGGATGTTATCCTTCTATGGCACTATGTGGTCACGTTACAGCGCTATACTTAGTTTAAAATACTTCTATTGTAGGTATATAATTAATATATGGTTTAGGCAGCAGAGGCCGAGATATGTTGACCAGAAAGGGGATATCCAACGCATTCCCGCCAGCAAATCGCACCCTGGCCTCCATCACATCCATGGCAGCTTCAACCACCTCTAAGACATTTTATCTGAGTTACTTTCTGTTTGGAGAGTTTATAAAATGATTTTACTCCCCTAAACGAAGACTGATTCCTTCTCTGGGGTTGAGGAGGTTAAATTCCTTTCCTTTGTGAAACAGAAAAAACTGCTCAGCTATCAGGTTACTGAAATATCATCTCAATATATTTAAATTAAGGTTCAACATCACAAAGTTGCTTCACATCTGTGGAGCAGGTTTCAGGTTATTTTATCAGTAGATACATGTATTGCATCATATTAGGGATAGATTGGGGGCAACAGAAGGAAAGGACAAACAAAGTTTGTCTGCAGATTGACGGAGATGAAATAGTTTCGGAGATGGATGGTTTGTGATGGATGGATGTGGTTACTTGTATAATTCCAGCTTGCGAATTCTCAAGAATTTGATCATGCGAAAATTCAACAATGATTTCTGTTCTTTAAACAGTTACTTGTTATCACATTAAATTTGTTTTAATTATATTATTATTAAAGTTTTTAAAGTGTTAAACGCCTAACATATACAGAATTGCATCACAGGTAACTACAAATTGTGTCATGTGACCCTCAACACAGACAGACAGATGATTCATTTTAAAGAGACTGTCCTCCAAGAAACACTCCCAGAGCCTGTTTGTTCATGCAGAAATGATTTAATAATATTCAATGAGTAAAATGGGAACCCATTTGGATTTTCAACCATTTGTGTTTGAAACAGTGATATGGTCTATTGTTTCAACATGAATTTATGGCTTTATTATTTTCCAATAGTTAGAAATGGCCAATTAGCTGCAACACTGGCATACATTAATCCATTCAAAATTTGAAAGGATAGAAACACAACCTAGACCAGCGATGTTTGTAGTATACAGTCAATGCAGACAGACAATACAGTTCAAACAGGACAAGGGGCATACTGACAGACTTACAGTACCCGGCAACAACCGATTTTAGTTTTAAAGGGAAATGTGTTCCTTTAAACTGTTGAACAAAATGTACTCTAACTCCCCATAAAGCTGTTAAAGGACCAGAGGGAAAGTATCAGTGGGACAGCCTCCTGGTGCAAAATGTTGGATGTCCCTGATGCAAGTAAAATGATATGCCAGATAGATTGGAGCAGAATTGTTCACAGATGTGCTTGTTGTAACTGTTTTGCCTCCAATAAACCATTTGAGTTTCTTATACTGAAAATGAGTAGGAGGTAGGTTTGTTTCTTTTATTTGATTTATGTTTGATATGTAGTAGACCATTCCCAAAACTGACTTTACAATCAATATGTACAGCATATACAGTATGTACTGTATATGTATCACAGCCCCAACTAAAAGCTATCATTTTGCTTTGTCTTGGAACACATTCTTATGAAAACAGCATGCTGTCTTTTTGGTTTATTTGCATGCCTTAAACACCATGTAAACTATATATAAGACAGTTTCATCTGTGGTTCCCCAATGTTGACATTGAATCCCAGTGATGTCATCGGCTTGGTTTTATCTTTTCACAAGCTATAACCCTACATTACCTACAACCCAGCTAACCATATTTCCTTATTTCTTATCTTATTAACAGGAAAGCGGATAGGAGTTACTTAAATGGCTTTCTATTCAGCCAATACACTGACCTTTGAGTCACGGCTGTCTGAGTGGAGAGTGGGTCCAAATATGCCCAGTATGATTGGAAGAATCCTACTATTGACTGTGACTGTGGGCAGGAAGACCCCCCTGACATTGTGTCAGAATTTCATAGTGACAAAGCCCCTGTTTGTCTATTTGATCAAGGCAGGGTTGTCTTTCTGTGTGTGTCGTATCTATGTGTAAGCTCTTTGCCCCTCCATGGCTGTGACTTAACCATGGCTCCTCAAAAGGGAAATATAGGTCATGAAATACACAAAGACACACACTGGGCAATAAAGGACAACTGCTGCACTCATATCATGTGATGACAAAGGCTGGGCCAACTTGCTGGTAGAAATTAGTGTCAAAAGAATGTCATGATGCTCTGATTTAAGCTCTTTCGGCTTTTTCACACTTCGGAATAAAGTGAAATCACAGTCCATGGTTGAACCTTAAGCTCCACAGCAGCATTTACCACCTGAACGCTGAAAGTAGTATATTCAAGCAGGACACCTAGCTACCTCGCTTTCACATTTGATGTGATCTTAACTGACCCTTCTCTCTGAATCTAGGCCCAGGTTGAAGCCCAAAAGGCTACTCAGGAGTTCCAGCGGGCGGTGGAGATCCTGCGGGCAGCCAAGGAGACCATTGCCCTGGCCGAGGAGAGGCTCCTGGAAGAGGACAGCCGCCAGTTTGACTCTGCTTGGCAGGAAATGCTCAACCATGCCACACAGAGGGTACGAACATGATCCAAGACAGCTTGACCCTTGTGTTGTCTTCCTGTCAACCATAAAAAAAAAACATTTTGGCCACTTTTTTTTAACATTATTAATGCTTTTTCTGACATTTGTGTCACTTTTTCAATGTTGTGAGTGCTTTTTTGGATGTTTTTGCCAAAGTTATTTGATATTTTTATTGTTTACATTTTCAGCGCTTATTAGAACGGCCCAATTTTTGTTCCCAAAAAAAAAAAAATGAAATTAACTGAAATCAAGTTAATCTGACCCAAGAACCAAGAACAACATGAGGGTTAAAAATACTGAAAATGTTCCGTCCTAACAAGTTATTTGAGAAAAAGAAAGTATAGTCAATGTGCATATACTGGAATTGTCTCCTGCTTGGTTTCTACAGTGAAAATAAACTTGTCTTGATTGTTTCAGGTGATGGAGGCCGAGCAGGCAAGAACACGTAGCGAAGCTGAACACAGAAAAACAGCAGCCAATTACAATTCCTGTATCAGCCACATGAGGCAGTTGGAGAAGAAACTCAAACGCTCCATCAACAAATCCAGGTCTGGGCCTTGCCTTTGTCTTCTCTCTGAATGTTTCCTTTTCTTTTCCCTCCCTCGTGGGCCTCGCTGGGTGTGTGAGAAAGCAGGGCTACGTTTATGTCATCTGATGCAGTCCAGATGTTTCATGTGTTGTTTGTGCAGTGTTGGAGTGTGTAAGTGTGTAAGAGCCAAGGAATGTGACTGCTCACAGAGGAGTGTTATTCTTCCAGCAGTTTCTCCAGTGACATTTGGCACAGTTTTTCCTCCCTCTCTCAGTTTTTCTTCTTTTTCTCCCCCTGTAGGCCGTATTTTGAACTGAAAGCCAAGTATTATCTACAGCTTGAGGTATGTATGTTAGCAGGCTTTTAAACAAGTTAAAGATCAGATACCAAACCAAACCAGTTCAAAGCACTGTAGACACACCAACCCAATGGCCAACCTTCGGCAGAAAAGGCAGTTGGACGTTGGAACACACCGAAGCAACACTGACTTAATCTGTGTTGTCGCCCCAAAAAAATCAAAACCGGATTGGACAAACGCGTCACGTGGGTCTTGATTCTCCGGAATTTTAAAGCCAGACTGTCATGGCGACTCCTTCGGAATACAATCTCATATTTTACAAAAATAGTTCCCCGAAACTGTTTCTGAAAACATCTTAAGTGAGTATAGGCCGTGCAGCTGCCAAATCTGTCTTCACTTCAAATCAAGAAAGGTAAAATAATTTGAAAGGCGTTTGTCCGCTCGTCCTTTTCAGGTTACCAATCAGATTGGTCACTGAGTTTGACTGCCCGCCTTCCAATTCAACAAATCAGCCTAAATGAAGGCCGATGGCTCCTCCTCCTCCTCCGACTGACGACGGCATGTAACACACCCAACAGGCTCGAGTCAATGACCTCATCAGACTGTCCAACTGCCGATAATCGGGTTGGTGTGTCAGCACCTTTAGCCACACAAATAAGTACACATTTACTATTACAGTAGGCAGTACTACCGACATGGAAGCTAAGCAATGTACTGCTGTGAACACGAGCAGCAGCAAAATGTATTTTAGCCACCTAAGTCATTATATTCATCCAGACTCCTTTGACAAAAACAGAAATTTTACCTGGTACAACATGGGAGTTGCTGGTCTACTACTGCCTCGATCAGTTAGTTGTTTTTGTGTTACTGTGTACATCTTTGGTGAATTTGAACTAACCCAATAAAACACCAAAGTCACACAATAACATTAACAAATCAACTGATTGAGACCAACAACTTCCTTGTTCTACCAGGTAAAATGACTGTTTTTATGGATATAACAGCTTCGGTCTTTCGTCAGGGAAAAAGTCTGTCTGACGGAAAGGTAAACAATATTTTAAATTTAGTGTAGCTTTTTTCAGGTGGCTAAAATATCTTTTATTGCTGCCCGTCCACAGCAGTAGGCCTACTTCGCTTTGCTTCCATGTAAAGTAAATGTCATACTTATTTAGCCCAGGAAACAATGTCAAAATGTATATAATTCCTATTTACATAAAGTTTGAGGAGGTGTGTGTACTAAGAAACTGTGTTTGATTTCTCTTAGCAACTAAAGCGGCATGTTGATGAGCGTCAGGCCAAATTGGTGGTGGCCAAGTCCAACTACCGTGCAGCACTACGCAACTTAGAGAGCATCTCTGAAGAGATCCATGCCCAGCGACGCTCCCTCGCCATGGGAACCAGGGAGCAGGGGGTTGGTGCGGAGGGAGATGGGGGCAACGAGGACATTGCTAACTTCAAGATGGAGTCAGACGGTCTGTCAAGTGAGTCCAACTGAAGCTTAGAAAAGAACATGCATTCACTTCATCCATCCACATTATGTTTTGTTGGTGCATCTGTGTGTCGGCATGTTTAATGTGTATATCTGTGTGTGTGTGTGTGTGTGTGTTTCAGTGGTGTCCGTATCAATTGACGATGAGGGCAGTCACAGTTGCAGCTCAGAGGAGGAGACCAACCCTCACCCCGCCTCCACCCCCCAAGCTATGCCCTCCTCACCTTCCTCATCCTCCTCCCAACCTTCCACCTCTGCCTCCACCCCTCTGGACATGCCCTGTCCTTACCCCTCCTCCACACTCCACACCTCCTGCTCGTCCCTCTCCTCCTCCTCCTCTTCCTTCCTCCACCCTCCTCCTGTCCCGGTGGACTGGAGTTAGTGAGCCCATGTAGCTCTCATGACCCAGACTCAGTGTGGGGTTCAGGGCATGCCTCACCTCTCTTGGGCCCCCGCAGCCAGTGCAGTGGAGCTTCCTCTCCAGACTGTGACCAGGAGAGAGGTGTGTGTTCATCACATCAGCGTGTACATGTGTGTTAACTTCTGATGTGATGCTTCATCCTACAGCGTATGTTGAACTTGTTTTGTGTTTTTGTAGTGGAGCATTAAATAAATAGTTATTTAGTTTTGAGTCTTTTTGAGAGTGGCACTGGAAGATCACTACCAATTTCATGTTAGAGCTGGAGTCAGGAGTTGGGTTAGCTTAGCTTAACATGAAGACTAGAAGCAGTGGGTAACAGAGCTAGTCTGCCTCTTCCAAAAGCGAGGAAAATACACATGCCAGCATCTCTAAAGATGTAGATGATGAAGCTGATACATTATTTAGCAAAGAAAACAAACCATTAATTGCCAATAACTGCTTGGGGCGCCTCTCCATGGACAGCCCTCTCACTCTGACATCACCTCCATTTAGTGCATGTATAGGTACTGAGCATGTGTGTGTAATTCAGGCTTGTGGGTAATATATTGTGGGTAAAATATTGTAATTTCCCTTTGCAGGATTAATAAAGTTAAAACTTTTGTGCAACTTGTACACAGTATATGTTGAAGGATTGCTCAAAGGCATCTAAACATATAGGGATTACACCAAACAACTCACTTTTCAGCAATGACGCACACATCACACACACAGCTGTTGTATCCCTCTGCGCATCTGTCTTGAGGTGACGGCTGCAAATGTTCATAGTGACGCATGCGCACAGGCATTTCCAACATATATACTTGTGTAGAATCTGAATTGTCCCATTTGGGTCAAGGGTTTCCCATAGTTCAGCTGAGTAATATTTTATTGTGTAAAAGCTTGCAATTAAAACAGCATTATATTCACCATGCTAGAGGTGGATGACATATACTGGAAAGTGTTTTGTTTTCAGTAAAGTTGTGTTTCAGCAAAGATAAATTGGTTTTTACTTGTTTTTGTTGCACATTTATTAACCATTGCATGTGCCTGTTTGTGTGTGTTTGTTGCAGGTGACAGAGCAGAGGGAGCCGAGGCGACGCTAGAGGCCGGTTTAAAGAAGCTAACATTGACTGTAGCACAAAAACAAGAGGGGGACTCTGGGGATGAACAAGACGCCGATTTTATTAACCCTGAAACTTCCACTCCCAACTCAGCCACTACCATGTTACTACCTGTTACTTAACAGTGCCTAATGAACTCACTGTGCCCAGCTTCAAGCCTCTAACTGGACTCTGTGCCAGAAGACGTGGGACGCAGGATGAAATGCTCAATCTAAGCAATGATAGAGCAACCTGCACACTCCAAGCTCCATCCAACCTGACATTATGTCTCCATATAGTCTAAACATCTGATGTTGCCATATTAAAGGTGCTATACGTAGTATATGTCAGTACATTGTCAAATACATTGTGGAACTATATTGTAAAAAAATGAAAACAGGGACAGTGGGATTGGTCTCTATTGGTATTATTAGTGCTAGCGTTATTCAAAAGATGGCATTTCCCATAAACTTCCTTGCTTCCTGTTGCAAAGAGGATATGGCTTGTTGTAATTGACTGATTTCACTATCTCTGTTTTTGCTAAAAGAAAAACCTGTCTATTTTGGGCCACAAAGAAGTGGGTGTTGTTCAGCAGAATGGCACATTTTCTTTCCTTTGGCATATTGTACAGGCTGTTACTACAATAATGGTATTACCTATATGCAGCTTTATAGTAGTATGTGTCAAAGTTAATGTGGTAAACATTTAGCCTATTGACATCTGGCACAACAGTTGGCAATATGCCTCTTTTTGGATCTGAATCACCACAAGACGATCAAAATGGGACAACATAATTCGATGGATGTTGGATTATGTCTTGTTCTGCCTTCATTATTGAGCTACTTCTGTAGCTCTGAAATGTAAAGTTGAAATGTAGGATGTGGAGAATATTTTGGAGGAATAGTTATCAAGAAGTAACGTGGAGTGCAAGCAGTACTCTGAGCACTAAACTAAAAAGGTAATAAGTGAGTGAATGTATTGAGTGCAGCTCAGCATCTTAGATGGTGATGATTGAACTATTTTTTGAGTGTTGTCTGTTGTGTTTTAGAAAAAGGCTCACATACTACCCTGTAGTACAGATGTATATTTATACTGTAATAATTTGTAATTTATACTCTGATGTTATGCTGTACATTTACACAATAGCAGGGGTTACAGGAGCCAGAGTCCTCTCACACACAGCTTTCCCTTACTGCCACACTTGAGTGTATTGCCTGCTTTGCGCACTAACAATTACTTATTTCAACATTTTGGGAAATAAATGTATTCCCTATTTTGTCGTGAGTCAGATGAGAAGATTGATACCACTCTTCAAATGTTTGTGCAGTAAATATGCAGCTGCCGCTAGCAGTTACTTAGCTTAGCACAAGGGGAAACAGGGGAAACAGTTTGCCTGGCTCTCCGCCTCAAAAAAGCTCACATTAGTTTAATCTTTACAAAAACCAAGTGTAAAAATGACAATTGGCTGTTTTAAAGGGTTTATGTGTTCGACCGTAAATAGGCTCTGAGCAGTTGCCAGGCAACCAGCAGAGACTCCAGAAAGATACTGATCCCATCAAAGAAATAGTCCCACGAGTAAGTGTATTTCCCAAACTGTCAAATGATTCCTTTAAAATTAAAAGAACCGATTTTTTTCACTTTATTACAGTTGACAGGCACAAAAGGGGGAGAGAGAGACGTGGGATGACATGAAGCAAAGGGCTGCAGGACGAATTTGAAGCCGGGTCGCTGCAGGACTCAGCCTCCATGAGGCGAGCGCTCTTACTGGGTGAGCTAGAGGTCGCCCCAGATATTACATAATACTTTGCCGAATCAAAAAAAAAAGGAATTAGAAGCCTAAATCTGTGAAATCATAACATTATATTTACTATATTTTGAAGGCTGGTTAAAAGTCTAAAACTGATATGTAACAATATTCACCTGTCTGCATTATAATATGCACAGATATGAGGTGTTACTTTCCTTTAAAAAGGCAGGTTATTTTCTCCAGTCCTTTCAGTCTTTTTCACCCACACAGTACTTAATATTATTAAAACCTGATATATCAACTGATATTAGCTAATTGCTGATATAATGTATTAGCCAATATGATGAACAAAAAGCTAAAATGTAATTGCAGTACAACATGCCATTGAAATGTTTAAGGTCATTTACAGATAGTGTCTTTATTTTATAGTTTGTCCTACAGAGAGCACTGACAAGTGTCCAGGTCAGTTCCTTCATATTTTTTTTACATTCATGATATCAAAAAAAGTAAATAAAAATGTTTGCTTATGCCATGTGTTTATGGTCAAATGTGATAATGGCAGATATGTAGTTCAGATGTTTGTAAACTCCCAAATATGAATATCAGTGTCATCCTCATAAGTCCAGGATCAGATGTCTGTACTAACAGAAATATAGTAGGTGTACTGAATAATGTTTCCATTTATTGTCTGTATCATGATATTCACAGCCCTGCTGGCTATAGTGTCATCTCATGACTTCAGTAAGTACTCTTGGTTCAGTGCAGCCCAGCTTTTTTTTTTTACTCTGTAACTGTTTTCCGATCCTTGGGCTCTTCTGCATGTCTGCACACGCTCCTGGCATCATGATGCCTTTTAATAATGCTTCATTTTGTGATTTCCATATCTGTGGCATAATAGCTCTGGACTATTTGATTGGGCCAATATAATCATGTTCTGTAAGATACTGACATCTAGTGCAAAGTTTGGGTTTTGTACATCCTCCAGTCCTGAGGCTTTAGCAGGAGCTTCAGACTCACTACAGTTGTACTACACCCATGTTCAGACTATATATGCACCACTCTGCTTCCAGGGCTCAGTGCCACCCAGGACAGTTTACAGTGATTGGTTTACATAAATAGAAATAGAAACAAGCTAGAGTGATATAGATGACCAACCAAGGACTGGCCAGACTAACAAGAGCCAAAGATATGGATGGAGCCTTCTATTTCTGCTAGTCACACCACCTTTCCTGCTCTGTAAAGTCCTGTAAGTGACTAATGGACTGATTTTCCTACTCAAAACAATAAAAGCAACATTGCCCCTTAGTACCACAGGTTACCTCTCACACGTTACCCAGCACAACCGTTGGTATCTGTCTGTATCATAGACTAAATTAGTACCATAAGGTTTCCCTAAACGCTAACCACAGTTATTGAGTCATATGACACAAATCACATGATTCCCAAATAAAGCCCACCTCTGTCTGTTGATTGGAGTTCGCGCTTCCGCGCCACAGTGTGATTGGTTAACTTGCTGTTGCTGGTGATTGAATGTGTTTTGGACAGCTGTGTAGGTTACATGGTCATGTGTTGTTGTTTGCGTTTAGTCTGGCTGCTTTATCTCTCGGCTTTCTGACCTCACAGGAGAAACCATGCTTTTATACACTGCAGCTGTTCTTCTGTGGGCTGTCGTAGGTAAGGGACAGCATTTCATTTGCCACATAACTGTTAACAATAGCTAGCTAACGTTAGCTAGCTAACGTTACATGTTATGAAAACAGCTAGCTGTTAACGTTAGTGTTATTACAGTATTTTCATGCTTGCAGTGGTTCAGGTTGTTAAATACTTTAAGAAATACTTACTTTAGAGCAGTGGTAAATACATACACGTATGCATAAGTGTCTACTGCTGTCTCTAATGTGAATGCCATGCCAAACTTCAGCAAAAATGTGTTAATTTAGAGTTGACTAAATTAACCATTAAGGTATCCGCATGTATCCTTAAATATGGTGTACGATACCAGACGAAGCTATAGAAATTTTATTGATTAATAAAATGTAGCATGGTGTGTAGAAAGAACCTTATATAGCCATCCTTTACATCGTCATTCTTTCAGTGGTCCCCACGCTAAATACATTGTAAATGTGCTGTATCTTATACAGCGTAGTCTTAACGACTACTCAAAGCGCTTTTACATAGTACAGGAACCATTCACACACATTCACACTCCGACATGGGACTGCAGGGCCAGGGATTGAACCACCAACCTTCCAATTGGCAGGCAACCACTCCCCACAGCCCCATTGTGAGGGATTGCGAACAGTAAATGTCTGAAAGCTATTGTACAAATAAATGGCATCCAGTGAGTTGCTTAAATTACCCTGCAAAACGACTTATAAAAGACTTACTGTACATTGTCTTCTATTACAATTAAAAGAAAACGTAATTTACTTGGCTTGACTGATAATAAAGTCAGTAAATGATAATAAGGACACTTCAGAGCAAATTCCCCATGACAGTTTACAATATTCCTTGTCACATTTAATATTTTGTCCTTGTGTGAAGTTTTTTTTTTGTAAAGCATCTTTTTAACACTTGTGTTAATTTTCAGCTACAGAGACAAAAGCAGTCCCTTCCCTTCCAAATTTTGGGAACAGCTATCATGTCAAAGGTGAGTAATACAACATCAGATTACACATTAAGGCCTAATTTCCTTCAGAATTTAGCCTAATCACAGTTCTATTGTACATTTCTGTTGTAGGAGTGATTTCTCTGCCATATGCTGAGATCAAGGAGCCATTTGAAGCCTGGTTAGACCTAGCGGCAAAGTCCAGCCGAATAGACTATTACCATGGTAAGAAACCTTTTGACCCGTGGCTGTTTCGCCTAACCTGACTCTGTATTTTCCCTGCTCTGCTGAATTAATGATGTGAAACTGAGAAGCTGTTGTGACAGTCCAATGTGACCAGAGCAGAACATAATCACTCAGTACATAAACCAAGAAGTGAAAAAGAATGAATAAGCACTTTTGGGAAGTTATTCTGTTGACTCATGTTACATACTCATATGACTTTATGCCTGTTCTTTTCTGTCTTGTTCAAGCTCATCTTGTAAGTTGTGTATTTTATATTCTTACCATCGCAAAGAGGTACATTGTTAGAGTTTAAATTATAATACCAAATTGATAAGGAATTTATTGATTTCATTGCAGCAGCAAAAATGTTCAAAAGATGTTTATTGTACATTTCTGGGTGCTTTAACACAAATATATTACTTGTTTACCCTGTTACTTTCTGTTGCTTTCAACCTACCTGTATGTACCTAGTGCCAAGTGGTAGAACTATGTATGTAACTGTATTTATTATAACCTGAAATTGCCAAATGCGTATTAACAAAATGATAACATCTTCACCAGAGGTGGATAGAATAACTAAAACATTACACTGTTGCTGCTCCGATGAAAGCATTAACTCAACATGCAAAAATATGGACAATTAAACATTATTAGTTCTGTAACATTTGAGTGAAATAAACACACACACACTTATACATATTTATAAAAAATAATTGATAGGGTTGCAAGAAGGAGAGACACACATACATACATACACATGGGAATATTGGCACTTAGTAAGGGTAAAACAAATATTGGGTGTAAAATAAAGCTGTTACTTGTAAGTAAAGTAATGTATGGGTACATGTAATTTCAGACTGAAATTTAAGAAGCTAATAATGTCTAAATTTAAATATCTCACATTGATCGTCAACAGGCCAGGTGTCAACCTACCAGTTGGGGGCAACGCAGCAGTGGGGTGTTGCCTATAAAATCACTCCTGAGACCACAGAGACGGAGCAGAATGTGATGAAGTGTTTCCAGGTCAACGGAACAAAGGATGAAGCAGTCACATCGCAGGCGTCGTTGCCTGATGTGCAGGGCTTCCAGGTCTGTGATTTGGGAAAAACGCTTTGTGTAGTATTTGAACACCAAACCATAGTTTTAAGATTGATTTGTGTAACAATAGTCTTATCACCATAGTCCACCAAGGTCTTTGCTAACCTTTAACACTTGTCACTTCATGGCACCAGGTCATAGCCTGCAGAAAAAGAATTACTGAATTAAAAACTGCTAAATATCCCTGTTGCAACATATTCTGTGACCCACTAAAGGTTAAGTGTAGGCTGAACCTGTGTACCTGTGTAAACAGATTTGTTGTCTTGCATTTCAACCATCACAGAATGTAGTGTTACTGTACCTGACATGTAGACTTAAATTCCTATAAAAAGGCTGCAGTTCTTCTCCAGATTCTGTTACTCTCACCCAGTTATTTACACTTAATAAGTGATATTTAAGTAGAGGGCTTGGGAAAATCAGGCTACATTTAAAAAGGGGAAAAAAAAAAAAAAAAAGAATTGCCATTATGCACTTTACAAAAAGTGTTTATTGGAAATGTGTACCGCTCATCTCTGCCATCGGCTCTTTTCAGATTTAATCTAACCATGATTTTAAACAAAATACTCTGTATGCTGACAAGTTGATTCCCCTCTTACAGTTCCTGAGGATGGAGTACTTTGGGGGTTCCCTGTGTGAAGTTTGGCAGAATGTGACCACTGTGGGTTTAAAGAAGAACACCTACACACTGTGGGTGACCCATTTAGAGAGAGGTGCGGATGGCAAGGAAGAGCCTGCCACGCCGCTCCATTATGAGATGATGGGTTACAACACGCTACTGGGGTCACATTATGACAAATACTATGTGGACTACAAAGAGTTCAGCACCCATGTGGACCCTAAAGTCTTTTCACTGCCTGAAGGTTTGTGCTCTGCTGTAGGTGTACGCATCAAGATGTTTTAGAAATATTTAAAGAAAAGAAGAGAAAACATGTTTTGTTTACCTACAGGTATGAGCTGTGGCGGATTTCCTGGTCCAGGAGTGGAGCACCACTTGTTGGCCAATCCAATGAAAGAGCTCATCCACACCTCGGCATCAGGCCACACAGAGCACATCTTCAACCATTTTAAGGACAAGTTTCAGCGTCGGTACAGCGATGAAAGAGAACATGAGGAAAGGGGGCACGCTTTTGTTCATAACCTTAGGTGAGAGGAACATTAAATACTGAAGTTTTGACACTGCAGCATTACCAAGTAAATCTCTTCTTAAAGGACAGCACAGATGTATAAATGACATTTTTAATTGAAGGGATTCTGATGACTGTTTTCTTATTACTCTAGGTATGTCCACTCCAAGAACAGAGCAGGGCTGTCCTTCTCTCTGGCTCTCAACTCTCTTTCAGATCGCACCATGTCGGAGCTGGCCACCATGAGGGGAAGGAAACGAGGAAAGACCCCAAACAGAGGGCTCCCCTTCTTCTCAAAGCTTTACGAAGGAGTGAAAGTACCTGAGTCACATGACTGGAGGCTTTACGGTACCTATATACAATCTAAAATGTTAGCTAAAGATGCATCTCCCTGGCAGGACATCCTAGTTTTTAAGCTCAACTCTGCTCCTGCAGGTGCTGTGACCCCAGTCAAGGACCAGGCCATCTGTGGCTCCTGCTGGAGCTTTGCCACCACTGGAGCAGTAGAGGGCGCTCTCTTCCTAAAGGTGAAAATGATATGCAAATGGAAACCACTGGCTACATTTTCCACTGTGGGCTACTTTATTGTGCTCTTTGAAACCACAGCTGTTCAGCATGGAAGCTCATTTGTTCATCTTTTGGGAGACTTGCATTGTAGTTAAGTTTGGTGTTAATCTATTATTGGCACCATTCTAAATAATTGAGACTAATAAGATGCAGCTTGAATATTACTTTGGCTGTAGGGGAGTGGGTTATTTTTGCAGAATAATACAGCGCCCATGTCTGGGTAAAATGTGACGTTCTGTATTCAGGACACATTGTATTCATTTTAGTGAAATATGTCTGCATATATCTGCATCTGATTCTCTTTATTTAAGGTGCAGCTCTTGTGTGTCGTATGAAAAGAAGTCCTCTCCTTCAGAGGAGGGAGGTTCCGCAAAACAATTTGTCCTGTCTCTTTCATTCGAGTTAAATAGACTTAACAGTGTGCAAAAAAATAAATAAAAGTGAATGAATGTCAGCTTCGCAAGGAAAAGCTCAAAGGCATTCTTTTTACCGGGTTGCCATGCAACTTTGATCCAAACATTGCTTGGTTTAATTACACCCCATTGAAGTGACCAAATTCTTTCCCTCTCTCACTCACCCAAACATGATTTTGTCTCTTGCTTCGGGCCAGTTGCTCTTTAATTGAGATAGCATTAATGGAGATTTCTAAGGAGGCAGTTAACTGACTGACTAAACATTTGGGAGGTGGGTTGTTTTAAAAAAAAAAATATATATATATATATATATATATATATGGTTTTGAATTTAGAAGAGCCTTACAGTGTCATTAAAAAGTGTGCGTCTGGACGGAGGGTAATGTGTTGGTGCTGTGCTATGGAATGAGAGAAAAGGAGGGTTATTATGATGGCTAGTTTATAATTGGGTTTTCTTTTCCTTTTTTAATGAAAGCAAACAGAGATTATCAAGCCAATCCTACCATTTAACATCCAACCTTAATACAATTTACTAAAGTGTAAGACCACTGAGGGGAAAGATGTATTCACTTATCTATTTATTATAGTGTTCAACAGTTCTTTGGGCCTTTGCCATCACGCAGCATCAGGAAGTGACCTGCAGCATGGCACCCCGGTCCCCACAGGCAGGTTCATAAACAGAGCTGCTACCCAGGGGCCAATTTTGAATGTACTTCTTTGTGATCGCACAGCGTCGGTAACAGCTGGTGTATGAATGTTCATTATAAACTTCATTGTTGTCTCAAACCATCTGTTTTGTGTGCTTGTATTGTACTTCAGAGAGTGGGATTCATGCAGAGCAGGACAGGTTTGTAATCCGTGTGATCATGTTTTGTTCTCGTTTTTTTTCAGACTGGCTCCCTGCAGGTTCTGTCTCAGCAGATGCTGGTGGACTGTTCCTGGGGTTTTGGCAATAACGGCTGTGACGGAGGGGAGGAGTGGAGAGGATACGAGTGGATCATGAAACACGGAGGCATCGAGACAACAGAAACTTACGGGGCATATATGGGAATGGTGAGATGATTCCGAGTTGTGAGTCGGTTGAAGTAGAATAACTTGTAAAGTCGAATTGGAATAGCACTGCATTGAGAGCACTAAGATCGTTTTTATAAGAATGGAAGGCGACTGTGAGGATGTTTTGTTTTGGTTGACAAAGTGAAACACCCTCACACATGTGGTCCTCTATATTTCAGGTGAATGGTGCATTTTCCATTAGTTTTTGTAAGTCTTTCTCTTTAGATTAACTTGGGGATATCTTGGCAAGATGTTGGTAAGGAATCTTTGAGCTCATGTGACATCTTTACTGAGGCAGTGAAACTCAGTTGGGACATTTTAAACCAAGATCCGATGAAGCGATTCCATTCGTCTGCACCCAATTATGTCCAAGGAAAATATATTAAGGGGCCTCAAGAAATATTCTAATCAGTACAATGAACTTTATAGATGAAGAATTTATTCTCTATTACAAAGCGAGATTTGGGTTTAACGAGGTAACTTCAGGTTCAACCCTGGGTTCTGTATCACAACGGTGTATTACATGTTACCGCGGTTGTTAGGGTCAGTGAAGCCGGGGAACTGAAAGAAATCCAGGCGTCGACTGCACTATAGGGTTCAATATTAAATGTTCTGTTTCCCTCTCTCAACAGAATGGATTTTGCCATGTGAACAAATCCCAGCTTACTGCACAAATCCAGAGCTACACCAACGTGACATCAGGAGATGCCGAGGCCCTTAAGCTGGCTATCTTTAAAAACGGGCCCGCGGCTGTCAGTATCGATGCTTCACATCGATCATTTGTTTTCTACAGCCATGGCGTCTACTATGAACCGGCTTGTGGTAAGTTTACTTCTCACTCACATTTTTTACAGCAACAATAGACTTTCTCCCAATACAAATCAGGCATCCTTCTTGTTTTTCTTTTAGGTAATACCACTGATTATTTGGACCATGCCGTGCTCGCAGTGGGATACGGCTCCCTGAATGGGGAGCCATACTGGTTGGTAAAGAACTCATGGTCCACCTACTGGGGCAATGATGGCTACATCCTCATGTCTATGAAGGATAACAACTGTGGAGTCACCACTGATGCTACATATGTTACACTGGCATAGATGTGCCCATTTTCTTCTGTGTATGACCAAATGTGCCACTATATGAGGGCCTGAGGATGAATGATGCCTAATGCTGGATGTGGTTATCAAATCAAACTGAGATACTGTGATAACAATGTTTTAAATTTTGCAGTTGAATGGTGGCATATAGCTGCAGTGCCTTCATTTCAATTGTACAAAATACTGTTCATGTTGTGACATTTTTTGTTGGGCTTTTAATTTGTTGCATTCAAATGCACTGGGCTGGAATCAATGCAATAAAGAAATCGGAAAATTTTCTATTTTCTGGCTTCAGTGACATCTCTGGTTAATCTAACATACTCAAATGCTGAGGCGGCAGTAAGGCGTGCTATCAAGATTCATGCAATGGTGTTAGATTGTATGAATTCAGAATACCTGTAGCAGAGACATGACTCTGCTACAGGAAAAATAGTTTTTGCCTGAGTAACATGTTTTTTATGTATCACAAATCATATAGACAACAGCCCTTAAACACTTAAAATAAAAGAAATTCACAGATCTAAATCGTATACGTGAGTCATTTTAAACCACATGCTGATCACAGTCACATCCAATAGAATCCATAAAAACTTAATGAACTACATGAATCTGAGAAATTAGGCTTAAAGTTAACTAGTACATGCAATGATATTAGCTTTTCTTTCTCTTGGCTCAAGAATGAGGACATAGAAAACGAGTCAGTTTGTTCAATACAGCATTAAGATACACTTAAGTTGGGCGCCCAGATGGCTCAGCTGGTAGAGCGGGCGCCCATATAGAGAGGTTTATTCATCGATGCAGCAGGCCCAGGTTTGTCTCCGACCTGTGCCCTTTGCTGCATGTCATCCCCCCTCTCTCTCCCCTTCCATGTCTTCAGCTAACCTGTCAATTAAAGGCCTAAAATACCCCCAAAAAATCTTTTAAAAAACGATACATCTAAAGTATTCCACAAACAGTCCATAGACATGTTATACTTTTATACAAAAATATTACACTATATTACAAGTGTTTTTATTTAATGCAAAAATGTAATAAATCCTTCAATCCTGAAACAGGAAGCCCTAACAATAAAATATCGACTGCCTTAGAGAGGAAGTGCTGAAGTCGTCTTGTCCAATCTGATTCATCAAATGGGCACAGGTTCAGAGATTTGAGCTCCGAGCTGATGCCATATATTAAATTTGTGTGTCTGCAAAGTCTGAAGGGGAGACGTTTATTCTGTCTCACCACATATGCAAAATATAAACCATTTCTCAAAATTTTAATAAAAGGTGTAAACATGTAAAAATGCACAAGATTATACAGGACTATTCGTGATTTATGTGAGTGTTTACCTGTATCTGCTAAAACAGAAGCACATATAGGAATGCCTGTTCTGTGCACCTGCATGCTAGTTTGGTTTACATAGAGCTCTTAATCAGATCCTTACATGTAATTGCATAGAGGATGTTATGTTATGTAAGTACTGTATCTGGTAACAAAGTTGAGGCTGCATAATATGTGAATAATGGAAAATGTACAGCTTAGGCCAGAGTGGCAAGGCGTCGTAACTCCTGTTGCTCTGTGCTGTTGGCTGATTGGCTCGTATCCTCAGACATCTTAGGATTCTCCTTGTTGGGAGGCAACCTGTAGGAGACAAAACACTGAGCTGTTTGTAAAGATGATAAAGCGAGATGATAGCCTCTTTGGGATCATGGAGGCTGAGCAGCATGGATGGATCAAATGCAATGACCAAAGTAAAAAAAACGCCACATGGTAATACCTCATGTCCCAGTTCTCTGCATCCTCCACAGTGTCCGGCAGAGGTCTGTCAGCAGTTTCGGGCAGTGCCAGGCTTAGAACAGCACCCAGCAGTGGGGAGATACCAAAGATGACCAGAGGCATAGTGGGGCTATGGTCATGAAGCATGTTTATAATGGGAGCTAAGACACCACCTATCCTCGCAAACATACAGGATACACCTATTCCTGTTTGCCTGTAGGTAAACAAGGAAATATCAGTTGTAGGTATCACCCACAGAGACTTTGGGATCATGTGTGGATGAGAAAAGTAATAAAAACTGTCTTACCGTAGCACAGTGGGGAAAATCTCAGCAGTGTACACATAGATTACAGCAAAGGAAGCTGTTATACCAAACTTCCCTACCATGGCAAGACCAGTTAGGACATTGGGATGATCTACAGACACAAGGAGGGAAATTATCAGTGATGAAATCCATTTAAGTCAGTTATTTGAGGATGAGATGAAAAGCGGATGTTTCCAAAGTTTGAAGAACGTTCACAGTCCTGACAGAACACAACAAAAACACAGTGTCCAACCAACCTGCAGGGACAGCGAGCATGAGCAGACAGGCAAGCCCCCCAGTAGCCAGGAATCCGCTTTGGGAGAGTCGGCGACTGAAGGGCAAGACAAGCAGGACGAGAGAACGAGCTGGGATTTCAATCAACCCAAACACAAACTGGGTCAGGTAGAGGTTTGTCCCTAACTTGGACACGCCCAGAGAGAGGCCGTAATACACCAGCACATTCACAAACCTAGGGTGCAGAGGAGGAAGAGAAAGAAAATGGTCAAAGGAATATAGAATGATTTGTTATTGACATAAAACACACATATAAACTGTATTTAGGTATGCAGACATACACAGGCAATTTAGCCTACCAGATGTAGAACAAGATGATAGTCCTCTTCCTCATCTGAGGTGTTCGTACTAGATCCATTGCTGAATAACTGTGCTTCCCTCCTTCCAAAATCTGACACTTCTCAACCTGGGACACAAAAACAAAAACATTCAAATGATAAAAATTCAAAATCCAACAAAAATCCACACAGAGTGGTATCAATCTTCTCAACTTACTCTTGTTAAGATTTAAATCTGCATTAGGAAACATGGACTTGGGGCTGAGCGCCACATACAGTGTATAGAGAAGTTGGAAAGTATTGAGAGATGGACTTCACATTGTTGGTTTTTGGTCTTTTTTATGAGTCTGTTGGCAATAATAAAAATATACATAATAATATAAATTTGAACTGCTTAGATCATTGGTTCCCAAACATTGTCTGTTGACCCCAAAATAAAAATAATACACGGATCACCATTTATAAATTTTGAGGGGCTTAGATCTGAGTGGTTTTCCCAAACATTTTCATCAGAATTGTAAAAAAAACATTACCAAAATAGTTATACATTCTGTCACCATTTGATAATATTTTGAAATTAAAGTGGGAACCCCCTGGAACGCCCTCAAGGACTTCTAGGTGTCAGTGGGACTTTGGTGGTGCCATTTTGGGAACCACTGGCTTAGATAGCACAAGAGGGTATGGAGTAAATGCAGAGAGACACACGTGTACAGCAGGAGGTAAGACCCGGCCGTTAACAAGTGCTGCCTTGCGGAGGAGTGCGATGGCTTCCTCCATCCTGTCATTGGCTAACAACCATCTGGCAGACTGAGGAAGCACCCTGACAGGAGATAGAGAGAGCATGACAGTAGAAGGGGAGAGAAGGGAGACGAGAAAGAGTGGACAGAGGCAACGGTAAGTGCCAGAAATAAGGGCAGAGGATAAAATGTGGCTCACAAAGAGGTTATTCATGCACTCAATACACAGTGGATTTAATGTTCAGACCCACCAGATATAGAAGATAAGCAGGAAGCCTGGGGCTGATATAGCCAGTTGCAACTTTCTCCAGTCTCGTATCAAGTACGCTATGCCTGCTAACAGCATGTAGCCCAGACCAAATGCATAGTCAGTGAAGATACCGGCTAGCATGCGCCTCTTGGTGCACGTCCATTCAGTGCCTTAGAAAAAACAGTGCAGGGTTTGGAAGGGGAGGAGGGGAGCAAAGGAGAGGTGAGGAGGGATTGTGGGGAGTGGGTGAAACTGAGGTTGTGGTGTGGAGTTTTAAGGTAAGCAGAAAGAGTGGCAAGGGTTTGATTTGTGGGATTGGGCAAAAATAGCACAATAAAGCATAAGCCATTACACCTCAAGTACAATATCTGCAGATCTGACAAATGAAATCACTCTTTCCTCTAACTGATACTGAACAGTTGTGCTTGCTAGTGTTGTCTGTTTCAATCATCCAAATGTGAGGAATCTAAACATGCTAGAAAATAGTCTGCCTAGAATCTGTGTTTTGTTAGTACCAAGTACAAAGGCATTGATGATGACTCCGGAAACCGTGGTGCCAACCAGGAAGCGAAGAATTACATAGATGGAGAAGTTAGGCGCAAAGGCCACAGCGACTCCAAACCCAGTCTGAAGAGCGATGGACAGAAGCAGGATGAAACGCCGGCCGTACCTTGCACAGAGAGAGGAGTAAACAGGAGTTTGCACAAGCATAAATGAAAGCATAAGTGAACATTGTGACAGGGTAAGACCGGGCTCTTCAGGTCAGTGTTAGTGTGTGACAACTTTCACACATTGCCAACACACCTTTAGGAATTTCAGTAGTATGTGAGAGTTTAAGTGTCCCGTGAACATGTCAATTTCTGTCATACAGGAGACAAACAGTTAATGTTCTATGACATAAAAACCATTTTTCTCGGGATGTTTTAGGTACAGACACCAACTATAAGCTTAATTGTCAGCTTGTCAGTCAAACCCTAGTGTGTAACTTTAGCTCTTTAAGTCAACAGCATGACTTGCCCTTCTCACAAATGTACATCATATGCCAAAGACTTCACATGTGCCAGCCCCTGAAGCCATGCTTTAAAACTTAAGGGTCTGGCTGTGTGTTTTATTTGTTTAAAGTCAGAGGCTACAGTGTTCCAGGCTAAAAGAGAACAACAAAGCCTACCTGTCAGCCATGGCTCCAAACAGCACAGATCCCACCAACAGGCCAAACATGTAGATAGATGAACTGAGACTGTTTAGTCCAGCGTTATTACACACCAGGTCCCACTGTTAGAAGGAAAAACCAAAGAAGCGTTTGCATGTAACAAAACTTTTTCTGTTCATTCATAGACTGGTGACTGTGCGAGTGTTCAAGCAGGAGTCACTTGTGGGTCTACTCCAAAGTTAGTCCATATTGACATTAGGAAATGTACCAAGGCTGCATTCCAGATGGACAGAGCAGAGGTTGCAGGTTTCCTGAGTGTTTTTTTTTTAAAGTAAAATGAATAACTGTCATTGGGGAAATGGGAATATGCACCATTAGAGAACAAATATTAATAGATATAAGTGTGGGTCCTGCTTTATTGAGGTTCCGTGTGTCAAAACATAGCTTCATAGAAGTAGGTTGGGGAGTTCTCTTCTTTGTTTTCTTGCCGAAGGTTAGGCACCAATGGCTCCCTAGATGGTTAATCTGGCCGTGTATAGTACTCGGTTTATCTGCCATCACAAATATATAAGGACTTTGTGTGTGTAATCTATGGGGTGCAGTTTGAAAAGCGACTCACGCTGAAAATAAGAGCAACATTTGGTCACATTTAGCTTCAAACATGTTTAAAAAACTGCTATGAATTTTTTTGTTTACAACAATATCCTAATAACGTTTAGATTCAACATTTAGATTAACATTTAACATTTAACATTTAACATTTAACATTTAACATTTACATTTAACATTTAGCATTTAACATTTAGGTGTAGCATTTAATATTTGGATTTAACTATTTAAAATATCTCTAAGTTTAAAAATATTGTGAAAAAAGTGACCCTTAAAATTCATAGCAGTTTTTAAACATTGTTTGAAGCTAAATGTGACAAATTGTTGCTGTTTTTTTCAGCGTGATCCGCTTTACAAACAGCACCCCATAGTAATCCCTGTGTGGCCTAATACTTTGTGATAGAGTCCACTTTTGTTTCTGTTTTGTTTGTTTTTAATAAGAAATTCTCCCAGATTTGGGTGATTATCATGCAATAGGAGCAAACGGATGATTAATTGTGAGTGGACAACTTATTCCACCAGTTTCCATGCAGGAACATTAATTATTGAAGTTGCATACTTTTCATCTCTGCACATCAACAGCATCCTACTGTACCTCGGTGACTGTTGTACTCTGGAAAGTGTCCTTGCTGTACACCCATCCCTGGCTACATGGGACACGCTCAGTCCAGTTGCTCTCCAGCAGATCATCGGATGAAAAGCAGGAGCCATCCGAGAGGCTGAAGTTCAGGCTGAGCGTACCGGGGAAATGGGACTGATTCCCGGCTACTGAGATCGAGCTCTCCCGGCAGTGGTGGGGCGGCGTGGATCCAGTAAAGACGCTCACCATCATATGGAACGCGAGGAGGATCTGGGGTAAACAAATCCAGATGTACAGAATTTTCTGATATTTTCCAAAGCCTCCGACGGCAGAGAGAATCTGGTCGAAATTCATTTTTTGGGATATATAGGTCAATTTGGAGGCTCTATTCCAACGGATCAACCAGTGGGAAGGAGGCGGAAGGCTGACAACAACAAGTCAGAGGGGCGAAGGGGAGCTGTGTAGTTCAGGAGGTATAAACGGTCTGCATCAATTCCCATGTGCTTCTTTTGTCAGTACAGTTGACAGCCGTTGCCAACATGCATCTCATCTTTATCAGTCTTGAAATGACTTGAAGAAAACCCCATCTTCTTCATCTCCAAACCAGGGTTCAGACCATTAATTAAGTGCAAAGGTGTATCAGTCCCCCCCTAAATAACCAGACAAGCATCAGCTTCATGCATGGACAACTACATGCAAAATTGTCTTCGTTAGATCCGTTATTCAAAATGTTAGAAAGTGGAAAAGTGATGCATCAAACAAAGGCAATATATATGGATGCTGTTGTTTTCCACACGATGATAAATCTGCAGAAACACACACCCTGTAATGGCAGCAGGGGGCGCAAGTATGTTGAATAAACTCTTTTTCCAGTGCCAACATTTATGTAAAATACAATAAATATATCAACATGTAGACCTATCCTTTATAGGTAGGCTACATGGCAAATAGTCTTATTACAAAAAAAACACAACGCTCAAATGCAAGACTGTCCGTGATTCTGTAGGCAAATTCATTTATTATAAAGCTTATTCTTCACTGAAATCATTTAAGCAACAATTGCACGTGCTGCCATCCACCATCTATGTTGAGTAGAGGCTACCACATTGTTTATGTGTGGTACACAACACATTAATGTGCAGCAAAAAGTGCGCTTTCACACTGTTCTGTACGCCCTGCAGAAAACACATGCACAAATAGACAAAACACAAGAAAATTAAGAAAATAACTTCATTCATTTAACACATGCACAGCGTTCAACAAACGTGATGCAAAAAGGTAACACACAACCAAATGCATAAACGCGATGCAAATAAAAAACGATGCAAACAGAAAAGCACACACACCACAAAACACATGCAATTACAAAACGCGTTGCATAAAGATTGCACAACGGAAGCGCTCCAGGCCTCTAGAGGGAGAGCTAAGGATCAGCTGATTTTCGACCGAGAGAAAGAAAGAGAGAAGAGAGAGAGAGAGAGAGAGAGAGAGAGAGAGAGAGAGAGAGAGAGAGAGAGAGAGAGAGCTGATGAGAGGGTTGTTTGGACCAAAAGTGAAGATAGTCTGCTAGTGCCAACACTGTGTGCCTGATCTTTCATCTTTCTACTTCATTGGGCACCTGAGTGTTCTGATTGCATTGATGTTAGTTTCCTCTTCTCTGAGTCGTCTACATACAGTGGTGCTCATAAGTTTACATGCCCATGCTAAAGTTGACTAAAGTTTCATTTTTGTGGTGTCTTATTCAATTGTATAGCATTTGGAGAAAAAAATTGAAGTGATTTTGAAATAATATTGAGTAAAAGTTGACATATTCCATCAACATACAGTATAGTCTTAATAACTCCTAATTTCTGCTTTTCTAACTCAAACATTAGGTATAATTTCCCATAAATGAGGTTTATTGACCATAAATTCCCCAAATCACTGTAAAAATAAAGTTTCTAAGTTTTTGGTATGTAGTGTTGAAAACGTCAAAAAAAGGGACAAATATTGAAAAAGGCGTCAAAAGTGTTGAAAAAAAGAGACAAAAATGTAAGAAAAAGTTAAAAACATCAATAAAAAGCGTCAATAAAAGTGTTAATTTTGACGGGAAGACAACACAAGGGTTAAGACAAAATAGGAAGAAGGTAAGGAGAGGGGAAGAAAGCATTAGATACGCTCAAGGCAAAATAAATAGCAAGGAAAGGTGACAAGGAAAGAAACAGAGGGGACGGAATTAAACTGAACACAGGGTAAACACTCACATACAGAAGCTCAGCAGACAAAATATCCACTCTCTCTGATATTAACTTGTCGACCTCGCAAGCTTTTGTCTTTTTATTGTTTCCCCCCACTGATGGACGGTCCATGGTGTGTGTAATGGCCAATTTGGACATATGTTATATGCGTGTGTGCGGTAGGGCTGCGTGAATGGTTTGTTTGTTACGTCACCTGCGCGCCCGTGTGTGGGTGCTAATTGGAGATTAGAAAGGGACTCACAGGTGAGGGGGGAAGGGGAATCTGGATCCAGGAAGCCACACAGTTTTTCAACCTCAGCTGTGTGAGAGTAATGTTTTTAGATCTCATCGTTCTCGGCTTTTAATCATTTAAATCAGTCTTTTTGTATGTGCTTTTACCTAAAATTTTGTACAATAAAGAATTAACCGTACGACAAGGCCGGACCTCATTATTTGCACCAGCAATAGTTGGAAAGGACTTCAGATTTCATCCCGTGGCATCATTTGTGGACAGATTGCCACTACAGTGTCTCTCTGCCTTAACAGCTTCCCCTGGCGTGTTCTTGTGGCAAAAACATCAGATTTCTAAAAGATGTGGCAAACAAAGTCCCTGAGGACATGCCTACGACCAGTGCACATGCTAATGCACAGCCTAGTGCTGGTCAACAGATTTTTTTAGTTGTATTACAGAAAAATCAGTAGTTAGAAGACTTGGTTTGAAAGATTGAATTGTGTTCTTTTATTGAAATACTGTACACCTCTGCACTGTGTGGTCACATGTCATTACATATCAGCCATGTTCTTCAGTCTGATGTCATTTTTCACACAGTCAAAGGCTGCAGCAGACCACTCTATCTCTGAAGATCCTCAAAGTGTGCCTGACCATGGTCATCTGGGTCAACTGGCCCTATTCCTCCTGTGTGACTGGGAACCCACTGTCACTTCCACCAAACCTGGAAGTAAAATATGCATATCAGTTCAGTTTAGCATTTATGTTATCAACCAGCAGGCTGTAATTCTGGGTATGTTGTGGTTCATGTATAAGCAGGAAGTTGTGCTAAAGTTTTGTTCTTCCTGTATGATGTACTTGCGGGTAGTGTTAGGAGTATTAACATAGATTTTAAACTGGGGGTCCGTGACCTTTAGGAGGTCCTCAGAGTTAGTGCAGGGGGGCAGCTAAATTATTTAAAAAGTATATTTTGGAATTATTTCTCAATTTAAATATTAAAATGTGTCAAAATGCAATACAGAAATTGAAATCCAACATATCAAAAGCAAAGATAAATTGGCCTATTTTTGAAAAAATAAATATGCTTACATATTAAAGATAAGTTTGCTATGCAAGCTATCCGCACAGTTAAGCTTAAAGATCTGGTTTACCAGATGCACAGCGAGACTGGTTACCAGGTCCGATGGCATGCGTGTTCCACTTTTCTTCTGTAGCACACCTAGGAACACGAATCGGACGAGGCATGTGTGCTCCCGACGGCCACTGAAGAGACGTCTCTCCCTCAAGTCATTCATGAGGTCAATCCAGTATTGAGACCTGAATCAGAATCAGAATCAGAATCAGAAATACTTTACTGGTCCCCGAAGGGAAACTCTGTGTTGCAGTTGCACAAATAGTATAAATAAGCAAGTATAAATATAAATAAAGAAATATAAGGAGTGTGGATATGTACGGTATTTACATAGTTAAAGGAAATTATATGATACGGTATTTACATAATTAAGGAGTTGTAATGGTGAAAAGTAATAATAATAATAATAATAATAATAATAATAATAATAATAACAATTATAATAATAATAATAGCCTACTAATAATAATGGTAGCAGTAGAGTATTGCACACATTTCAAGCCAGTGTTATTGCACAAAACAGAAATTATTGTCCAGTTTCAACCTGAGGGAGGAGTTATACAGTTTGACGGCCACAGGCAGAAATGACTTCCTGTGGCGCTCTGTGGTGCATTTTGGGAGAATGAGTCTTTCACTGAAAGTGCTCCTGTGATTTATCAACAAGCCATGGAGTGGGTGCGAGACATTGTCCATGATGACATGTAGTTTGGACAGCGTCCTCCTCTCTGACACCACCGACAGAGAGTCCAGATCCACCCCCACGACGTCACTGGCCTTGCGGATCAGTTTGAGTCTGTTGGCGTCCGCTACCCTCAGCCTGCTGCCCCAGCATGCAACTGCAAAGAGGATAGCACTGGCCACCACAGACTCATAAAACATCCTCAGCATTGTCCTGCAGATGTTGTAGGACCTCTGAGAATAAAGTCAGAACTCACATACATTTTTCACCAGTGGCCCTAATCCTCTTCCAAACTGTCGGCCACCGTAACGAGATTAAAAGCAACTCATTTTCCAGTGCCAAAATGTATGTAAAATAAAATAAATATAGCAACATGTACATCTATCCTGTAGGAACAACCACAACGACGAGACGCTCAAATGCAAGACTATCTGTGATTCTGTAGGCAAATTAATTTATTAAATAGCTTATTCTTCACTGAAATTATTTAAGCAACAATTGCACGTGCTGCCATCCACCATCCATGTTGAGTAGAGGCTACCACATTGTTTATGTGTGGTACACAACACATTAATGTGCAGCAAAAAGTGTGTCTTGACACTGTTCTGGGGTCTTTCTGAATCAGAAGAAACCTTAAGGTTCCTTCAGCCCTTTGGTGTGTGTTTCCATCGGACCACTGACATGATATAGGGAGGAGCTGAATACCAACCCTCTGCTCCCATCTGCTGTTATAAATTTGAATTACAGCGAGATTTGCAATTCATCCTGTCAGGAAGGAACCATATATCAGGTGGACTGTGTACTCTCCTTTTCTACTACTGTATAAATGTAATGAAAGTAGATAGGAAATATCCATCAGAATGGCCTTCTGTAAAAATGTAGGGTATGATGGACATAACTACATTTATAGAGGAAGATGCCATTCTGATTCTACCTCATTTCACTTCAGTGAAATATTTTTGAATGTGCTATTGCATGTCTCATATAGTTTTCTCACATAAAGCCCCCAAAAAGTCAGCAAAAACGTTATTTATCCATCATAGAGTTAGGCAAATCAAGCAAACATGATTCAAAATGAAGCAGGCTGCCCCACAGCCGACTCACAGCATACTGTTTCACAGCCTGAATATGCAAACTCTGCTTCTGTGGGAATTGCTGAGTCTCAAAGTTGAAAATTTATTGTGAACCTAAATTGATATGCGGGTCGGATCAAAATTTGGGAGGGACCCGATTTGGCCTGCAGCAAGAAGGTGGCCATTCTGATAGAAATGTCCTACTTGGCAGAATGAGCTTCCATACTTTTAACCACAGTTATAGGAGGTAATTGTCCATTCTTATAGATATTTTGTACAAACTTTTCTTACCAGCAAACATCCCCTTTTGGCACCCGTGGGGCACCACTGGGCAGATGAATAGGCCCCATTACCATCATGTGCCACACTTTGGGGCCCATTGAGAGCCTGCACATTAGCACACAGTGACATTGTACATTAAATAATATATTTACAGTACACATCTATCTATCTATCTATCTATCTATCTATCTAGATTACAAAGACCAGAGAATAATACAAAAAGGGCCCCACGGATGCACAAGGTTACTGTAAGCTCACCGTATTAAACCATAGTGTTTACGTGTGTGTTCATGCTATGTCGGTGGGAGGATATTTGAATGCTTATATGTTGATAGAATGTAATAGCCTAACAAATGTTACATTACAAGTAAAAATTGTGAAAGATTGAAATACTGTGAGAAAAGGCTAACTAACAACGTGTCCTTTGATTTGATGAGAACGAAGAGAGGCTGGGGGTTCAATTGAGAATTTAAAAAAGGTTTAATGAAAACAGAATGATGAAGATGATAAGACAAAGACAATAAAACACAAAACATGAAAACACTGCAGCTGACAGGACTGGATCCATACTTCTCCTTGTTGAAGTCACATGAGACCAGTGCAGAATATTCCCAAATCACACCCTGCACCTGGGGGTGGTTCCTTTTCACCTGGTGCATTCAAATCCATTTTCATTGGTCCGCCGTTGGCAAGGTAACATGTTGAGTGCATCTTTGCTGTCCAAGGAGGAAGGACATGGCTCTAAGATCTGCCCCTTTGGGGTCGTTTTTGGTCACAGATCAAAAGGTTCTATCATGTAAATGAGAAACTCTAACAAAAATACAGTTAATCAGCATTCTATTGTCTTAGCCAAGTCTAAGACCCCAGGGGGCAGGAAACAGAAGGTTACTTCCTGTTCTGTAGCAGAATAGGCCTACTTCTTTTCCATAATTATGTTAAATGCCAGACCTGATCAAACCTGACCAGTTTCTTTAGAATCAGAGGAAGAGGGGGAGGTGAGAGACAAAAGGGCCGTTTTGACCTTTTCACAGAGACAAAATGTATATTATCCTAACCTGGCCGCATCATACATAAACAGAAATATATTGTTTTCAAAATACTTAACTTTTTATAACTCAAAACCAACAATACCAAAATACATGTATTGGATGATTTGGAAGCAGCTTTCCAATAACATGTCTTTTATAAATAGTCGTCTGTCCCCTTCCTGTTGTGGGTGCTCATAACATCAGTGATGCTCGAGCCAGAAGGTTTGGGTTGCAGCTGAGAAAAAAAACTGTCAAGTCAGATTCCGGAAGTGGTTAGAAACAAAGCGTTGCTTTTAAAATTAAAAGCGCAAAAAGTCTATTCCAAATTTACTAAATAATACAAGAATAAAAAGTATGGGCTAGTGAAATCTCGAGGTGTTCATAACCAGTAACCATATCAGCACACACACATTTTATCCTGTGTAGCCTATAGACAATGGAGCTCCCTTTCTTTGTTTTTTGTTGTGGAATATTGGGAAATTTAGGCCTTTAAAGCTATAATGCTATTATTGTTATTATATACTAAAGGAAATTGAGGTATAACACAACATATATATATATATATATATATATATATATATATATATGTATTGTCATTATATGTATATGTATATATATATAATGTATATGTATATATATATAATGTATATACATAATATAATATGTAATGTATGTATGTATATGTATATATATATATATATACTTTTTTTAATGGTTAAATGTATCTTGAGGGATCTTTTTTGAAAAAAGATCAAAAATATATATATTCAATCCCTCAAGATACATTTAACCATTAAAAAAAAAAAATAATCTGTGCACTAAAATAGAGTTTTATTTTGAAGGCAGTGACCAGAAGTGTCATTGTTCTCCGCCTGGCTGGCTTCACAGCGATAAGGGAGGCTCCGGAGAGAGTGAGAGACAAGAGAAAGACACAGGGGGAGATGGCTGAAGGGAAGGAAGAGGGGATCGGGTCAAGAGCCACGTTGAAAACCGATCTTATGTGACCTGGATGGTCCGGAGCTGTCCCGCTGTGGAGCGAGTCCAGACGCAGAAATATCCCAGCGACCCGTCCGGCCTGTGCACACTGTCTGACAGGGACCGTCTCTGCCATCCGAGGAACAATCATCAATCTAGACTACTCCGATCCTCCCTGTGGGATTTACTCAACTGCACCTTTTGGATTTCTGACAAAGAAAACGCTTTGGATCAGTCACTATACTGAGTGTGAGTATGGCTTCGTAATGAATGGTTTTTAATGGCGTAGGCTATTTCATGCATGATAAGGTCAGCTGATCGTGTTCTGGCACTATTATTGTGTTACAACAACCCAGATCCGCTAACGGGACCTGCTAACGTAGATGAAGCCACACCCTCAGACAGCATTCAAATAACCAGCAATAACATTGTTAATGCTACATGCATTAATGTGCCCTGGCCTATTTACTGGGGATGCTGTCAGCAGCAGCTCCTGCATTCACTGCAGGACAGTAGTCATAGTATTTCTATGTTTTTCTGTATCCAATAAACTGTTGGGACGTGTACTGTGTGGGAAGTGCCTTTAAAGACATATAGATTTACTTCTTATATTTTGGATTATTTAAAAGCACAACCACCCTTATTTGAGGTTTCTCGTCCATTTTGCTCCTTTTTTGAAAACCTGATGAGGAGGAGTTTTACCAGTTGGGGACAAGTTGGGGATGGTGATTTGTTAGTGTTAGAATGCATGACTTTTAATCCCAAAATCCCAAATCTGCATGACTGTGTTGGCAGTTTGAACCAGGAATCATCTTTCATTCACACATTATTGAATTGTGTAAAACTGCCCATCGGAAAGGTTTGACATGCCAAAAGAAATTTACACCAACACACTGGTCCAACAGAGAGTGAATACAGCTGCCGCAATGGGAAAGACATCCCAAGGTTGTAATGTAATGCTACAGAAAACTGAGCATGTGCAAAAGGGTCTGCTCACTTTTATGTGTCAGATCATCCATTACCAGCTGTGTTTCATTTTATGTAAGTACGGAGACAACCACAACCACCTATTCATGCAACGGGCTACAGAGCACACACAGACACTCATGCATGTGCACACAATCTTCTTGTCTGCTTCTATTTATATTCTCCTTTGGCTGTTTGATCAGACACACAGGTGAAATTCATGATCCAGATCTGCAGTGTGTTTACTGACTGCAGCCTGCTGTGCATCTGCACTTACACAAAGAGCCCTGCAGAATAAAGACAGAGAGCTGCAAGGTCACTATGCACTGTATCTACTTCATAGGGACCCAGGATCATACTCTGCTCTTACTTAAGTAGTCTGTGCAGTGAGGGGCGCCTCGCTGGGGGGCTGGGAGGTCAGGAGGTTGGGGTTGCAGCTATTGGTTAGGTTCAATACCCATGTTGGCATGCATTCTCACTGCTGAAGTAGCCTTGAAACACAGAACCCTTCGCCCTTCGCAGCCCAGGAGCCACTGTTCTCTGCTGTCTGAATTCCCACTAGTGGATGACGAGCAAAAAAACATTTTACCATTAATGGCTCAATTAAGTAGTAGCCTACCCTTTCATTTCATCATGCTTTTATCGAGAGTTGCTCTTAACCCCCATGTGCCTTCTTACGTTTCCCGACAGATGAAGAGTGGCGTCCATAGGCAATAGGCTGTGAGTTGTTTAGCTTGCTGGCATGCAGCCCATTGCATACTCAGCACAGAATCTGGAGGGAAAGAGAGCGGTACATTGATTAGTCTCTGCTTTTCTCCATCCCTCCTTACTTCTTTACCCCTCCTATCTCTCCTCTCCAGGTTTCTGTATCTGCTGTGTCCTTAGGTGGATCTGCTAACCCAGTGGAGCTCCAGCTCCAGAGGCCCATGGCCCCTGTTTCTCTCCACCAGTGAGAGGTAAGCCAAGCTGGCCTCCCCAGCCCCCTCCCCGCCCCCGGCCCCAGACCTGGAACCGGACCCAGACCCAGATCTTGACCAGCGGCACACTCACGAGGAGCAGTATGTGAGCGAGGGCGAGTCCAGCCAGCTTGACCCACACCTGGCGCCGCCCAGCTGCAGGGACGCCGAGACCATCACAGGTATGTGTGTTTATGCATGTTAGTGTTATGAAAACATTGATTTGCATTGCATTATGGAGTATCCAGTGGGTTGTAGACACAAGCTTAGAAAAGATTTGTCTCAGCATAAAAGGAAGGCATCTTTAACTGAACTCAAAACATCAAGATCTCCAAATATAGCTACATAGTTTGCACTTGACATCAGCAAGATGTGTTCCTTCTAGCAAGTATTAATAACTTTATTGCATGGTGTATGTTATTTAAATTCATTTCTTTGTTCTTTCCAATTATCTGTGTTATAAAATAAGGCTGCTTTGAAGACATAATGTCTTAAATGGCATACTTTTGGAAACTCTTATTGTGAAAAGATATCACAAAAACTACAGCAAGTATTAGCAACCCTTCATGTGTACTTCAAGTACACAAAATTACTTGTTATGCAGAAAAATGCCCCCTGTAAATGTTATATTATTATATTTGGTTGGATGTTTAATACTGAATTATATAGCATTTTAATTGTTCTAACTGGTTAAGATGGAGCCAACTTTATATACTATTGGGTCTTCAAATTATAAGGTTACTGCTTTTGCATGTACTGTAGAAGAAGTATAATGTAACATACAATAGGGGCGCCTGGGTAGGTCAGCTGGTAGAGCGTACGCCCCGTGTACAGAGGCTCAGTCCTCACCACAGTAGCACCGAGATTAATTCCAACCTGCGGCCCTTTGCTGCATGTCATTTCCACTCTTTCTAAGCCATCCTATCCAAAAATTGCCCAAAAAAGAATCTTAAAAAAAGGAATATACAATGAAACAAAACTCCTTACAGGCTTAAGAACAGTTATTGGTCCAAATAATTACTTTTCTAATTCCAAATGTCACATTTACATCCACTCCGAAGTAAGTTCAGATAAACAGTGTGTCTATATGAACCATAGTATTAATCGGATTTAATCCAGTAAAGGCATTAAGTAATAACTAATTGTTGTACAATAAATACATAAACTATTAACAAAGTATTTACCTGGCTATTAGTTGATAACATTGTTCCAAGGTCTTTAAACTGATACGTCTTTAAAATGATTAGATCTGCACTAGTTTGTGTTGAATTGCTTCCAATGAGACATCCCTGTGAAAGTGCATCAACAATGGTTGTGTATTGACTGTCCTCTCCTCTCTGTAATGTTCAGATGTGTGCAACAGCACTGACCTGCCAGAGTTTGAGATCATCAGTCTTCTAGAGGAGCAGCTGCCAGTGTACCGGTTGCGGGCTGACACCGTCTACGGCTACGACCACGATGACTGGCTGCACACTCCCCTCGTCGCACCGGACGCCAAGCTTGACTTGACCACCGAGCAGATCGAAGAGACACTCAAATACTTCTGTAAGTCTGGTGGTCAACAGCATGATTTTATTCATTATTTACGCTACCGGTCAAATGTTTGGGGTCACTTAGAAATTTCCATTGCACTCCATTATAATACCAGCTGAGATCAGTTTTTTTAACCAGGGCAACCGTTTTCAGATTACATTATGTGCTTACATAATTGCAAAAAATGTTTTCTCGGTTAGTTTTTTAAAATGATACCAGATTGGTGAACAGAATGTGCCTTAGGAACATTGGATGAATGGTTGCTGATCATGGGCCATGTAGATATCGCATTAAAGGAGAATTCAGGTTGATTCCAACATTAGCTCTGTTGTTAGTAAATTTGGAGTGCTGTTAGTAGAGAGAAAAATTAAAACAATCTGTCCCGTCTACACCGTGTTATCCCCCTGCTGGCGTTAGCACCCAACAGGCTTAAACAGGGCAAGTTTTAAATGTGTTTTTAGCCTCTAAACATGTTCAAAATGAGAATAAAAGTTCCTACCCATGTCAAAAATAGGTTATCAATCTAATGATTAAGTAAGGTTGTGTCTCCAAACTTACCTCAATTATAACTTGTCTCCTGCTAGTTGTACTACAGCACTTACTTAAAAAAAATAAGCATATGCTTATTTGTGTAAATATGTTTGTATCTCTTTTCGAAGTTGTCGTTTGTAGACGATCCCGAAGCACTCCTTGCAGTATCAACACAAGAATTAAACAGAGCTGAATTAGCAGAACTTTCATGCATTTCTATCACATGTACAGCAGTGAGATTCACTGTGTTCACTCAAAATGAATCACTGCACATGGGGGCACTTTTAATGACATTTTGAACATGTTTAGAGACTAAAAACTATTTTAAAACTTGCCCTGTTCAAGCCTGTTGGGTGCTAATGCTAGCAGGAGGATAACACAGTGTAGGCAGCACCGATTGTTTTCAGTTTTCTCTCTGCTGACAGCGCTCCACATTTACAAGCAACAGACCTACATGTTGAAAATGACTGGAATTCTCCTGAGCCCCCCGCTCAGATCAGCTGGTATTCTGTCTATAATGGAGTGGTACGGAAATAGTGTATATCTACAAACATAGTTACCAAACGCATTACAGTTTAATTTGAGCTTCACATTATATTGTGAAAGCTCATTGGTGTACGTGCATGGGTGGGTGTCTAGGCCTCTGATTGCAGCATGATCAATGGTAGACAGTTAGTGTGTATGCCTCTGGGCGTGTGTCAGGGGTTTGTTGGCGGATGAAGGTCGCCATAGTAACAGTCATTGGAGGCAAATAGATGTTCAGCAACCCTGCACAGCGCAGGAGAGAGAGAGAGAGAGAGAGAGAGAGGAAGCAAGGGGATGAAAGTAAGGTGAAAATAGGAGAGAGATGTAAGAGTTCTCTTAACACTGCAGCTCGCCATCTCTGATTGGCTCTTCCCTCCATCCTGAATCCTCTCAATCATACAACTTCTGCTTCAACTCAGTAGCTGTAGAGCAGAGTGCACACACTCTCTCTCATGTTTCCTCCCTCTCATTCCCTCACGCGGGGGTGCGCATGTGGATTGACAGTCATTCAGTCTCTGGGCCTGTTATACGGGAGCTGAGCAGTAGGAGAGGAGAGGGGAAGGGAATGGATCAGTGTTTGGACCGGTCGTGGTTTCTGCTTGTCGGTCATTGTGGAGCTCAGGGAAGAGATGGACAGCAAGCGCGGGAAGGAGCAATTACCGAGGGATGAATGTGAGCTGGATCACTGGTACTATAAGGAGGACAAGGAAGGTAAAGGACATGTTTGATGTGATTTAATATTTGATCAGTTTAACTGCGGCGTTTCTTTTCATACCCAGTACTTTGATTTGATGTTTGTGCACAGAGACTGAAGGGCAAGCTGACTTTTGTATCCCAAGATTTCTTCTGTAGTTTGTTTAATGACTGCAACAGATTACACTCTTATTTCAGAATCTCTAGCACCAACAAAAAATCTGGATTTTATAACAGTTTTGTGTGTTTCTTGGTTAACCTATGCTGGAGCTTGTCTTTGATTTTGACTCTGTTTTGACGTGCACACACAAAATCCCCACAGTCCCATAAAGTGCCTGTGTGAACCAGAGTGGATCATAGATTTTAAACACTGTTAGGAGAAGCAACAATTCAAATATTGTCTCTTTTGGTTGCAATACTAACAGGGGTACAGAGGTTTCACATAACCTATTCAATAACTGTGTTACAACATGTCATTGATTAGAGCTCTGAGGTCAATACGAGCTTTCACCTTAGGGCAACAGAGCCCACTGCTGTGCGCCATGGAAACAACTCCTCTGCCCTGCTCTTTCATACACTGACATAATATATCTGTGGTGATGGAAGTATTACAACCTAAACATGACACTTCCACAACCTCTGAAAGCATGACTTTTTTCCTTTTTGATACAATGCTGTGTGATACATTCAGTAACATGTAAAATAAAATAAAAAAGACAAGAAAAATAGAAAGCAACATAGCAATAATTGGAAAAAAAATCAAAAATAAAAGTAGCAAATAAGGCTATTGCATATGTATTGCCTGGCTAATACTGACTTTTCCTCTTCAGGGAACAGATTGGATTTTCTCTTTTATATGGTTAAGAAAGGGATTACATACTTTATTAAAGGTTTGTGAAGCCCTGAAATGAGTGTTTTATTTTCAAAAGGATGACTTTTCAAACTTTCTGTTACATAATGTGGCTGTGCCTTTGTTCATGTTCACGCTTCACAGCAGAAGTGATTGAAGGTGAGAGGTCGTTTTCAACACAAAGGTCCCACTGCTTTCGTCTAATAAAGGGGGTCGGATTCTCAAACTGAACTTAGCTCTGCACATCCTCACTACCTTCCTCTCACTCTGTGTGTTTTATATCTCCACAGTGCTATGTTCAGACAGAGTGGGCCAGATGACGAAGACCTACAATGACATTGATGCTGTCACACGTCTGTTAGAGGAGGTGAGACGGCCTATTTTTTTCTGTTCCATGATGATTCAAAGCTGTATTTTTATTAGGATAAATCACAAAATGCAACAGACAGGAGGTTTCACTGTAGATTTGCCCAAATGAAATGTGTTTGTGGTGAGAACAGTGGAAAACGGTGATCAAATAAACAGCAAAATACAGAAAGCGGTTGGTCTAACTTTACCAACAGTGGCTGAACCTCCACCCCAACAGGACACCAACAAGAACACATATAGTTTACCAATGTTGTATTGTGGAATTTTAGGGTATTGATGCTATGCTTACAATCTATCTCCTCTACCCAATAGAAAGAGAGAGATATGGAGTTGGCGGCAAGAATCGGCCAGTCGCTTCTTAAGAAGAACAGAACTCTGACGGAGCAGAATGACTATCTGGAGGAGCAAGTGGCCCAAATCACAGAAGAGGTCTGCTCACGCACCCGTTCAAACATACTAACTCAAGCAAAATCATCCTCTAATGAAGACCGTGTCAAGCTGTTGGAAGCCCCTAAAAAGCAGTGAAGTGGACCTATATTTACTAGTTAGAAAAACCTGATTTTACAATAGATTTTAGATATGATTCAAAATCCATCCACACGACATACATGCATGCAGTGCATAGGGGGCTGCAGTAGCTCAGTCTGTGGGGACATGCCTTGGGAACCAGAGGGTTCCCTGTTCAAGTCCCCATATTGACCAAGTAGGAAGTGTGGACTGATAGCTTGAGAGGTGCCAGGGTTAGGATTAGAGGTTCCCCCTTGCCCCTGAGCAAGGCACCAAACTCCCAGTTGGGCATCTATCCATGGGCAGCCATCTTGCTCTGACACTCTTTTTTTATGCACGTATATAGGTGTGTGTTTTTTGTGTGTGTGTGTAATGTCTATAATAACAGAACAGAAGAATTGAATTTTCCCCTTGGGTATAGATAAGACATGTCTTTTTCTTCTTCTCCATACACACATTCAGATAGAGACATGTACGAGTGTTGAACATTATCCGTCCTCTTCCAGGTGGCCCAGCTGCACCATGAGCTGAACCTGAAGGATGAGTTGCTGCAGTTTTACACCAACGCAGCCGAGGAGAGCGAGGACGAGTCCAGCACTTCCCCAACGTTAGCATCCTTACTTTGTTACTTAATAATACTGCTACGATCTGTAAATACTTATTTCATACTTTACAATTCACACATTTTAGAGACAAAAAAAGCGGAACTCAAAGCGAGCAATAAAAGAAGAGTGCTGAACATAGATTCTTATAAAATAAAAGAGCGCTATTTATCTTTCCAAAGGGGTAAGAAAAGTAAAGTGGACAGTGCTTTGGGAGGCTTTTTGAGTGACACGCTCCAGAGAAAACTCAAGGATCTGGAAGAGGAGAACCTTTCCCTCCGCTCAGAGGTATCTCCACACGCACCGACACAATGTAAGAAACTGAAGATTCTGGGATTATACAGCATATATTTATATATTCATCATGCGTGTATTTACGCAGGCACACCACCTGAAATCAGAGACTGAAACTTATGAAGAAAAGGAGCAGCAGCTTGTCAATGACTGTGTGAAAGAGCTCCGTATGTTTTTTTTCTCACGCTGACCTTTATTTATCTCTTTTATTAAGCCTCCCTGTGTCTCCTTTTAGTCCCATCTAAACTTTTCCCTTCCGCCCTATCAGGGTTGTCCAGTCTCCAAATCTCTACCATAGCAGAGGAATTGGCTCGTAAGACTGAGGATGCTTCCCGCCAGCAAGAAGAGATCACACACCTACTCTCTCAGATAGTGGACCTGCAAAAGAAAGCCAAATCTGTGAGTACACACAGACACGTAGAGCAGTAATAGTAGGGTGCACATCCGCACTGGTGAGGTGCAGGGCAAAAAAGGGGCTGCATACAACTGAATAGAATGAGATGCCCACACTCTGCTAATTCTCCCAGCCGGGTCTTTCTCAGGCCAGCACACACAGACAGACACATGAACCCTTTTCAACTCAAAGGTGACTGTTATGACACTCTGCTCGTTTAGCTAATTCAAACCTGCCTGTGTGTGTTCCTAGTATGCTGTGGAGAACGAGGAGCTTTCTCAACACCTGGTGGCAGCTAAAGATGCCCAAAGGCAGCTTACAGCAGAGGTAACTTCCACATCACTGCTCTGTCTTGATAATTCCTTTCTTGCCAAGCTACTACCAGACAGTTTGACTTTAATTCCAAAACATAATGTCACTGTTTGCAATGAACAGCTCCAAGAGTTGGAGGGGAAGTATTTGGAGTGTATAGAGATGCTGCATGAAGCCCAGGAGGAGCTGAAGAACCTGCGGAACAGAAACTTCCCTGCAGGAACTCCTCGACGCTGCCATCCTCTGGGACTGTACCCCATGGTGAGATAGAGTGTGTGTGCTTCTCTAGGTGTGTGTACATGCCGTCCATTCTTTCATGAGGAGTGTTTGTGTCGCAGGACTCTCTGGCAGCTGAGATTGAGGGAACAATGAGGAAGGAGTTGAGTCTGGAGGACCCAGAGTGCGAGGAACAGAAGTACGTATATGTACTTCAAAAGCTAAGATGGCACACATTATAGAAAAATAAAATACAGCAGTAACAGCATACTGATTTGGCTAATTCTCTTGTGTGTGGTTGTGTGCAGAATACATCGCAGCGCGTTTTTGAGACGGTCAAGAATGTCAACCAGACAGCCCGTCAGCGTTCTCTGACTCCAACCAACGCCAACATCCCGGGCTCCAACCAGTCTTTGTCCGCTCGTACGTCGCCCCAGTCCAGCGGCCTCACCACACCTCACTCCAGCATGTACGGTGGGGACATCAGCGGAGACAGTGTTGCCCTTGACAACCGAACGCAGAGCATACTGATGGAGACGGCTGCCAATCAGGATAGGTGAGGCGGAGTGGGCTTATGCAATTACGTAGGACAGTTTTTAGACATCTGACATAAATTAATAGGTAAAAAAGTACTATTTGAAATTGACTGTTGTTTGAGTTAAGCTTGTACTTTTATTTGTACAGTTTGTATAACATGTCTTCAACAAATTGGTTGTTTCATGGCAGCAGCACAGAGGGCCGAGAGAAGAAGGCCAGCGGAGCTGAGGACCTGCGTCTCGCCCTGCGCCGCCTGTCTCTGCGTCGACAAAACAACCTGAGTGAGAGGCGCGCTTCTTTGAAGATGAGAGGGAACGGAGACGAGGAGGACATGGAGGTGTACACGATGCCCTGGGCCAAGAGTGTGGCCAGATGACTCCCTCTGAAAGCATCATGTCCCTTGGGAACCTCCACCTTTGGGCCTCACGAGGGCCATACCTCCCTGACAAACTCCAGATCGTCAAACCGCTTGAAGGTGAGGGAGAAAGGGAGAGCGAGGTGAGCTGCAAGGCGGAGAGGAAGTGGGAAGGAGACCCACACCGAGGGAAAGGGAGCAAGCGGGGCTCGGGGCCGGAGGGGGAGATGGAAAAAGGTTGGGGATGGGCAAGGAAGACCAAAGCTGGAATAGAGAGGGAGAGAGGAAGGAGGTGGGCCAGAGACCGAGCTGGGAGCAGGAAGATGAAGGGAGCCAAAGAGAGAAAAGAGAGGCCTCTGTCACTAATGATCTTTAACTCTTTCTGGTCTCTGATGCACCATCACAAGTCAGGCAGTTTTGCATCTCCACACAGCTATTACAAAGACACACAGCCGAGAGGATGGTTGTAGACAGATACACACATGTGATTAAACAGTGGAAGAAAGATGGGATGTTGTTTGGTTCATACCATGCATCCAAATTATTTGCTTCTATGACCTCTGTCTGGGATAAGAATAACAGATTTAAAATGAAATGTACAATACATGTAAGTGTAACACTCAGTTTGCTCCGGTGCCGCCAGATATTTTTCCAGGTGTCCTTCTTTTTGGCTGGATTCCTTATGCCTTCTTTGTGTCGGCATTCTAACCTCCGGTGGATTTCTGAGGACTATGGTTACCTGGTCCTCAGATCTCTGCAGGGTAAATCCAGACAGCTAGCTAGACTATCTGTCCTATCAGTTTTCTGTTGCACGAGTAAAACAACTTTTGAATGTACACGTTCCACCAAAACAAGTTCCTCACCGAGGCTATTTTCCAGCGGCACCGTGGCTCCATCCAGCGCTTAGCACCACCCAAGGCAATTACGATTGGTTTAATGAAATGCCAATAAACCACAGCCATTTTTTCTCCTATCCCAGACCCTCTTTCGCAGCGCTGTGTTGGAAGGTCTGGCAATGCGAGACCAGTGGTTTAATAATGTCACAACTGGTGTTTTTACTTTGACAGCTGAGGGAGAGCACCTGATGTGACATCACTGATTGGCCACAAGTGTAACACATATGTATGAACCCAGAAAGAGTCACTGCAGCATTTTATTGTTCCCATTATGATTTAGTGTTGATTTAAGCTTAAAGTGCTGCCCTCTGCTGGTAGTGTGCTTCTTTTAAAAGCACACTACTGTCGATTTAATTTTATACTGTTTATTGATCCCCAGTAGGGAAATTACAATTCACACTATGTTTTTATTAGACACACACACACACACACATGCTCAGGACCTAGAGAGAGTGGGCTGCCAGTGCAGCACGCTGAGTGGTTGGGTGGGGGTGTGGTGCTTTACTCAGGAACATCTTTCCAGTTTTTAATCCACAATCTGTACTTTGGTCCATACTGGGACTTGAACCAGCGACCCTCCACTTCCCAACTCAACACCCTACGGACCGAGCTACTGCCACCCCAGCCCAGGTCCAGGGGTCTGGAAACCCTGCCATTGCTCTGTTTACATACATTTTATGTTAGCTAAGTACATTTACTTAAGTACTGTACTTAAGTACAAATTTGAGGAAATTGTACTTTACTTGAGTGTTTTCTTTTCATGCACTTCTTTTTACTCTACCACTATCTATTAATCCGATTAGTTTCTTAACAAAAAAGGATATTTGCACACAAAATACATGTAGTGCATAAAATATGATTTTTTATTTTAAATTTAAAATACCCTACAATATTTAGACCTTAGAACACTTAGTTGATTAACAGAACTGTTTTGATTAGTTTCCAGTTTCTAAATTATTTTTTTTTGCATCGAGTACTTTTACTTTAGTACTTTTAGTACGTTTATCCGATGATACAGACATACTTTTACTAAGTAACATTTTAAATGCAGGACTTTTACTTGTAAGAGTATTCTTCGTCCCCCACTGTTTATTTGTGTTTACACCATCTTATTTCTATGTATGTATTATAATGTCTTTATGTGTTTCTTTATCATTTATTGTTTATATTCGAACTCCTCTGTTTTTGTCGTGTTTTTGTGTTCATTCTGTCACTGCTTGCTTTCTCTGTTTCACATTTATTTGGCTGACTAATAAAACCTTTTCTCATTCTAATTGCTCCTCCATTTCATTTTCATCATATTCCTCTGCTCTTCATCACCTTTTAATGTCTCAGTACTTACCATCTTTTTTGTCATCCTGAACTTTGAGGCTTATTATGCAACATTTCTCATTTGTTTTTTTCACGGAAATGCTTTTTAGACATACTTAAAACATAAGAAAAGCATAAAAAACATATTGTTACTCTATATCACAAAACCAATTAGTGTATTATAGTTGATGGAGGATTTTTTACAGATTAACATCTAGTAAGCCTTTTAACTGAAACCATAGGACACTACCAGCTGTTGTGAGCAATGCTGAGAAGCCTTTTAAGGAAAGCTACATATCAAAAGCATTAAATGGCTGATCATAATGTAATATAATAATAATCAGTCACAATTTAAGTATTGAATCATAAATAACGCCTTACATGTTTATTTGTGTGTGTTTGAAGATATTGAGTACATTGTGGTTCTCTTCATGTCCCCCCACCAGGCTCTGCCACCCTGCATCACTGGCAGCAGTTAGCCCAGCCTCACCTCGGGGTGATTCTGGACGCCAGACCGGGAGTCGTGCCCAAGGGCTACAGACCCCTGGAACTAGAGCTGGAGCAGGTCTGTGTGTGTGTGTGTGTGTGTGTGTGTGTGTGTGTGTGTGTGTGAGTGTGTGAAATGTCTGAGTCTGTATCTACAATAATGGTCATGTTGATGTAAATGCATCTCTGCATGTTTATCGTATGTACATAACATGTTATTAACAGATGACTGCAAACAAAGTGTTGTCATGGAGAGGTAAAACTAGTAATAACACTGTAATTATACAGCTTTTCATTGCACAAATAAAATTGGAATTCATAGTCCTCTTCAACTACAGACAGAATCAAATCCCACTCTCCATTTTACTGTGCTGTTATTTTTCTTCACAGTTCAGTGGGAGAAGAGAGACAATGCTGAAAAAATACATTTTGACAAAAACAATTCAGGAAATTAGTTAGAATAGGTTTCGTATAATTTAAGTTTCTTTTGATAATTAGAGGGAAGTTTTTGACTTGTTACTTGCAAAGTACTATCCACCTTACTCCTAATAACTGTTAATGTTAATACAAGTAATAGTAGTACTCGGTGCACATGCATGTATCTGTAATGATTTGGACTCTTCTCTTTGTGCTGTCTAGGTATACCCATGGGGTGGCTTTGATGAGGATGAACCAGGGGAGCAGTATTTCCAGAATCTGCCCACCTCCTCTGCTTCTGCCTCCCCAGCCGTGCCCTCCACCTCCAGCACGGGTGAAACCAACCTCGGGCAGCCTCCACCCAGCCTCGCTCCACCTTCTCCACCCTCTCCATCCCCAACGCCACATCTCAGCAACCCTGACGTCCTGGGTGAGGACACACTGTATATACCGTGTACTGTATATTGTGAAACCTGTTTGGAACCTGTTTGCAGTGTTTTAAAAGCTGTCTGTGTCTGCGTGACCTGCAGCTACATACTACCCAGGGAAATGCATGGCACACACCAGCTCTACCTACACCTTCACAACCTGTCGGATCCTCCACCCAACTGATGAGCTGACGCGGGTCACGCCAAGGTAAGCAACAGAAGTAGTCAAGTGCAGCTTGAAAATGGATGATCAAAGTCAACGTTGAGAAGTCAACGATTTATTGTGTAATACTGTTTGCTATATTTTGTACACTTACTGTATCTATCTCTGTACACTTATCTATCTTTGCTCTTATCTTTGCTGTTGCAAACTTCAATTTCCCCACTGTGGGACAAATAAAGGTTTTCTTATCTTATCTTATCTTATCTTATCTATATTGTTGTGGCCTTGCCCCTTGAGTTTCCCAAAGTTTCTCTTTGATCTGCCATAATTCAGTCATAATCATCTACTGCAAAGTTTTGCTTTTTTTGCTAAAAGCAGCCGTATTCAAACATATGCATCTTACATATTATAGCAAAAGTCCTAATGAAAATTGCCGTTTTTATACGAACTGTCATGTGTTTGCCTCCAGAGGATGTGCACACTCTCCTCTGTTTGAAATGGTGAAGGATTTTTAAAAGCAACTAAAATGTATTTTGTATTACATGTCATTTATTATAATAAGACTAAAATATTTTTTTTAAATGCAACATTATACAAATGATGGTGCTTAATGTGATAATGTCGCTGCAGAGTGCTGCAGGTGCAATCATTCTGAATTTGACAAAAACCCACAAGACAAAGAAAACTGCCAGTCCAAGCAACAATATTCAGTCACTTGCCTGCTAGACAGTAGGACGGTATTGAATAATATATGCAGGTGCTTGTGGTTAGAATAAACAACACCATACACCATACACAACAAATGTCAGTTTTCATAAATGGGATGTAATTTAAGTTCCTGAAATAAGCAAGTGTATTATTTTAGGTGTTTCAGATTCTCTTTGTGCGCTTTCTTTTCAGTCTGAACCCAGTCCCTGCGTCGTCCTCCTGCGTGATGACTAGCACTCTGTCGGGTACTCCTGCTGCTACACCCTGCACACCCCGCAGGCTCGGTCTCAGGCCGTCTGAATCTTCAACTAACCTCAGGCAGGGTCCTAGACATTTTCAGCTGTTTTATTTTCTGTCTTCTTCTTTTGCTACTGTTTCTATGTTAATAAGTTAGCAGATTGCTACTTTTATAAAGACATTCACTGTTTGACACACTGAGTTTAATTAGTTCCTTCAAAACAAGCCATGTAACTTTCTTCCAGGAAGTTTAAGTTTTTTTTAGGGGTTCTTCACAAAAAGCGCTGATAGGCAGGAGAATGCAGACAATTATCACAACTTTTTTAGACTGACTTATTTGCAGATACTAGTCAGTATGATATTGACTCATTTATTTCCTATGTTTGTGCAGAGATGCAACACGCACCACCAGTACTTCCCTAGGGTTAGTGCGCCTTCTCCAGGAGAGAGGGATCTCAGCAGCAATGTATCACCAGAGCCAGGGCCTGGAGTACGGCCAGGCCAATGGAGGAGTCTTATTCAGCACCTCCATCACCCCTAACCGAGCAACCGAGCGCCCAACCCGGACCCTCTGCGCCCCTCTACCCCTCCCAACTCGCCTACAGGACAGGGAGTTTCAGCTGGGCCAGTGCCCGTGGGCTTCGACTTTAAGAGCCCTTCGTACGACAACTTCCTGGCCTCCAAACCGGCCCGCTCCATTCTGAAAGAGGTCACGGGGAGGATGAGGGGCAGGCAGAGAGGGAAGGATTGCGAAAGCCAGACAGACGTTAGCGTGACCGTCCACAACCTCAACCTGCTGGACAAGGTGAAGCAGCTGGGTGTGGCTGGAGCTCAAGGGGGCAGAGCAATGAGTCCCAGCGCCATGCTGGGGCCTCTGGGCGGACTGCGCAGATCTGGCTCCCCTTTTGGGCCCGATGGAATGAGGAGGAACCGGAGTTATCCTGCCATGGTTGGGGCCAGCATGGCCATGAAAGCCCCGGGGCCCCAGGAGTAGTCTGGACTGCTGCTGGCCAGTAGTCAAGCCAAGTAGGAGCCCTGAGCCCTGCTGAGCAGCCACCTTGAGTCCAAACACTGGACACTCACATCCCTGCTTTGGAGACTGACTCTGCTGGCTAGATGTAGTACTCCCACTCTTGCCTTTTCTGAAACATATCCACGAAATCCCACACACATCCAGACATACAGGTGCACTCTGTTAAATCTGGCATCACACTAGTTGGCTCTTTGTGATCTCTGTAGCACTACACCATGCATTTCTTATTCTCTATTATTGGATCCACCTTTTATAAATGATTCAAAACTTTACACCAAATACATGAAAGTATGTCACCCTTACAATCACCCGACCTAAATCCCTCATCAAGTGATAGGCTGTGAGTCTCTTTAAACAAATTGTTAAATAGCTTTTATGTCAGTATTAAAGATACTTTGGTTTAGTTTCCTTATTGGCCATTAGACAAGGAAGTTGATGGTGCTCTCAATGAATGGGAGGGATAGATGAAACCACAGCTCACAAAGAGGGCGAGAGAGGGTTGCGGGTGGCTAATCAGCCGTGGTTGGAAGCTTTCGGAAAAATAAAGCAATATAGTGCCTCGACCATCTGTTTTTGTTCTTCATATGTTGGATTGAGGGTGCGAAAGAGCTGTCACAGGCAGCCATTGTTGCACTTTGGTTTATTTATATAAAAATTATTGTATGAATTTGACCTATTTTTCATAAAAATATCTTGTCTTACATGTGCTCACTGTATATACTGTTAATTGTCACTAAATTGTCACTCATGAAGGAATTGTTTTACGTAGTGCACTGAGAATCACAGATCACTGTAAATATTTGGGTGTGCGTGCAATGATGTTTTTTTTGCCAAATAAAAATTCTGTAATCAAACAATAACTTTCCCCTCTACAGGACATTGTGCATCATTCAAGACATGAAAAGGAGAGTCACATACAGGAAATCATTTTTACCCTCCTCCAGCAGATGGTGCTCAGGAATAACTCAGCCCACAAAATAGTCAATATGAGAGAACTACATTGCCCATATTGGCGCAGCCATAATCCATTACCCATCCACCAGCTGTATCTCTTGTGCTAAGGGATAAGATGAGGGCTGCTCTGTTGCAAATGTCACTGATGTCTTTTAGTGTGGATATTTGTCCTTTTAAGATAACATTTGGGTATTCTCATTTATCCCAAGATCAAATCAGCTGCCTTCTGAGGTGAAAGAGGATATCCACCCTCAGATACAAATAGGCTCCTCTAATGAACAGAAATCACATACAGTAACATTACTGGTGTTCACCCAAAGGGCCTATCAGAGGACACCACCCATAATGTCCAAATGTGTTCATAACAATTGTTATTAAACTCAGTCAATACATTTTATCTATTCAATCAATCAATTTTATTTGACAAATCCAGTGAAATGTAATCCCATCAGCTCTTTCAACATGTGCAGTGTCCTTATTTAGGATCGTTGCGGCCTGGGGCCAGAATCTCATCCTGAGCCTCTCAGTGCTGGCCTGGTGGATCCGGTAACAGGGAGAAAAGGCTGTTACCCGGGTGGTTAGGATCTTCGATGATTCTCCTAGCCTTTTCTTGCAGCGCCTGGTGGAAGTATCCTTTAGGCAGTGTAAGGCACCGTCTGTTGTATGTTTAGCCTAATGAACACTCTTTGCAGGGCCCTTGTGATCCTGCAAAGACTGTTCGGTGCTGTTTTTGTACCAGGCAGTGATGTTCCCCTTCAAAATGCTCTCTATGATGCAGGGTAGAAATTGGTCAGTATTTAGACTTAGACTTCTCTTTATTGATCCTCTTGGCTCCCGCAAGGAAATTGAAATTTCCAGTATCAGTTTTTAGCGAGAAGAATACAGTATAGAGAGAAAAAGAGGAAGACACTATAAAGACAACAGTAATAACGTAATGTAATAACATAATAATAATAACAAAAATAAAAATAAAACCTTTGGCTATAAAAAAAAAGAAGCATCAGTGTCGAGTCAAGTGTCCAGGTGAGTCCAGGTGTGTATGTGTATGTATTGTCAGCTCTGCCCTATTTCCTCCTCCCCCCAAGTGATGAGATGTACAGTCTTATGGCATGAGGGACAAATGAGTCTTGCTTGAGTCTGCTTTTTTGAGGGGATACCTTGAATTTCCTTAGGCATCTGAAGTGAAACAGTCTCTGGTTGGCCTTTCTCACCTCTGAATCAGAATGGGTACCCACGTCAGACCCTCGTGATGTGGACACCAAGGTACTTGAAGCTGTCCACCCTCTCCACCGAGGACCCGATGATATTAAGGGGGGTGTAGTTCCTTTATTGCTTCTTCTCCAGTTCCACTATCAGCTCTTTTTTCTTGCTGATAATTGAATACTTTTAATAACTTTTAGCCACACAAGCGGGGTGGTTCAGTGTTTCCAATTTCAGATTAATACATCTCATAACATCTGTTGGATGGACTGCCATAAAACTACGCACAGCCATTCATGGTTCCCAGACACTGGATTTTACTCACTGGAGATTTTCAGTCACATAAAGTGTTACAACTGATTCAGGTTGTTAGGAGGCGTATGTTTGGGAGGTAGAAAGTGAAGATCAGCTTCACACCAATTACTAAATCTATTAAAGTGTTTATTGTCCTCCTGCGCCAATTTCTTGGCTTTTTTCTTATTTCTTGCTCTGATACAGCAACTTCCTAGAGTATTGTTGCCAGGCAACCAGTGGAGGCTAGGAAGTTGCGCCTGGCTAAGAAATAGAGGCTAGATGCTAGAATGTTAGCCCATCTAACTGATACTACTTGCTCACAAGTGTTGTAGTTTCCCGTCTCCAGACTACAGAGCTACGCAGACCAAAATGGGGCCGGACGTTTTCAAATGTTTTAGGGGCTCGGAAATGCGATTACTGTCCTGTGAGGTGCAAATCCAGCAAAAGATATTTGTTTTAAACAAAAGTGTTAGAGTAGTAACCTTAATTTTGGCAAGAAAGTTAATAATTTGTCCAAAAAATGTCCTACAACATCTTTTAAATGTGTAGTTTCATACATCACTATCAGTGAAACATTTGCTGCTATGGTGATTGTTGCCAGATGAATCTTTATTATGTAAGACTGGAATAATGGGGTTTTGGAGTACAGTCCAGGAGCATCAAAGATAAGAACTCTCCTTCCCTACTTTTACCATAAGTTCTTCTGTTTAAGATGCCAGTAAAATGCCTTTGAGTTGACTAAAGCTAAACTGAAGTTAAAGGAAAAGGACAGAGAATGAAACACAGTGTGTCGAGCCATTTTCATGGATGATCCAGGACCAGACCATCTGCTCGTCATGGCTGCTGGATCATTATTACAGCCACACTCTTGGAGCTCATGTTCCTTTCATGAGTGTGTGGCTTTGCCCATTAGCACACAAAACCAGAGTACTTATGTATATATGAGTGCTAAAGCCGCTCCATGTTGTAGGCTACACATGCTTTCGCCTTTCGACCTTCATTGGCACACACACACACACATACAGGGTGGAGACATTTACTGGCAGTCCCACTGAAGCCTTTAAATCCTTCCAGAGCCTTGAACTCTCAAGGCGGCCTCAGATCTTTAAACAGAAAGTTTGAGTTAATTCCCATGGCCCCCTCAGAATGTCAAGTGTCTGTAAATTTCTGATTCAAGTGAGACCTCAGTCCAGGCCAGAGGCATCAATGCCCAACACACACACACACACACAAACAGAAAATCGTCTCTTTACCCCAAGGCATCAAAAACCACGTCTCTGAATAATTCACAGAGTCTGCTTTGTCTCTCTGCGACGTTCACTGAACATGTGGGGCCAGGAGCGACATTTTGGGGCCGCTTCATCACAATTCCCCCCCACTGTGGATTTCTCCTCTTTCCCTTACTAATACCTTCTACAGGTTGAACAGCAGCATGTCTGTTGGCTTTTGTCAGAGTTGTGTTCATGAAAATCCTAACAAAAAGAAATACAATAAAAAGTGAGTCATCAAATCTCTTCTACTGCTTTTGCCTTAAGAAGTTTGCTAAAGAAGATTTTCTTATTAAACACAAAATGTCTTCATAACACTCTAAACAGTTATTGGGATTTATTTGGAGCCTGCTTTAATAATTCAGCACATCAGTTTCTCCAAATGTTTCAAACTGTTTCAATATTTAACACAGACATTAAAGCTTGTAATGATCTAGCCATTCTTTTGAAGATATTCTCAAGCATTCCCCAGCCCGATTCCTGAATGATGCATTCACTGACTTTCATCTCCTCTGTGTAGCTGCTCGCTGACCTTTTTTCTAGCTTCAGACATCGCTCCTTTTACATTCATCATCTCGAACTTGCAGTAGATAATAAGTGGATGAGAGACTCTTCACTCAGGATCTTACTTGACCTATTTCAACACAGTACATTTCATTGCCAAATCACTAATTTCTCCAGCAATTTATATTTTAGAGCAGGAAGTGGCAGACCTTCAGAGGGAAGCTGCAGAAAAAAATAAAAGCCCAGGAACCTTGATTATTTTTTATTTCCACCACAATATCACTAATATCCTTGGCTCTATAGTGCCAAAAATGTGAAATGTGTCCATACTGTAAATAAAAAAGAAGGAACATAAATTTCTCGTTTCCTGAGACACACAGCGGTGATAAACTGTGATCCATCTTATTCCATACAGAGTTAACTGTAAAGAATTTTTGTACTGAGGGTCCCTCAATCTATTGCATATGAACAATTTCTTACCAGTCATCCTCTGTTTAATCATTGTCAGAATAGTCCTGGTTGAGTTGGTGGAGTGTAGAAGTTGTTAACTCCAAGAGAAACAACTGTCTGACATGGATTTTGGAACGTAATAAATCTCGAACAATATTGGAACAAAATCAAGGATCTGATCAAGTGTTTAAGGATGATTGGATGTATTCAGAAGAGCACTGCCTTCATACACTATCACCAAAATGCCTTTTAGACCAACTGTGTGTGTACTCATCCATGTGTTATGAGTATTAGATGCACGCGTTGTCATCCCTGATTTTACTTGATGTATCAGGGTTTATAATGTTACACTACTACATAAAGATGCATTATAATCTACAATAATATTATGCTTGCAGCAGTTATGGGGTGCCACAGACACTCCTGTTTATGACACCTAATGAATGTTAACAGGTCTTTTTTAAGCAGCATGCATTGAGTCGAAATAATTAATATGCTGAGTGATTTTTCCAATCTTTATTCAGTCCAGTAAGTCTCATCAGACCTTCACAGCATCCCAATCCTTTCCATCCAAAATGATAAAGAAACCAGAGAAAACCAGAACCAAACAAACCATGGACAGTGAGAGCTTTTCTGCAAAATTTGGCAAATGTATATTGCATTATTACAGTTTTACAAACAAATGTACAACAAATACATCATAAATAGACTCTTATTGTGAGACAGTGAGGAGCCAGCTTGCGTGTTTTTTTCTTCTTCTTTTTCTCGTGTGCCCGTACGCAGGGTTTTGCCTTCCTTTTATGAGGAGTACTCATACTCCTCTGCACTGCGGCGGCCAAAATCCATCCACCCCAAGTAGTCCCTGTCTGCTATCCGGTGGTTGGCACTCAGTCCGTTACCTTTGCTGTTTGCCGTGGAGTTTCTACGCACAGATCCTAGGGGGAGAAGTGGGAAAAATGAGGAGGGGTGGAGGTGATAGAAAGAGTGGGTGGAGGAGAAACAGGTGGGAAATTAGTAATTCTCAGAATCGGTAGAGTATGAGAGCGGCTCAAAACTTCACTGGGTTGTGGTCTTACTTTTGGTTTGTTTCTGCGTAGAGACAGCTGGAGGAAACTACTTTGGAATGCTCTCATTGTGGAAACAGGATGCAGGCAAATGTGGTTCAATAACAGAGTGGATGTGATTTTATTCAGATTGTTATGCTGAGAGACACTGACACAGCAACAAATCAAGTAGTGTTTTTTTAATAACTAAAGCATCAGGGGATTAGTGGCCAATTTTGGGTGAGACCAGTGATGCTCTCACAAACCAAACACTAAATGTCTTCATGCACTAAAATGTGTGATTGATGCTTTCAATATAAAAAAATATCATCACTATTAAAAAACGTTTTTGCCCTAAAATGGCAGTCTAGCAGTTAGTTGAGTTTATTACCAAATTATACTTTTCATAACTTGTTTTTTTATTAATTTGCTTTGAGGGTGACAACATACTATTACCTTCCATTCATTTTGTGTGTATATTTATCACTGTGCATGCATGAACTAAATTATGCCCATTCCCTTAAAATGATCATCGCACCCTCATTACATTTTCTTCTCCACACACTGTGACCTGTGACTCTCCAACTTTTTATTCCAAGCAAAGTGAAGCAGGAATGCTATCCGTTTGGTAATCCATTGAGCGTTCGCTGAAATGCTTATTTCACTCCACCCACATCCTCCTACGCAACAAACACACACACACACACACACACACTGGCATACATGCACGCACACACACAGTTCCCTGGTGTGCCGAAAAGATTGGCTGCAGAAGGCTCAACAACGACACCTCCTACACCGAAACATGCAAGTGAACAGCAAGCACACGATCACAGACACCCACAGACACACACGCACGACTAAGCAGAAAACACACGCACACATTCCCTTAGGGTATTACATACTCTTTTCAATGTGCCCTTTGGCATTTTATAGACTTCGCTGTCTGATTGTCTGTTTTTGCATTTTTCTGTTCCTAAAGTCTTGTACTGAGGATTATGAAACAGGACGATATAAACTTCACATCTTAAATAGGTAAATGTGTCTGTAGATGCAGAAAACTTTTCTTCAGAGCATTTAGTGTCTTTTTAAAAACTTTGATCACAGCTCTGGGACAATGTGTGCCAACGTTCCAGGCTGTAGGAATTGTTCCATAAAGAGACAAAATAAGTCAGTTTCTAAAAGCCGAATATAAGATTCAGGTTTTGACAGGGACTGTGTGTGTGTGTGTGTGTGTGTGTGTGTGTGTGTGTGTGTGTGTGTGTGTTGTGAGAGCACAGACGTTCCTTGGTCCTTTCACACAGCCAGAGATATCAGAGCGCTGAACATAAGGAACTATGACAGGGTTGACTGCTTGTTTTCTTGGCATTGAAGAAAGAAAAAAGAGCAACTGGGAGTCAAACCAGGAGAAAAAATTGAAATAAGAGAATGGCCGGATGATTGCGCTCCCTAATACATGCTTTTTCAAACCACAAAAGCTTTTCAAAGCCACTAATTCATTTTACAAAGCTGGCTGTAGCTGATTCCAGTAATTAGCTAGACTGATGGGAGGAGAATGGCAGGAAAAAGCACTTGTATCTAAAAATGAAGCAATTTTTTGCACACATGCACACACAACCTATTTCATTTGAGATGCTGCAGGTGCAGCAAGGAAGCTGCAATCTAATAATACAGACACACACAAATACACATGTTCATCCCCACACACACCTTTCCTGGAGGAGATGAGTCTTGCCAGCAGTTCACTGAGGTTGGCTCGGGAGTCTGCATCCTCCTCAGCCAGAGGAAGATCTTTCAGCTGGGGGGCAGAACGGCTGTGTTGGAGGTGGGGCTCGCCCAAGGTGTGGGTGTCATCCTTAAGGAGAGCTACTCAACACCGACAAAGACACAAACAAGAGCAAATGTCAGATATGGATACTTACTGTGATATTATTCATGAAAGTGCTTGTCTTTTTTCCCCTTCGCGGATAAATGTGTACCTTCAGAAGCAGCGGACATGGAGCGATGGCCTTCGTCTAGGGGCTGGGAGGAGAAGGGGAGCCCCAAACAGCTCGCACACATGACTGCTAGCACGACACACACACACAAGCCTGCAGTCATCTTAAGCAATCAGAGAGAGAGGGGAGAGAGAAGCACATAGGGAAAGTTTAATAACTAGGAATTTGAGATGCAGTCCAGTCTGGGTTTCAGTCGTCTTCCACACTACGACGACTACAACTGAGACCATCTGCCATCTGCCAGACAACTGCTCCTTCGCAGTTATTGTTCACTCTGACTGCACCAGAAAGGAGCGTGAATCAGAACAGCATATTCACACTGTCATCCAGGGGCAGAGCACGCAACACGCTGTAGATAGTTGGATCTTGATATCCTGAGGGCAATTTCAGCAGATCAAAATGACCCGATTATCTGTACGGAAAGCATCTCTCATTTCCACTTTGCTTTCAGAAACATCTCTGGAAATAAATTCACCAAATAAAATGAAAAATGTTAAGCATGCTTATTCTTTTCTTATCTAAAGCTTCTACTTTATCAATCATTTTAGAAGAAATCATCCCTAATTCCAGGCAAAATGTAAACTAAATGTATACGTTTTGTCATCTTTCCCTTGCATCAATAATTTTTTTATAAAAAGTGTTTCTATATTTGAATTCCAGTATGATTGTGAAGAAAAAAAATATTTTCACAATATCAAAACCATCTCATAAAATGCTAAAAATCTCTAATCTGTCATATAATAAAAAAGAAGAAGTGTTTTCCTTACCTTGAGAAAAGAGGTTCAGCGTGTCAGAGGAGTGTGTGAGAGTGAGAAGAGCACTTCTCTGTTGAGTGGGAAGGATGCCCCTTTTATACTCCACACTCGGCACCCTGTGAATGTGTGTGTGTGTGTGTGTGTGTGTGTGTGTGTGTGTGTGTGTGTGTGTGTGTGTGTGTGTGTGTGTGTGTGTGTGTGTGTGTGTTGCTTCAGTGTACTTCCTTGGTGTGTTCACAAGCCTGATGTGAGTGTATTTGTTACAACCTCAACAGCATGCTTCAGTTTTATTGTCTGTTTGCTCATTATAACAATTTAACATCAGAAGCTGTCCGGTTGACAAACATTAACATATGTGTGTGTGTGTGTGTGTGTGTGTGTGTGTTTCAGTGTGTTGTGTACATAACAATGAATCTGCTGGATCAAAAGTATAGCTCAAAACTAATGTTGAAGTATTGAAAATTTCTTTATTTTACTAGCAGAAAGTGTATTTTTATTCAGTGTATTGATAAAATGGTCCACACTTTAACTGCTGTCATGGGTGTGTGTGTGTGTGTGTGTGTATGTGTGTGTGTGTGTGTGTGTGTGTGTGTGTGTGTGTAGTTGTCAGTGAATGTTCACACTTAAAAACTGGGTAGAAGCAACAAGAAGAATCTCCAGTTTCGTTCATTTAACAGGTGACTGAGCTTGAACTGAGACATCTCCACCATCCTCCTACTCCCTCGCCCTCCATCTCTCTCCCCTCTCCACCATCCTCCTACTCCCTCGCCCTCCATCTCTCTCCCCTCTCCACCATCCTCCTACTCCCTCGCCCTCCATCTCTCTCCCCTCTCCACCATCCTCCTACTCCCTCGCCCTCCATCTCTCTCCCCTCTCCACCATCCTCCTACTCCCTCGCCCTCCATCTCTCTCCCCTCTCCCCCTCCCTTCCTATCTCCCCCCTTGCTCTCTCCCTCCCTCTCCCCCCTCTCTCTCCCTCTAAGCACACAGGATTAACCAGGCTCATTGATGCAGGTGTAGCAAATCAGTCAGCCTGAGTCAATAGCTATGATCAGCTGCTGTGAGTTAACGTTTTTGTTAATGACGCCGACCACCCGCTGATGCATGACAGGATTAGGATCTCTGTCACGGCACCAGAGCTGTTTGTACCAGCTGAGATAATGTGGACAATAAAATGAATCAGTGAGGCTGTTAACTAAGGCTAACATCTACCGAAGAATCACAGGGCCGAGATAGCCTTTCATTGCTAGAGCCTAATTTGGAACGAGACATGGGTGACAGGCACACACACACACACACACACACACACACACACACACACATACACGCACACACATACACACTGAGCAGCACTTAAAAGTAACTCTCCTGGAGTGCTGACATTCAATAAAATATGGATCCAGTGCTCATTTGCTGCCAAATAAATAAAGAATAATTGCAATTACATCTGAGAGGCGTCGCTGTTAGCCTGACAATACTGCCAGTGGAGATGAATATATACATAAGCCAACTGTAAAGAAAAGGGTTGTTTCAAAGGATTGAAACCTGGTTCTCAACTGGATTGAAAGATACTCTAATACAGGAATACTAACACTAGGCAGCACCATGAATAACAAATGAATTAAAGAAACACTCAAATGCTCATTTTATATCGGAAGCTTAAACTCTATAATCAAACATGTGAAACACATGCAATTCACTATGGTTGGAGAAATATGGATTGGGCTTTAAAGGTGCACTAGTTGACTTTGTAATGTAAAGTATACCTACTGTGTTATATTAGTATTAGATGGCTATATGTAACTTTTAGTTTGCGGTAGTGTTTTTACCACACCTGCTGTTGTAAAGATATTTTAGAGTTAGCGTCATTGGGAGGTCGGCTACTGACGTACAACCACATCGCACATTATAAAGTTATTTTATGAATTTACTAGACATACCTGAGGGCCAATTCGAGGATGTTTTTTAATTATTAACAATCTCATAATTGTCTCCATCTGTTGAAAGGGTTTCGCCCGTCATCTTTCGTTTTCCCTTTTAGCTTTCAGTTGTTATTTGTTTCATTCCTACTTTTCTGTGATGGTCCTGCCCCAGGATCAGCAAAAACTACAACAGATAACTTCTAAAATAAATAAAAAATAAAATGAGTAGCTGGATACAATAACACAGGCTTTTCCGGTGTTACACCAAAACCTGTGACCCGTCAGAATGTGTGCGGTGTAGCGGCGGAAAGATCGGACCCGGGTAAAGGCATCAGTAAAAGCTAGATCAAATAGCATTCTGTTCACTGTTAGTGTTGTATGCTGTTACAGGTCATTTATGATCATCAGATGAAAAATGACACCGTTTCAGAAACATTTTAAAATTACATAGTAACCTTAAATTAAAGCAACTACAAGCAGTAATGTTTCAATCAGCACCACTGCCTTGTGTTGTGAAGTTCTTGATCTGGCTAGCACTTGCATTTGATTTTGGAAGCAAGTGAAAGAAAAACAATTAAGAATTTTGAATCTGTTGAATGACCAACCAAGGTTATCTAATGTTTTCACCCATGTACCATCACTGTGAATTTTTTCCACTTTGTCAACTACTTTGTAAAAAAAGATAGATGGCATACGCTCTTCATTCTCCATCACACTTCCTGAAATCATCTTTCCAACCACCACATCAGTACTCTTTCCTCTATCTCCAAATCAAATTCTTAGTTTGATCACCTCCGCCCGCCCGACTACCTTCCCCCTTTATCCTATCCCTTCTCACCTTCTCCAGTCTATTGCTCCTGACCTTCTTCTTTTCCTCATCCATCTCATCAACTGGCTGTTTTGCCGATGCCCTCAAAAAGGCAAGATTGACCCCACTACTCAAATAAACAACACTTGACTTCTTCCATTTCTATCCAAAACTCTTGACTCTCTACTTATCTCCACCAGAACAATCTGTTTGATCCCCACCAGACAACAACCATTTTATTTAACAAAAGTTGCTGAAAGATGTAAAGAACTGTAAGTGCTTAGGCAGAACTACTATAACAATAAGTGTTTAGCAGCCAGTAAGCCGCTGTAATGACAAATCTAACAAATTGAAATGGTATTTAGTGAGAGCACCAACAAGCTACCAACAAACAAGCACCGGAAACCAATGAAGGGGGACTAGTACTTGCATACAGGGCCACAAACGGATGAGCCCCAGCTTAAATCCAGGACATGGTCCAACCAGGTCACTCTGCTCTGCATCAGCCAATCTGTTTGATGCTCCTTCACAGCGAGGGAAAACTAATCACTCAACGAAATCCCAACTGTTTGCTGTCCTGGCTCCTAAATGGTTGAATGAGCATCAGGATGGCCAAAATCCTACGCATCTTCCGGCGAGGCTAAAAACACTTCTCTTTCGACTTCACCTCGGATAAAAAAATTAAAAATAACCTGTTGTCTGGAGTTTGTACCTTCAGGGTTGAAAGCCTTTTATTGGATGTTGCTTTGGATAAAAGTGTCAGCTAAACGTGTAATGTCATGTTTCTTTTTCTCTCTTTGCTGATCCAGCCCCAGTATCAGCCATAACCACAAAATATAACAGATAAAATCTCCTCCTGTTTCATTTGAACTGGCTAACATAACCAGTTAAAATGCGCACCTTCGATTTTAATCTTATCATCACGTCATACTTTTTGTTTTGTTTTTGTGATCAAATGTTTTGTGCTCTCCTGTCGAGACACGGTTGGAATAATCTCTGCAATGGTATCAAATATCATTACTATTTTATTTGTATGCTGTTTACTGGTATTTCCTAATATTAAAGCCTTCACAATTCAATTCAACCACATTTGCTGCCAGTTGGGAAGCTGCTGACTGAAATCTTTGGCTCCACAACTCCCAGCTGTCACTCAGGAGCAATGAGTCTCTCTCGATCACATCAGCTCACACTTTTTTTACTTCCACATTTTTGGCTTTGCTTCAGTCTGCCAGTCTTTCTCTTTTTAGCTGAAGATGCTGTAACGTTCTCTCCAGGCATCATCAGAAGGCATGAGTGTAGGAGGTGAGGCCACGGCCGTTCAAATTAGAATTAATTAACCATGTGGTGTGGGAGGCATGCATGTGTGTGAAATGTGTGTTTGTGAGTTTATTAGACTTATCAGTAGACCTATCATAGACCTAGCTGTATCTCTTCTTAGTGTGTGTGTGTGTGTGTGTGTGTGTGTGTGTGTGTGTGAGAGAGTTTGAGATACAGATATATAAGCCTCGAGGCAACCTGCTGAGCATGATTATACTCTGACCTCCTAATGTAGGCAAAAATCCACCGCTGACTATCTATCTGAATGCATGCAACACACATGGACAGATAGCTTGAGTTTAAATGCTTGTTAAAGCGTCTAATTAGTCACAGTTAAGAGGTTTCTGTGAAACAAATTAATCTAAAATCTGCAATTATAAAGAGAGACAGTGAAAGACCCCTTTCAGAGTGCATTTGCTATAGCTTTGGCATACAGTAAGTAAACACGCTAAATAATGCATAGATATATGTCTCGGTCGCAAAAATATGCACTTAGGACAGCCACAGAGGACCCTTTAGCCTTCAAGGTATATCTTGGAGCCCCCTCACAATTATTAGTTACCTGATGGTTAAACTGTAGATGACATCTTCCTCGTATGAGTTGTGTTTCTCTGTATGTCGCAGTGCCCCCATTTGAAGCTCAGCAAGAGCCTCATATCATCAGAACGTTACATTCACACACCCATCTGTCAGTTTCTATCAGAAAGACAGGATAGTTACTTTTGCGGACTGCTCAATGTGTGTGTGGGTTTGTGTAAAGGGGTATGGGGCTAAATCCTCCTCTGAAGGTCCAGGTGTCTTCAGATATTACATCCTGCGTGTTTAATTAATCTGGGTTTAGGGGGGAGTTATGTGTTGTAACTATTTCTTGATGAGGGAACTCTGTTTATAGTAGGTAACTCCCTGAAACTACAAACTAATGTGAGCCAAGTGGTATCAATATTCTCATCTAACTCACGGAAAGAAAAGAAAATATTACCACATTTCCCAAACTATTATTTTGTGTGAAAGTAAAAACATTTAAACACTATGACACTGCCACACAAATGAGTATGCAGATCTCATTTGTGTGTGTATAAGTATACATATCTTCCCACCAGGCCCACTGTCATTAACCCTCTACATGTGAAGCCTTAAAGCTGCGTCCTCACCTCAAGTGCTGAGCTGCTTCAAAACAACACCGCAGCAATAGCACACTAAATGCATGTGCACGTTTGCGCTTGTACACTTCAAGCACACACCCGCTGGTTAGTGATGAATGCCAACATGTGGACGGTGATGGTGGTGTGTGGATGCAGAGGAGGTCCAGCAGCACTTAAGTCACAATGAATTCAGTTTTGAGTGCAATGTGAAAAAGACACCTGGACCTTGAGAGGAGGCTGGAGCTCCATCCCTTTACACACACACACACACACACACACACACACACACACACACACACACACCATAAAAAACAATGGATTAAGAAATATCCAACAAAACATATGTTACAAACTTGATGCATGGCTAGGAATAATAAAAATGTATTACACATTATCTTTATGCAGATTCCTTTTCAGTAGCTCCTGATCTTTACTTTCCTCTCATTTTTGAATTATCATGCCTGTAAAAAAGCTTGCTTTTCAATTCCATATATCAAAATCTATTTGTTTTGTACAAACCTTTCTTCTTTCAAACTTAATATGAAGAAGAAAAAGTTATTAAAACAAAGATTTTATTCGTCACTTTCACACATGGAGCTTTTCCATTTTCTTTGCTGGGCTGCATGCGACATCTCTGTGTCATGTGAATGAATTTCCCCGGAGATCGAGCACCAGAATGGACAGGACAGGAAGACCTATTACACTGTGTGCTTCACATAAATTGTTCTGACAGACGGGGTGATGAGACCGAACTCGCCTCACCCCAGTAATGGACCCATCCCTTATGATAGAGCTGCTCACACGTATTATCATGTGCAAATTGTTCATATCAAACCATTCAAGCTACACCAGCAAACGACATACTTTGCATTGTATGTTGGACAAACTTTAGCATAAAACCCGATGGAAGAAAATGACGTTGCTAAAACATGCCAAATATAGCAAACACACCGGCTGTAGAAGCACATAGGGGAACTGTTAACATCAGTGGTGTGTCAGAGGCTGATAAAGTCATGAAGGCAGAAATAACACACATAGTATATTTTACATGTTTGTACATTTTGGATTGCAATGGATTTAAGGCTCATTAAAATCAATTTAGTCTACATTGTTGTATTTATTGTGTTAATTTGTGGTGTGGGGTTGTATGGCGGCGGGGACATTGAGAGTAGCCCATTCCAACCTTTACCCCAGAAAATCTCCCCCTTTTTCACACCCAATGTTGGCAGGTATGTACTCCTCTTGTCAGATAAAAAAATGCATGAAGAAGAAGATATAGATGTGTAAATAGAACAGTTCATTTAGATGTAATTCCCTCCTACCTTTTCACTTTACTGAAAGAATTAAATTGACCTTCGAAACAACACAAAGATCCTATTTAATATGCTGTGAGGAAGCTAGAATAAGATGTGAAAAGACGGCGAAATAGAGGAAAAGAAATATTTTTAGAGTGTCTTAAGAGAGAGTGATGTGATTGACTGGAGGGTAGAGGAGGGAGTGACTGTGTGCAGTCATTACTATTGAGCGTCAATGAAAACATTGTTTCACCTCTTGGAAACTTTCTTTACAGCATGAGATCCAGACAGCTCAACTGCTTTTTTTGCATGCATTTTATTGTTTTTCAATTTCAATTTCAATTTCAATTTATTTATAGTATCAATTCACAACAAGAGTTATCTCAAGACACTTTACAGATAGAGTAGGTCTAGACCACACTCCAGAATTCACAAGGACCCAACAGTGTCCTCCAGAGCAAGCAACAGTGCGACAGTGGCGAGGAAAAACTTCCTTTTAGGCAGAAACCTCGGTCAGACCTAGGCTCTTGGTAGGCGGTGTCTGACGGGCCGGTTGGGGTTTTTCACTTTATCATTCTATTTTGCAACTGATGAAGTATTATTTTACCCTAGCAATTCTATTGTTAATCTTCATGTTTTGCAAATAACCGGGGAGCTAACATAGATTTCGTCATTGTTGGATGGATGGCTTAGAAATGCATGTACACACTGTAAAGGCTTTTAAGTTTTGGGCATTTATTTACAGATTGTTAAATGTGGGTGCATGGATTATGTTACATTTGTGCGTGAAGGGTTGTGACTCCTTTCACAATCTCTGATCTACAAATGCATATAGCTTTTAAGTCTCCATACAAGTTGGTTCACACTAGCCAAATCTTAGCTTAGCTGCTCCGGTCGCATTACTCTGGTGTAGTATTGACATTAGTAGTAATACGTTCAATTACTTACAAACTGTCATGCACATTGTGTATTTTGTTTTGAAATGAGTCCTACACATGCAGCAGAGAAATAAAAAAAAAAATCAGTTTTACAATAACTTTTAAAGCTGTAGTAAGCACTTTATTTTTGGCATTGTTGGGCAAAAATTTTCAAAGAATCTTTCAAATTGTAATTCAGTGTCTGAGAATAAACTAGAGTTCTCTATCTCCTCTTGGCTCTGTTTTCAGCACGGCCTATGATGACACCATCCAAACCCCCCCAGAAGTAGGAAAAGCGTAGCACTCACCCAGCCACTGGTTAGTCTCACGCTGACATTGAACGCAACACGTAGGGAAAAGGAGGCAGTGGGATTTTGTTTTGTTACCGGAAGTACATATATGTATACATGTGCTACTTATTGCTTAATTGTTTCATGTGGCACACTTGTAAGAAAGGAACTCCATTCATGTTTTCCATTTATTCATTTTTAGAAATTTAATTTAGCACCTGCCTGTATGTAAAGCATATCAGCTGAATTAAGAACTTGTGGTAATCTGTCAGATGTTCAGCAGGGTGTCAGTGTTAATGCTTCAGTTCAAGATCCCGTACTGTTAAATGACAGTGGTGAGGAAAAGGGAATTGGTTCTGAGAAAAAGAGGACAATTACAGCCTATTGCAGAATTTTAACATCAATTACATGGAAAATAGGTTATCACCAGAGTGCCCATGATCACAACAATACATTGTGTTTCTTTTGTGTATATACTGTATATGTACAACAGGTACATAGAACCACAATTTGACCATTAGGAAGTATCAGTCATATTTCAATCAGGAGAGACATGTTTGCAGATATGTAAATAAGATTTATTGTACAGCTCAAATAAAATGTGCAAAGTCTATGGCAATTAGACTCCATCGCTCTACAATTCTTTTCTATATACTGTATATATACACACTGATGGTCTGATGGTTCTCTACGCTAAATAGATAGAGAACGATCAGACCCCCCGATGGAATCTAGACACCGGTGGTGGAGACAAAGGACTCTGAAGACCAGACAGAAGGAGGCTCTACTGCAGTAGATGACCGGAGGTGGAAGGGGGAGGTGGAGGGTTGCACTCTTTGCCTGCAACGACAGCTGAGAAGGAAAGGGAGAAACAGATTTTTTTAAAGCAGGTTTGCAATTTGTGTATGCCTCCAACAGCTGATTTTAGATAGAGCATTGATTGAGAGTTAGGTCTTCCTGAGAGAATTTACACTGAGGTACATTTCAATCAGGAGAAACTAGTTGAAGATATGTGACAATTATATACAGCATGATAAATGTGCATATATTTGGATAACAGCTGAATTGATTTAGGAGTGCAGCAATTAAAAGTTAGGTCTTCCTAAAAGAATTTACGCTGAGCTACATTTGTTCATCATAGAATTTAGGCTCAGCAGCTTGGATTTTATATTTATATTTGCACTGGGCAGCCATGTTTTTGCCCTTGGCTACATTCTTGCATACTGCTCCTGCATGTCGTGATCTTCAGCATATTCTCTTCATGACTTGTTGTATAACAGCAACACTTTGTTATTTAGAAGTATTTGTATCTGAGCATGAGAGGTGTGTGTGTGCGTGTGTGTGTGTGTGTGTGTGTGTGTCTTGTTTTTTATAAATACGTAGCACTGTAGATCTTTTGGCCTGTATCATACCAGAACAAGTTTGGATGCTTCTCTGCAGCTTAATACCAGAAATCACAATTTGAGGTGAAGAAAAGTTCTCAGTGAAGCTAGCTGATCAATACTGCTGATCAATACTTCTTTGTCAGGCAGTTAGACAAGATGAAGACCAAGAAGAACTGAAGCTATGGCCCCTGTTTCAAATTTGTCAATATCCCAATTACAGACTCAGAGAGAAGAACAACTTCTGGAAGCTATTCCCTGCACATCCCTGTCTTCTTTATGAATTATCTTCTTAGCTGGACTATTAAAGCCTTCATGTGCAAGCATGTTATTTATACACACATACACACACAATAAATGTGCCCGGTAGCTACATAAGCATGTGTATGTGTGTGATTACCTGAGCATATGTGTGCAATCAGTAGGCTGCATTGAACATGTGGCGATCCTAGACTCTGGGGGCCCCAGTCAAAGAAGCCCATCAAGGCCCCTCAACCATCTGATACCTAACTAGGTGATCCTCTTCCACCATACAAACATCCCCTGTCAGTGACAAAGAGAGAGAGGGGTATGAGTGTATTTGAATCAAGCGGCACGCAGAAGTACCTTTAACAGGAGTTCATCAATTGGCCACTTGAGGCTAGCTTCAAAAGGGAGTTATACTGCGTTCCATTTGTACTCAGAAAAATCGGATTTCCCAAGATCAAAGTCAGAAACAAGCCCCCTGTCCTTGGATTTCCGAGCTTGGAACTCAGACAAGCTCAAAATCTAACATGGATGCCCCATGCATCAACAGTTGTGAAAGCTGTAGTAACATACCGTTATTAGCACTTCTGTCTTTTTTGTGTCTCGCCAAAAAAGTTGCACACACAGTCCTGTTCAACTTCTATCCGTGGACATGGGACAGTGGACAACTGGTGTTGCTAACAATGGCTAACCTGGATAGAGCTAACCACACACTGAATAATTCGACTTGTAAATGGAGCGCATTCAACTCGGGTATGAAGTCATTCCCAGCTACGGCTTCCAAGTTCCAGGGTAAAAGGAATGCACTAGCAATTCCCCATGTTACAATAACCAACTTTGCAGCAAAAAAAAAAGTTAACTGCTTGGTACAAAAAACTGTACATTGCATATGCCCACATAGCAGCACAATTACCTATCTTTAGAAAAGAGGACATACACAAGATTGTTCATTCTACGCCAACAGGGGTTGGCCTTCCTAACACCACCTAGTACAAAAATTAATAGTTTCAAAATATATCATTAAGTACAATAAGAGACTGACCTTCCTAATACTAGATAATGATGACAAACTTAAAAGTTAAAATAAAAACATGTTTAAATAGCACATGAACTGCATTTAACGTACCAAACACACTCAAATAAACTCACTTGAATCGCTCGCTCACCATAAGGCTTTATAGCCCATAATGTTTGACGTGATATGATTTCATATTCATTTCATTTCATAGATACAGTCTTTATTGTATGTCATGCAAGTAACAAGATAATCGTTTGATTAGTAGCTAAAATGTAACTAGAACATGCATTTCCTGCAAAACATACTTGTGAATGCTGGAAAAACTAATTTTAATTAATTTAATATTTCCCAGTGGGGAAATTACAATTAGTAATCACACACAGGCCTGAAATACACACATGCACTAATGGAGAGATGTCAGAGTGAGTGGGCTGCCAGCTGAATCAGCACCCTGAGCAGTTGGGGGGTACAGTGCCTTGCTCAAGAGCACCTGGCAGTGCCCAGGAGGTGAAGTGGCATCTCTCCAGCCACCAATCCACACTCTGTACTTTTGGGTCCATATGGAGAGTTGAACCAGTAACCCTCCGGTTCCCAACCCAACTCCCTACGGACTGAGCTACTGCCACCCCAAATTGCTCAATAGAAAAAAAATCAAGGACCAGTAACCATGGACCGTGGGATTGATCTGTCAATCTTGCATTTACAGGATGATCATTCTACCTCCAAGCCATATGCCACACTCAGCATAGTATCTCGAATGGTTAGAAAAAAAAACATGGTATATAGTATGTTAAGCAAATTGATGAAAAGCTTTTGTACAGTATATAGAAAAAGTGATAAAAGAGCCATAGTATAGTATGTCAAATATGCCATAGTAAAGTATGTCAAAAAAGTGATCAAAATGCCATATAGTGTGTTGAGAAAAGTGTTAAAAAAGCCATAGCATAGTCTGTTGAAAAAGTGTCAAATAAGCCATAGTATAGTATGTCGAAAAAGCCATAGTATAATATGTTGAAGAAAGTGAAAAACATGGTGTAGTATGTCAAAAAGCCATAGAATATTATTTCAGAAAAAGAAATAAAGATCAAGAGTATAGTATGTCAAAAAAGCCATAGTGTAGTATGTAGAAAAAAGTGAAACAAATAACATATTATGGTAAGTTGAAAAAAGTGATAAAAAAAAGCTATAGTATAGTATGTGCCTGCCAACTTTGTGGTCAAAAAAACTATTAAAAAAGCCATAGTATAGTATGTCAAAAATATTTATATAAACGTTATAGCATAGTATGTCGAAAAAGCCATAGTAACGTTAAAAACATAAATACTTAATGCTATCCCATGTTGCAGGGAACCCTGGGATTGATAAGGCAACCATGCGGTTACAGGACAATTACTTTACCTCCAAGCCACATTTCACACTCATGGTAAAGCATGTCAAAAAAGCCATAGTATAAAATATCGAGAGAAAAAAAATGTGATTAAAAAAGCCGTGTGTCGCAAAAACCCTAGTATAGTATGTCAAAAAATGTGATATGAAAGCCATAATATAGTATGTCAAAAAAGCCATAGTATAGTATGTTGAAAAACATAAATGCTTTTGTATAATACCTGTGTATATTGCCTTGAAGGCCTGGGATTGTTCCAGCAATCTTGTGATTATTGGACAATAATTGTACCTGGAAGCCACAAGCCCAACATACATAATACTAAATGTCATAGTTCAGTATGTAGAGAAAAGTGTTTAAAAAAAGCCAGAGTCTAGTATGTAGGAAAAGCCATAGTTTAGTATGTTAGTATAGTATTTTCTATAGATAAAATCTATAGTATAGTACGTCGAAAAAAGTGATAAAAAAGCCCCAGTATAGCAAGTTGACAAAAGTGATACAAAAGCCATAGTATAGTGTGTTGAAAAAAGTGATTAAAAAGCCATAGTATGGTATATCAAGAAAGCCATTGTATAGTAGGTTGAAAAACATCATAAATGCTTTTCTATAACTACTTTGTTTGTTGCCTTGAATTCTGAAATAGATCTGGCAACCTTGTGGTCGCAGGACAATAATTCTACCTGGAAGACACAAGCCCAACACACATAATTCCCTATGTTGAAAAAGCCATAGTACAGAATGTAGAAAAAAGTGATTAAAAAAGCCACAGTATATCAAGTTGACAAAAGTGATACAAAAGCCATAGTATAGTGTATTGAAAAAAATTATAAAAGTATAATTTGTTGAAAAAGCCATAGTATAGTATGTAAAAAAAATGCCATAATATAGTATGGTGAAAAACTCAGAGTATATATGTCTACAAACGACATTGTATAGTAAGTCAAAATATAGTTACAAAAGCCATAGTATATGTCACAAAAAAGTGACAAAGATCCATAATAGAGTAAGTCAAAACAGCCATGGTAAAGTATGATGAAAAAGCCATAGTAAAATATGATTAAGCCATATGTCAAAAAGTCATGAAAAACATAGTATAGTACGTCAAAAAAGCCATGCTAGAGTATGTTAAAAGTGATAAAAAAGCCCTTGTATATGTTGAAAAAAATTATCAAAAAGCCATAGTGTATAGCCATGAGTAGTTTGTTTAAAAACATCATCAATACAGAATCAGCAATCACACTACTTAATACTAAATTTAGGAACAGTAACATGTTACATTACTGCTTTACAGACAAATTGAATGTGATTGCAGTAAAACTGGCTGTCCCTATTCGGGAGGTTTACAGTTGTCATTGCAAAATGTGCCAATATGAGTGGCCATCAGAGGTCCCTTGTCCCAATTTTTTTGTGGCCCCCAAACATTTGCCTGGTTTGCCTTTGCTGATGGTGTGCGTCAGTGTGCAAATATTTTCCAACTAATTAACTTGATGAGGGTTTACTAAATCATGGCACATTTTTAAACTCAACTGCAATTAAAAAGCGTTTGATGAAGAGGTAGCTTGAAGCAAATAATTGAAAGGCTTGCAGAAGGTGAAAAAAATACTAAGTTTATTAGGGTTTGTGATTAAAATGAAGCTGAAACCTTATTGTGGTGAAAGAGCCTCCTGCGAATGTGACATACACATGTAAAATGACCATCATAGGTGTGCATTTTCCGACTCACCAGTCAGCATAAGGTCTAATGATATTAACCCTCTCTCATGTGTGCCTGCATGTGCAGGCATACTTGGATGGAGAGAGGCATGAGAGGCTGGTAATTGTTACTTCCCTGTTGTGTCTGTAGGAAAGCCATCCATGCGCCTCCCCTGGCTCTGCTTGGTCTCCGTGCTGAATTATAAATGATCCTGTCATGTGTCTGTGATGACAGAGGAGAGTGGATATAGGTTACTCCCACTGAGCATACACAGGCATCACACAGGGAAAAGATATATACGTGACAACCCTATTGCCTCACTTTTACTAAGAAGCCAGCTCCATTGCAACTGTATGTACTGTATATATATTCAGACTTGTTTGACTACACATTCATACCGTCACTCCCATCTTGTTGAAAATTAAGCCTATAGAGCAAAATTGTGTAGCTGACATTTAAAGCCAGGGAATAAACAGAGGCAGTAGCTGCATGCCAAAAGCCTTGTCCTCTTGTAAGAAGGCAACATTTTACTGTAATCAGGTGCACAGGTGTAGCTTTTATGTCCAGAATGAAGATTATATTGTGTTTTAGGTTGACATTTTGTCTTCAAGGTGTCATTTTATCACAACCAGCTTCTCATGTAAAGTTGACTGTTGGACACTAAGCCCACCCTACTTAGTTACTGTTGCTACACTCTCAGGTGGAGACAACAGGCTATTTTCTAGTTGGCAATCGTTCATTTTGCCATTGAAGATTGGCAGATTTGGCAGATTTTATGACCTAAAGTTAGTTACCCAATTACCCTATAATGTCAGTTCCATTAATTAGTTTAGCCCGCTGTTAGGTTTCTACCTGGCTTGTTCTACACTGAGAATCTTGGAAAAGTTGTCTTGAATATACATACATAATATCATGTTAAAATACTGTCTGTGTCCCAAATCACTACCTATTTATTATATAGTTTACTACATTGACTTTACATTGACCGCCATACTATTTGAGTGTCCGAATTCTGAGTGTGTACAGTAGATCAGGCATGGCCAGCGGCCAGATGTAATACGGCCTGCAGCTTAGGTTTGTGAAAGACAAGAGCTTGTTGTAGCCTTAAATGTTAGAAAACTTTGCATTACTCATAATAAGTCATGTTTAAAATAAACATGAAGTTAAGATATTGATGAACTTAATGGAAGTTTATGGTGTTCCATATAATTTGTTCTGTTATCTGACTACAGATGTAAAAGTAAGGCAGAATTGTTTTTGTTTTTTTAGATTTGTTCACGTCTGAGGGGGGTAGATTTGGTAACAAGAACAGTGCATTTTCACGTAAATCAAGGGGACATTTGATTTAAAGTTGGAGGAACAACAAAACAACACAATAGACAAGACACAAAACATCCTAGCAGCACACAGAGCGATTGAGAACAATCTCAACACTCTTGTATTGCAGTGTAGATCTAGTTATTCCTGGTGTTATGATGTATGTAGAGGTATGACATAACCCTTTTTGGCTTCTTCTTTGTATACAGTATATGTACAAGATTGGGCAATTTAGTGTAAGTTACGTCTTCTTAAGTAAAGATGTTTTTTCTAAAAGGATAAATGAATTTACCTTGATAACAGTGATGTTTGCCATGTGCTCAAGAACAGCTCACCTATCTTTTCATTTACCACTAGAACATGGGCAAGACTCACACAGATGGAAATGTAGCTCGGTTTCTGAGTCTAGTCAAAGCAACAATTTAATTTAATCAAAGACTGTAAAAAAAAAAAAAACAATCGTTACACTAAGAACAGAAATACTCAAAGGCAAGGCTCAAAGGAATGCAAATGGATTTATTGACTGCGAGAGACTGGAGCTGGGAGCGGAGATGGAGACAGGCTGAAGCAGGGTGCCGTGGGAAAGGGACCGAGAGGAGAAGCCAGCTGACCGGAGACGGAAAACAGCAGCGGAGGTGATAACTGCGGGGAAGAAACAAATGAGATAAGTCAAAAACAACCATAGAACACTCGAGAACAAAAGCTTGAAGAGTTTCACCAGTGTGACTGGAGGAACGATCAAGTGAAGATTGGTTGAAGAGCCGGGGTTGACAGACTGTTGATGATTGAAGATCATGAAGGCAGGTGTGAGCGGCGGGAGCAAGTGATTGTGGATCTGACTCAGGTGTGCGTTGTCAGTTGGCTTCAGAAGGAGGGAGAGTGAGTAAAAAAGAACAGCAGGGACAGAAAGGTCAAAGGCTACAAATCGAGGGGTGTGGTGATGGCATCATCGATATGCAGCATTTTCAAATGTTTTCACCCTGGGACCAGAGGCCTGTACTACAAATCAAGATCAACATGCTCTGGATTTATTTCAGTTTCAGCCTTTACTTAAACTAACCATCGCGGTCCCACATAAGCTGTGTCACAACAATAGTTAATAACTAGTACAATCAACCCAGGGTTTCCCAATCCAGCGACTTGCTTGTTCACATAAAAGAGGCGATGTTTGCACAGCATGACCAATTGCAAACATCAACCAGAGCCACATATTTTAAATAACTATATTAAAAAAAAACTATAATTCATTGGCAAAAAATAGCCGAAGCTGAAAATGCGTAAATCACAATGCTTATCAATATCACTTGCTTTAGCCTATATTTCAGTGTGCCGATGTGCAATCGGCACAATGACTATTATTGCCCATACTTATTATTAGTGGGAATGCTGTTCCACAGCATTCCAACTATTGTTATTCTGTTCTTTATTATTAGTGGGAATGCTGTTCCACAGCATTCCAACTATTGTTATTCTGTTCTTTATTTATTATTATTATTATTATTTCGTCTTCCGTACGTTTTTTGGTTCTCCGTATCTTCTGCATACTTTCAGCTATTTAAACCATTCAACTTTTCAAATCTTCAGCTCTTTCAGCAGATTATTGGACTTCTTCAACAATTTTTCTACTATTTATACTTTTTAAAATATTAAGCAATTAAACAATTTTTTTTAACATTAAAGTCAATGAGAGCACGCTTCAAATCCTTCAAATCTTCTTCTGCTTCATAATGTATCTCCTCCTACATTTTTTCACCTACAGACGTCTTTCAAACTTTAAAAAGTTGACAAAATATTCAGCTATCCGGCTATGGCTTTTCAGATTGATATATTTTACAGCTTTTGTTAAAAACCCGTTGAAGTACAGTGTACATTTTATGATTTTTCTGCCTTTATAATGGGTGTGTATTGCGTGAGTTAGAGTGTGGTGTGACATCATCAGAGTGAACGGCTTCAAAAAGATTATCTTACTCCGTTCTCTATATCTTGCTCCTACACCAACAATTCTAACTTGTCATGGACAATTTATACATCAAAACGTAGGTATTCTTGTCTAGTTTCTGTCAATGGGCTCATTCTTGCGATATGAATTATACTTTTCGCTCAGCGAGCTATCAAATGACAGGAGTTCAGGATCTTCCTCCATTCACCGCCATGTTAAACATCGTCCACATTTCTGAGCAAAATGCAGAGCAAAGCACTTTTTTACATCGCCGATACGCCCACATTTTTAACTTTATCCACATGAATTTTATATCAATACGTTCACAAGGGCCTTCTGGTGCTCATGAGGTGGTTATTTTACTGAAATAACTTTTCATTTTCCCGTCTGACCATTTGTTTTGCGGGCTTGTTTGTTAGGAGCTGCTGTTTCCCACAGGTAAAAAGGGTACAACAGCTGCGGTCGTTAACTGATTACAGATCAAAGAGATGACATCACAGACATCAAAGGCTTCTAGCTGTGTTTACAAATATGGCCACTGGTAGTTTGTATCCCTTGACAGACACACACACACACACACACATAGACACACGCACAGAGACAAACACACAGAAACACACACACACACACACACACACAGAAACACACCCACACACATACAGACACACACACACACACACACACACAGACACACACAGAGAGAGACACACACACACACAGAGTCACACACACACACAGACACACACACAGACACACACACACACACACACACAGACACAGACACACACACACACACAGAGACACACACACACACACACACAGACACACACACACACATAGACACACACATAAACACAGATAGACACACAGACACACACAAAAACACACAGACACACACGCACAAACACAGATAGACGCACACACACACACACACACACACACAGAAAAACACACACACAGAAACACACACACACAGAGACACACACACACACAGACACACACACACACAGAGACACACAAGCAGAGACACACACACACGCACACATATACACATACACGCACACACACACAGAGACACACA